>JAVGVS010000360.1:135000-318854 GCA_032718565.1 Distichodus sexfasciatus | reverse complement strand
AAACTTTTAACATTCTGCTGGAATTGAATTCCTCACCTCAAGAAAGTCACGTTTTTAGGATGGAAAGGGGAAGTTTTTCAGCCAAATTTATTCACAACAGTACAGTATAGACCTTCCACTGTTTCAAAACACTAAAAACTAAAAATCCACAATTTTACCCCACGCAACAGAAACGCTCGTTTCTCTCGGAAACCTCCGTTGCGACAAGCGACTGGTTTTGCCGTGGAGGGTCACATATAACTACTAGTTATTTATTGGCTTGTAGAGTTGTTATTATGCAGAGACATTCTGTGGCTTAAAACTGTGCAGAAAAATAAGGTTAGATAAAATAATGCTAGAAAAATAATGTTAGTCACTGAACACTGAATGTATATCTCACTGATCACTTTCTAACTAACTGTTTCTACACAAATTATTGAAAAAATTTGCACAGACCCTGGTTCTCCACTACTGTTAAAATTTCTGCAAAACTTAAATGTTGGTCATACTTTTTTACTAGTTTATTAAAAGACTGGATATAGAATTTCTCATATTGACACTGTCTCTAACCTCCTGCACATCCAGTGTCAAAGTCAACTTTCACTTTTGTAGGTAATACTGCATCCAAACTGTCTCTCCGCTACCCCTATTTCTAGTTCTAGTTTAAAGTTATATTTAATATTCCATTCCTAGTTTAAAATGTATATTTTGTATTTTATTTATATATTGTTTATTCTGCGTGCATTATTTGTTCTTTATTTCCTATTGCACTGTAAAAACTGGAGCCACCTCGTCTTGTCTCTCTGTATGTCTCTACAGTGTGTATAGCAGAGATGACAAAGTTTACTTTGACTTTGACTTGAGGCGGAAAAACTTTATCCATTTGGTATCTATCTGGACAGAGAATAAAATTAATTGATTTTCTTTTTTGATTAACATTTCCTGAATGATAACTCTCTAACATTATAAAAAATGGAAAAATTATTTTCTGATGAACCGAAAATAAAAAATACTAAAGTTTTGGATAATTTCCAGACAATTTTGGCCTTTCTGGAAAAGAACCACATTTTTGCGCATGATAGCGTTCCACATTAGAGTCACAAGCGCTAACGCATGTGTTTACATTGTGAATAACTTCAGTTTTTGTGCACAGAATAACTCAGAAATAATTCCACATACAGAGAAATGAATATTATGTCCGCTAAGTTGAAAGTCTTGTGATTCTGCAGTATGTGTGTGGTTTCTGTAAAGTTATTAAAATACTAATTGATAAACAACACAAAATGTCTGCGTCAGAGTTGTGGTCTCCAAAAAAAAAACCCAAGTCCCCTTTGTCCGAATCCATGACAAGGTCGAGTACAAATACGGCCGAGTTTGTGACCTTCAAAAACTGGTCTCAGGTACTGTAATGCTAACATTCATTACATGAAACACCTTCATTTGGTGCCCTGAACGTGAACGATAAATAGATGTGCCGTTATTTAGGGGGTGATCTATGTAAGTTTATAACAACGGCTAAATAATGTTATGAGTGTTGTCATTGCATAGTTTGTCCACCAGAGGCAACCAATATCAGAGGCAAGGTCAGCAACAATTTTGTGTTCAAAGTACTAATTATCATTATGAGACATTTTTTTAACTGTATTATGTCATGTTGTCTTGATTAAGACTGTTACACATAAATTAAAAGTTTTCTTTTAAACAAAAAATCTTCAAAAATAACTAAATGATTAATGGTTATAATTAAAAATAATAGTGGGTTTGTTGCCTTCAGCTTAATTAATTCTTAAAGAATCATTATAAAGGAGGACAAAATCGCATAACGTTTCGCAACTTTGACTTGCTCCTGCAACTTTATTGCAACATAACGGCTAAAAACAGACATTTTAAGTCACAACAACCTCAAAAAAGGCCCGGGAAACCCTAGAGGTACTGCATTTTGTCAGTGAGATGCACATCTAACAAAAAAATGGGACAAAGCACATTCATGTACTGACCAAAGCCATTTCTGCATTCTCCAAAGTTCACTCAAGTGAACACATACAGGAAAATCTAAAATCCAGACCTGATCTTATCACGTCGTCTAGACGCTGCCCATGCCTCAGGATGTAAAAAAAAAAAAGAATTAGTCTGGACCAAAATTAGTCTCGTCTCCAAGTTTCTGAATTACAATTTCCCTTCTCCGTCCTGTGACTAAACCACAGGTCGATATAAAACCAGACATAAGCTCAGACTTGAGAGATCTGGTCATTGGATTGTGACTAAACAATGAGTGGGACGCATCTGTGTTCACCGAACCACAAGGGAAAAGACCAGGTGCGGAACTGGGCTGTTTTTTTTTTTTTTACGGCGTTGCACAGCTCAAGGCCATCAGAGGTCAAAATGTAACAATACGATAGGACGACCGGCGATGTGGAAATCATTAACGCACAGTTCCTGCACAGCGCTCACAACGAGGGCTCAAAAGGAGCTTTCTTTCCTGTCCGGACAGTGACAGCATAAAGGAAGACGTTTTGAAAAAGCATTAGCAAGTCCAATTGGGAAACTCTGAGGAAGCCCTTTAATAGGGCCCAGATGTTAACCGAATCCAGTTCATCTCAGTTATAATTAGGGGTGCGCCGATCCAACTTTTTCAGTTCCGACACTGATGCCGATTCTTGGGCTTTGGGTATCTACCATTTCAGTCTTTTTGTTTAAACCTTTCCAGCTGTAAGAGAATTTGGGACGTTTTACTATACCTTTGTTTTTAGGTTTATTATAGTGTTTGTGTAGAAGTTATACATGTTTTGTGTTGTGTTTATTGGCTTGCAGCGTTTTTATTATGTAAAGACATTCTATGGATTAGTGCTATGAAGAAAAATAAGGTTTGTCCAAAGCAGAAACACCTCTGGATATAAAATAAAAATTAGATAACAAATAATGCATATATTTTTTACTCTCAAATTATAGAATGTAAAATGTTTTTCTGATTAATTGGCTTATTTTGGTCTACACATGATTTTGGATTCATTTTTGACATGATGGCATTCCACACAATAACGTGACGAGCGCACATCTCGGAATAAACAATGAAAACATAGAGTAAACGGCTGTATTGTGCGTAGAATGTTGGTTATTTTTGTTAAAATACTGATTCTGTCTGTAATAAAGGGGAAGATTTGAAAGAACTAAAAAGCTTCAGTGAATGTCGGACTTCCCTGTGAGAGACGTACACGCTAACAAACACAGCGACGAACAGAGATTGCGAGCGAGAACTGGTGTTGTTAAAGAAATTATTCAGTTTAATCTGCTTTTGGGGTTGTAGTGTGTTGCGTTGTTTGTTCTGCTCATTGTCATTTCTATATGTAGAAATTACTGTGAATGTCGAACGAATTGAGCATGCGCACTTACTGAATCTTCATGAGATACAGTATAATAGTAGTTTCAAATGCTATTAATGAGATGACTTATTGCTGAGTACACCACTGCCGGTTCTTGCCGCTAGGGACTACTGTTTGGTGGCGCAAAGGTCAATGACACAGTCAAAAACCTGAATGTATGACAAATCTGATATGGGAGCCAGTGCCCCGGAGGTCACCGACACACTCCGTGATGTGAAGGAATGACACACATCCGCCCCGTGGAGCAAGTTAACTTGTAAAATTTCAACAGGGTACACTTATCTGATTTCAGCAGTTACACCAATTTTCATTTTTATACTGGCGAAAAATTATGCAAGAAGATTCTTTTTGCAAAGGAATTTTTAACCATGACTCAGCGAACACTAAGTTCACACTTAAGAATACACTTCTATTAATAGACTGGATATCGAAATCTTTCATATTGAAGACTGTCAGTCAATCTCCACTTCTAGCTTAAAATGTATATTTTGTGTCCTATTTATATATTTTATAAAATATATATAGTTTATTCCATGTGCCCTATCTGTTCTTTGTTCTCTCTATTTCTTGTTGCACTGTGTAAACTGGAGCTACGCCTTCTCGTCTCTCTGTATATCTGTACAATATATAGAAGAGATGACAATAAAGTTTACTTTGACTTTGACTTTTCCACTTGACTGAGATTTTACAAATAGCAGAAGGAGTTGCAGAGGTAGAGAATAGTTACTAGAAATAAACTATTATACTGATTGCTTGGGTTCTATTAAGTAAGTGGGTATTTTATAGATAGAGAGTTGGGATGGTGCAACAATCAAAGCATGGGGCACGCAAAGTAAGCTAAGACTAATTAAATCAGACAAGCAATGTTTCAACTTTTTTGCTGCGTGATACAAAAGCGAAACTTCCCTAATCTAAAAGAGAAGTCGGTTTGAATATAAAGCAGAGTAATAACTATTTTTAAACTTCAATATTAGTTTTATCTTCCACAAGGATAATCCCCTCTACAAAATCACCTGGTCATTTGAAAATACTTCATTCAAGTGAACTGAAATGATAAACAATTATGCTTGAATCAACTGCCCATGAACATCAGAGCTGCTCCAACCACAGCTAGTTTGCCTTCACCTTCAATTAATCATTTAATTTTGATCTGTCACATGTTACGGTTTCGTTCCTAAGACTGTACTAGTAAATAAGCAGAGGTGGCCAAAGTAGCTAACTTCATTATTTAAGTGAGAGTACAGATACCACTAGTCAAATGTTACTCCAAAACAAGTGAAAGTCATACAGTCAAATTTGAATGTCAAAGTACTTGCTTTAAAAAGTACTTAAGTATTAAAAGTACATCTTCTTTCACCGCATTGTTGCATTATTGCCACCACACTTACAATGCGTAATCCCACTGACTAGCTTGAAGAACCTGTAGAATAAGGAACTAGTAGAATGTTACAGAATGAAACACAACCCAAACTAAGAAAACCAGTCATTAGTTTATTTTATTAATTAATTGTAAGACTACACCCCCCTCAAAACAGCACGGTAGTGTTCTGACCCAGCTCTGGCAGTGTGTGCACACATATATGTGTATGTTAATCAGGAGGACAGTGCAGTAGCTGTAAATGCAGCTCACAACATCAAATCAACACTCCAACCTGTTTAAAACCCAGCTCTACACCTCTAGCTTCATGACTTTCCAACAGCAACAATGTTTTAATCAAGACAGAAAACAGCAGAACTGTGTGAACGTGGTTTTATAGTTCCAGTCTACAGGTGTGATGTAACCTACTGATTACTGATAGACTGTCACCTGCCAAACAACCAATCACCTTTTAGAAAAGGGGGAATAACATCCACTTTATCCACAGATATGAAAGTAACGAGTAACGAGAACCTTGATAGAAATGTAGTGAAGTGAAAAGTACAGGATTTGTCTTTAAAATGTAGTGAAAGTCATAAGTTTCCAAATAAAACACTACTCAAGTGAAGTACAGATACTCAACAACTCAAGTAAATGTACTTCGTTACTGTCCACCTCTGTTAATGAGCAAAGTTAAGGACATTAAAAAGCTTGAATAAGGTGGTATATAAGTGAAAGGAAAGCCAAGTTGAAGACTACAGAGGTCAGCTGTCTCCCTGCCCGTTCTCACCTTCCAGAGTCGCCTCTCTCCCCGCGCGTTTGAGCGCCTGCACCGCCTCGTCGTGCGTGGCGTCCCGCAGGTCGACTCCGTTCACCGCCAGTATCGCGTCTCCCACGTAAAGCGCCTGCGTCTGATCGGCGGCGAGACCTTTAAAGATCTTGCTAATGAGGATCGGCATCTTGTTCTCCCTGCCGCCCTTGATGCTGATCCCCAGCCCGCCGACGTCCTGCTTTACCACCTTGACGCATCTCTTCCTGTTGGCAATCGCCTCGGGCACCGGCTCCGGTAACTCGCCCCTGGCCGCGGGACTGTCGCCGCAGTACGAGCCGTTACTCACGCCGTTGGTGTTGCCGTTTTCCGCCGAGTCCTCGCAACTCAGCGTGAGCGCGTCCTCGGTGAAGTTGGCCAGCACTTTGTGCCACCGCTCTCGCACCAGCACCTCCACCAAGCCGCTTTTCTGCGCCCGGGCGCTGGAAAGTGCCGACGCCGCCGCTGCCGCCATCTTTGAAGCATACTTATAACGCCATGTGATTTTTTACACGCGCGCGGGACTTTGGCCCCGAACTTGGGAGCGCGCGCAGAAAAGTTTCACGAGCTTGTGTCTCGCGACTTTCTCCGCCCGATACACACACGCGCGCGCGCGCACACACACGCACACACGTGCTCGCGCAGGCGCGTCCTGCCGTCTTTGTCAAGTCCTACTGACATCGATCGACGTGATGCATGTAAACCGTACTTCAGCTAAACTCTAAAACTAACATTTAGAACGAATGTGTAGAGAAATCACTCAAATCACGTGTTGCACTTTACACATTTTGTGTTAATGTTTAATAAAATGGTGTTGGAAAAAGTCTTTTACACATAGTCATGTAGTTTTAAAATGTACACGTGCATTTGTTCACAGCATTCAACACAATATGTGTAACCGAGGACAACGCAAGTGTTAATATTATACATCATTACACATCTTTGTGTTACCTTTCTTAACACTTTCAATGTCAAAAGATTCAAGATTCTTTATTTGTCACGTGCAAATTATACAGGTACAATATACAGTGAAATGTATCCTGATCCGCTCTTTTAACTGTGCAATTAGGCAAATTAGAAAAAAACCAAAATAGAGATAAAATACAAACTTACAAACTTAAATACAAACTTAAATAAGGAGGTTAGGGAAATAGGACAAAAAAAATAAAACTATATATTATACAATAAGGTACATAAAGTGTAAAAAAAAAAAAAAAAAAAACACAAACGGTGTCCCAAAACTCATCCATTAATGTGTAAGCATTTGTTACAGTTTGTGTCCATTTTAACACATCTTTTCTAAGAGTGTAACCCTGACCCCAACTAAACCATAGTGACCCGGAGCAAATTTTATGACGCAAAGATACAGGAGGGGGTCAATTTAAAACGTCCGAAAAACTCCCCTGGCCTCAGCGTTTCATCAGTGAGTCATGTTTAACTTCACAGTTTTAATATATGGTTAAAGACAAATTATACACCACACAGTGAAAGTGAACATCAACCAGGGAATTCTTTTGGGAGCTCTTTTATCAACACAATTAACACTATCTTTAAAAATGGGATTACAGTGATTTACACCAGGAGATTTTTCACCAGGCCTCTAAGAAGGGCAGTATGGGATATATATACATTTTTTATCAAACAACTCACATTATTAGAAGTTGAAGCTATGTTTTTTGGCTTTTAGTTCCATCTAGTGGTGATTTGTATTCCTAACCCTGACGTGATGATGCTTGTGTGTACTGAAAACAGTATATGATGAAAGTATGGTACTCAATAAGGAATTTAACTCAAAATAAAATGATCATAATATTTATCTAATATAATATAATGTTTTTATAATATTTGAAGAATTGGTTTTATTGAGTAATGCTGTGATTCAATACATTTCAGTTGCCTCTATAACTGTTTTTTATTCTGTCATTTGTCTCTGTGACTGCCTGAAAATATTTGTTAATGTTGGTATAAATAATGTCTAATGGCGAAAACCCACTTATTAGCACTTTTTGTCCATGTTACCACCCTTCAAATATGCACTTCCTCGCTTAATGAGACAAAGCATTGTTTTCCTTTAATATGCAAATGTGGTCTTAGCAACACTAATGATGTTTGCTCAGGTAATAGCCTTCAAAGCAAACACATAAATAACCGTAGATTTAATTAACGAAAAAGCAATTAAGCCACTGAAAAGATTCTATTCTGTAGACTGATCATATTCTTTGGGGCTAGATGAGATTCATTTTAGAATGTAGACTTTACAGAAGTAGCCCCTGAACAAGACGTTTAACCTCAAGTTGTCCCAGTGAGACCCTGTATATAGTAAAATGTAGATGATAACATCTACATTGAGACTTGATTTCAATAAAAATAGTCTGAAAATAATTACAGATGTATACTAAAATTGGAATGATACGCAAGGGTGACATGCAACATCGTAAAACACTCCACATTTTTGGTTGACTGTGGTCTAGTGGTTAGGATGCTTGCCCTGGACCAAGAGGTTGTGAGGTTCAAATCCTACCTCCAGCACTACCGTCATTGGGTCCCTGAGCAAGACCCTTAACCCCAAGTTGCTCTCAGGAAAACTGAAGCATCTTGGGGTCCCTGAAATTAGGTAATGAAAGTCGCTCTGGGGTGCGTTTCCCAAAAGCATAGTTGCTAACTATGTTAGCAACTAATATAGTGTTGCAAACATAATTAGCGATAGGTTAGCAACTATGCATTCGGGAAACGCACCCCTGGATAAGAGCATCTGCTAAAAGCTGTAAATGTCTGTAAATAAACATTCTCAAGAGTGTTCTAAATTATTGTTTCAATTTGCTATTGTTAAACTGTACTTGTAGTATAATGCAGCAGATTAAACTGAAGGCGTGCCCTGGAATTGTCAACAGAGAGGTCATGGAATACTGAAGCTTGAACTGAGAGAGCTCAGGAACTTAGTGTTTGATGGTCTGTTTCTCAGATAATGTATGCTTTCTCATCGTTTATGGAACTGCTCAGAATTCAACCTTACACTTCATTATATAGAATCATGGTATTGCCTGCTCTAGAATTCATATGATAACAGTTTTAATCTTTTGTCGTTTCTCCATAACAAAATGTCAGTTTTTGTACCGTCCGATTTCAAAGTTTTTATTTAGTTTGGGGCATTTGGTGGCATAATGGTTAGAGTGGGCTTTAATCCAATATGTCAAATGCAAAGTGTTAGTGAAACCGTTATCTATTGCTAAGAACATAGCTACTTATTAACCAAACAAAAATTTTCAGTGGTTTTGTAACATGACACGGTTATTAGAATTACGTACAGTAGCATACATACTGTATATGTTTATGCCAACTAGCATGTCACTGCATTATAAGATTCTGATTACTCAAAATATCAAGTTTTCATCCATATATGTAATTATTAACAGTAATAATGTAACTGTAGTACTTCATTATTATTTAATTTAAGTCAGCAGATCCCAGAGGCATATAGACTGCAACCATCATCCTGTGAATGTGATACCGATGTTCAAAAGCAATCAATTCTTGTTAACAATTTTTAAATAATGTGGAAGTTCAAATTGTCATTAATATTCATTTATACAGGATATGTATACATATTAGGGCTCACGATTCCTTAAATGCATTGCACTGTGTAGGTGAATGAAAACTCTTTACTTGTTGGCTCACTCGACAAACCTGACTTGGAATGCTTGTTTGAAATTTATGCAGCTACTTGCAGCGAAAGGAGGGATTTTAATGCATATTAGCAACCACTTGTATGTTTGAAATGAAAGCCTTCAATTAACACAAAGTACATTAAAACATAACCACATTTTATCATCAGCATTTAGAATATAATGCAATATCACTACGCAGGCTGAACAAACACTCTAACACGAGCAGTTTGTGGCTGTTTGGATCATTTTCTTTGGGGATGCCGGAGTCTATATTTGTGCCTAGTTGTACCCACACAACATTATGGAGGTGGAGGTGCATTTCAGATGTTCTAGTTCACATATAATCAATAATGTGCTCTTCTGCGCTTTTCTCTCATCTCCTACTATTTCCCTTCCTCTTCTTCTTTTGACTGCTGCTTTGCTTGACTCTACATACCTTGGCATATAGAATTACTTAAATGTGAATGTGTCTATGATCCAAGTCCTTCCTTGGCAGAGAAAAGCTTAGTCTGTCTTCACCAATAATTTCCCACTATGCTCCTAAAGCACAGGCAGCGTACCAGCTCTCCCCAGACTTGCTCCACACTCCCATCTTCTCCTCCTCTTTTGTTTCTCGAACAGGGCCACTTTGTCCTCGTACACCTCTGGAGAGACTCCAGGTTTTAACTGAAAGCAGACCCTCAGCATCCAGCTTGGTGCCCAGGCCCGGGCTGCCGTCATTAGGGCAGGAGGGAATGATTAAAGCTAGGATTGGGAAATAAAAGGGGGTCTTGGGTTCGCACTCATCAGGAGCTGAGCTCTGGGAGCCCCTTACTGGAATGGATTGGTGCTCACTGTTATCCTACAGCCAGATGCTATAGCACACAGCATGTGGGGAACCGTTCCAATGACTTGCTAGTTCCCTCCTTCATTTCTAATGAGGAAAAAAACTCATTTTCTCATGTGCATTAGCTTTAACTGGACAGGGCAGTTGGTGGTATAACGTTAGAGCATTCACCCTGTGAGCTGAAGGTTCGAATTCTGGATCGGTACAGTTACTACTGAGGTATTCATGAGCAAGGTCAATGTCAGTGGGCAATGTCAGCTGCTCACCGCTCCTTTACCAGACCCTCCAGGATGTGATGTTGTGATTGCAACAATTAACACAAATTCAGCCAGTCCCCGCAAATTCATTACTACCGTGCAATTTTGACCAATTAATGCAACTTTTCCGTAATTTTTGACCCATCATTCTCGTTTCCTGCAAAATGTTGACCAATGTGTCAGTGAACGCACTTCCTTGTTATGTTTAGAAGACACAGGAAACGTGTGTGATAAAAACGCCTCAGCTTCAAAAATAACTAAATGATTAATGGTTAATAAACAATAATAGCGGTTTCCTTGTCCCTTTCATGTGGTGCACTGTGTGCTGTGCTGTGTTCTCAATGACAAATAATCACTCACTCACTTTCACTTCACATCACTTTAGGCTGCTTCTTGAAAGTCCCACTTGTGTTTCTGACTAGTTTGTATTGCGTTGTGGAACCTTTAGGATGAATTTGATTTGAAAAAATCTTGGCAAATGCTGTGTTTTGAACTCTCAATCAGCCTCAAACCAGCAAGGGACAGTTGATGGTGCAATATATGACGCAAAAGCTAAAACCAAACCAGAAGTGAGTAAATACTGCATGTGTATGTGCTCATACACACATCTTAGCTTGGTGTACGTCATATGTGTTGCAGATGTTTTTTGCTTTGGTGAATGTATACATTCTGATGATAGATGATAGTATATCGAGTGAAGAACAATGGCCCTTTACTGTTCTTATTATGAGTGAAAGAGCCTCTGACGTTAAACACAGCTGAGAGGGTTACAGCCATGTGCCTGGTGTCTCATTATTAGAGTGAGTTTAATGGCCAAAGACGTGAGCAGAAAATCCAACAACATAAAATTACGTTTGGCAACACTGCTGCTATTAGGTAGCCAAAGTAATGCCTGAAGTCAGCGATCCAGTGGGCTGGATCGCTGATCCGAGGTCTGGGCTCGGAGTTCACGCTTATGGATGGATTCCAGTTAAAGCCCAGATTTTATAAGAAAGTGTGTGTGTGGTATTGAGTCAAAAAGTTTATTAGTCTAAATTCAGTCTAAAATTCCATATGTTCATATGTTAGCTAGATGCAATTTTATATTACTGATACCATGCACATTAAACTAGCTGTATTAAGTTTTAGGGCTTGTCTGCTCCTGATGCATTTCAAGATTCAAAGTCAAAATCCAGTAATAAGTCACATAGAATAGAAATGTGTAAAATATAAAAAAAAAAACTTTAAACTTGAGGTAGTAAAAATAGACTATGCAATAATTACACGCATAATTCAACTACAGTTTTGGCTCTGGAATTTCTTTTTGCATTGAATGTACATATGACCTGCGGCAATTAAATATGAGAATTACAAACAGGCAGTGTACAACAGAATTGCAAAAAATCGTGACATCAGTAGTATGTGCAAATAATGTTTCATTCAAGATGCTTTCTTCGTCACATGCATAAAAATACAAGTACAATATCCAGAGAAATGTGTCTTGAACTGCCCTTTCTTGACTGTGCAACTGTAGAAAAGTAGAACAAGGAATACAAGTTAAAAAGATCAAATATAAAAATGTGGAACATATTATAACAAAATATATACAGTATATTTAAATGGTAAATTTTTAAGTATAAGCTCGGAGTATAATACAAATATGAACAGATTTACAGATGAGCAATGGCAAGTAATAAGTTATGAAAAGTTAAAGTGCATTGTGTAATATCAGCACAACAGTGTAGCAGCTTGAACAAGTACTAAATGATGAAGACAAAATGAAGCGTAACAGACAATGAATATGAAAGTGAGTGATAATTTGTCATTGTGAACACAGCACAGCACACAGTGCACCACAATGAAATGTGACCTCATTTGACCGCATTTGACCCATCTGTGAAGGAGCAGTGGGCAGCTAACAAGGGCAGCGCCCGGGGACGGTACCTTTCTCATGAGTGGTAACTTTACCAATATGGGATTCAAACCGGTGACCTTCTGATCACGGGGCGAACACAAAACCGTTATGTGACCAAGTGCCCCTATATAACACAATGCTTGAATATAACATAATGCTGTACAGTGATCATCAACATGATACTATGAAAGGGCGGGGGCATTGCATGTTAGGGATTTGTCGTTTTTAGGGGAGTATCCTGCCTTGTAATACATGTTTCTCATGGATAACATGCTTCAATGTGTTGTCTAATTATCCAGCCTATTTTGCTCTGATGTCTCACCAATGACCACTTTCTCACAGTTATCGTCCTGTTCACACCCTGAAACCGATCGTCCAGAAAGCTTACGGCAGTACATTTAGCATGAAGGTCGGCTTCCAAATTCCCAAAAGCCTCGGTTTCCGGCCCTTCCTGCCATTCTGTCTGCACTCAAAGAACCAGAGCCAAAAACACACAATTTTAAACACAGCACTTCAATCAGGTTTTAATGGACAAGGTCCTGTGTAAACATTGTCTTTACACTTTGCTAATGCATATTGTCTATCTGAGAACTGGCAACGTCACGGGTTACATTAGTCCTGTTCGAGGAGATGTGTGTTTACTTTATTAAAACTGTTGTTTGTAGTGTGAGGATAATAAACAATACTTCATATGAATATTTATTCACTCTTAATGAGTGTGTCACCAACAGAATAGACAACAGTCTTTTTCTCATTAGAGAATTACAGTTCCCTGTTCACACAATCCAGCTGTGTGAAAGATGATCATGAAGATGGATTTGAACAGATTTGTTTCCACCACTAGAGGGAGCAACACACACATGGTTTCGGGCCAAGTCCTTTGTTTATATCCATGGTAACCAACATAGATAAACTCTCACGTCTTCATAATTTCAGTTGACAAACATGAAATTGAAAATGCATGCGTGAGACACACACACACACACACACACACACATAAACTGGACGTTGAAGATTCTAAGCCCTCACGAAATGAAAAAAAGGAAGAATGAAAGAGAGTGTGTGTGAGCGAGAGATAGAGTAGATATTCTTTCTTCTGCCGTGCCCACACAACAGACTTGGATTTGGGCCTTGGATCTGGCCCTGTCGAACCGTGTTGTCGCCAGAACCGGGGCTGCACATGCACACGCTTCCACACAGTGAAGTGCATTGTGAGAGAATTTTTAGTGACATTTTTCGCCCCTCTGCTGAATTTTCCCTCCCTAATCGGCCAGCTGTAAGTCACCGAGGTCAGTACTGCTTGAAGCACATTAACAAGCTTCATTATTAATGTCAGAAAATTAATCTTATGTGAGGAGATACTTTCAGCTTCTATGAATTTCTGGTCATGTGACAGATTCAGCTAACAGAACGGCATGGGTTTTGCCAGGAGAGCAGATGTGTGTGTCGTTTATACACTCGCCAGGCCAGCTGACAGACCAAGAGACTTGAGTGGGAGCCTAAGGTGGAACAGGGTCAGCTCAGAGCTATGGATTATTCTCTCTCTCTCTCTCTGGTTCTCTCTCTACTTTGCTCTCACACGGTGACCTATTGGCATGATATCTGCAAACTGACGCACACACACACACTCACACTCCTGCTTTGCCGTTGCCATTACCTCATCAGCTCCTCCTGGAGATACCCAGGTTGATGGCGACTCGAGAGAAACTCTCCCTCTCTACTCTACTCTAAACAGCCAAGAGCCAGGCACAAAGAAATCCATTGTTTTCGCAGCTCCTGCTGTTTTTACCTTTCTACGCTAGAGAGGGAAATGATTGAGAGTCCCCGTTCAAAGAACCCCCAGAACCTGCAGTATTTATCATTTCAAATGATGCCAAATGACACCCAAATTCTGGAATTATAAGACGGCGTGAGAGGTGTAAAGCCCTGAGATGTGTGCTTAAAGATTGCCAGCTAGTGACAATAGATGTCTGTACACAGAGGCTTTGTGTGTATGCACACTAGAAGTCAAAGGGGGATAAATGACTTCCTCTCAGACGTGGTTAGGCCACCCAGAGTGAGGGCGCAGAGTGTCTGCAGCACCACCTCTCATCTCAGAGCTGTGAGAAAGGAGAGGGTGAACACTGCTTCTAGAATAATCCCGCCGACCCGACTTGGAGCACAATGGAAAGTGTGTTAGTGGAGGATCGCAGAATCCTGCCTCTGTGTTGCTGCTTTTTTAGAGCAAAGCCAAGTCAGAAAGCTTCCAGACTTTCTTGGAGTGTAACGCTGTTGCCGCTGCTGCTGCCGCTCCAGTTTTACCCGTTTGCTCTAATTTACAGCAGGCAAGACACAGTGGCTGGAAAAGTCAGAAATCAGGAAGCTAAAGTCTTGCCAGGTTTCCCTTCTACCTATTCAGTTAAAGGGTCACTCACTCCGTTCCGGAACACAATGCGTGAAGGATAATGGGGACTGTGAGAAAAGACACACTGTTAGTAAAACTGAACTAAGTCACAAAACTTCTCAGAACCTGGATTTTTACCAGTTCCTGCACTTAACAGCTGTTTCAGCTCTTGTCCCAAATTTATCTGTTTTTCTGCCTCATCTTCCTGCAGCACCCACCCCCTCCTCTCTCCCGCCTCTAGAAATCTGCTTCCCCCTCTACCATTTCCATCTCACCACTCTGTTACTTTTAGCTTTCACAGTTTACTTTTCTCCATAGCATGCTTGAGTTTGGACAAGGGACGAAAATTCAAATTCAAATTTATTTATATAGCGCTCTTAACAACAGTCATTGTCACAAGGCACTTTACATATAACCCTCCCAACAAGCAAGCCTGAGGCGACAGTGGCAAGGAAAAACTAGGAAGAAACCTTGAGAGGAACCAAGACTCGGAGGTGGACTCCGTCCTCCTCTGAGCGACTGGGCGCACGAACATTTAATGCACAACAAGCAATAGTTCAAGATGAGTTGTTAGTTATTTAAAAAAGCAAAGATGCAAAAATAGTCCAAGGGATATTTCAAATCCCGGGTTGTTGCTGGGTCACTTGCAGGACCCTCTCAGCAACATTAAGCTGAAATTAGTTCAGTATTGTGCTGCTAATTCAGTAGAGGTCCATAGGGTCCAATCCCAGTTGGTTTCATGATGATGTCTCCATGGAGTCCGGGTTCAGTCGGTCAGCATCAGCTCGGGAGGGTCGACAAGGTCAAGCGTCAGCTCAGGACGTCTCCAGAAAATTCATTTCTCTCCCCTTTTGTCTTCCTTATGTACAGTATATTCCATATGGAATACATGCCCTAAAATGTCATTTGTAACGTATTCTGTTAGATGACTCAATGTGAGTAACGTATTCTGAATACTTTGGATTACTTCCACATCGTCTTGCTTTTTACAACTGTATGAATGTGGCGATAACACTCTTCATATTCCGCACTCTTTCTTCTTTTAACCCTTACAGACCTAAGAGAATTTGGGGTGTTTTTCTACCTTTGTTTTTAGTCTAATTATAGTGTGTGTAGAAGTTATTCACACATGCCTTATGCTGTTGTGTTTAGGACTACTCAGATTTTGATATGTAAATGCTGACACAGTCTTGAAATTAGTCCATTTCTGATGAAAACTGATTTGCGCCTGTAAAATGAATTATTTTCATTTTCTTTTTTTAAAAATGTAGTATAAAAGTGCTGAAACTGTAGATAGAACTCCTAGAAATAGTAGAAACAGTGTCTGTTTTATTGGCTTGCAGAGTTCTAATTATGTAGAGACATTCTATGGCTTAGTACTAGGAAGAAAAATACAGTTCGTGCCAGGCGGAAACACTTTTGGAATCCATCTGGATATAGAATGAATTAATTTGTGAGTCGGAAGTCTGCGTTCTATTTATTTAGATACGGGCCGATGTTGAAAAACATCAAAAATATCAATTTTTCTTTTTTGGAGACCAGATGAATTTTGAAGACCTTTTCTTTCATATAAGACCAAAAAAGAAAAATCGATATTGTTGATGTTTTTCAACATAATCGGCCCGTATCTAAATAAATAGAACGCCGACTTCCGACTCATTACGGCAGATCGGGTGACATTTGATAAAGCATTTTCTGAATTTTTCTATTTTTATTTTTACTCTCCAACAATAATTTCTGATTAATTGAAAATGAAGAAACAGTGAAGTTTTGCCATTTTTTCAGCCAATGTGCATTCATTTTTGGACTTATTTCTGGGAGAGAACTACATTTTTGTGCATGATGGCGTTCCACATGAGAGCTGGGTCACAATAACGCACTGGACTGAATGTCTGTTTTGTGTGTAGAACGCTGGTTGTTTTTGTTATTTATGAGCTAAAATAAAAGTTGTCTGTGGGAAGCTTTGACTGAAGTGGAATGTTTTAGTGGATGCTGAACTGTCCTGAGAGAGTCGAGCGCTAACAAACACAAAACGTGTGTTTACATCACGAAAAATGTCATTAACTTGCGTTCGTCGATGTTGAAAGGTTAATGTGAAGTTTTAATGTGAATTTCCAAGACAGAAGTGTGTTTCTGCTCTGGTTCTGTGGTGCTGGCTCCAGCTTTGACTCTGACACTGTGTGACTGTGGCAATTTAAATGTACGTGTACTTTAGCATCTCTGGTTGCTGTTCTGACGGGCTTCCGGTAATGAATGGAATTGCCGAAATGTATTAGAAAGAGGGTCAATGTCCACTGCTGGTTTTGTCTCTTCCTGGCCACTAGTGGTTCCACTATTGTGTTTTTTCCTGTTTTTGTCTATGGTTTGTTTGTTCTAATATTCATCATCTCTATTTGTCCTTGTTTAGACTGACTTTTCCACTTGCTGTTCTGCGCTGTTTGCTGTAAATTATAGGAATTGTCCTATGTCATGTGTTCATGGTTCCTTTTGTTGTCTTTGTTTTCATGGTTCAGGGTTTAGACCAGTGCTTTAATTCTTCTTTCTGTTTTGTTAACAAAGTTCAAGTTGGACTGGTGCCTGTATTCGGTCTGTCTGTTGCTGCACTCAGCACCACCCAAGACCACCTGATACTCATTTAATGGTTTGATCATGCACCAAGGGTTTTAGGGTACAAAAGATTGTTACTGCTGGACGTTTGGTGTCACGCTGCATAGACGATTATACCTTGGAAATGAAGACAGTTTGATTTATAAACAAACAGCAGATACACAGACGCAGTTGGTCCAGCTTTTACGTACAATAAAAGTCCTCACAGACCAACGAACATCTAAAAAAATCTCAGTTTTTCTTGTCGGTTTGGTGAAAATCAGCTCCATACAACACTTAAAATCTTCAGAGACAGGCAAATATTACACATATAATGTATAGTGTAAGTTAAATGCTGGCTCTGCAGTAGTGGCGAGAGTTGAAGTCATGGCTGTGTCCAGCTGGGACGCTCCAGCAGCTCTGCCTGAACAATGAATAGGGATCATGGCTCTGAAATGCTCACTGATAATATTTATATTATTGGATCACGACACTTCTCGGCACCCTGAAGGCAGAGCAGCCTCTTTCGCTCTCTCCCTGACAGAAGTTGTTTAGCAAAGCCACATGTGCACAACACTGGTGCGATGGACAAGCAGGGAGTGTCTGATTTCAGTCAATTACATCCCTATCCCCCACTTTCTCTCCGTCTCTCTCTCTCTCTAATGCAGAACAGAGTCCATGCTTCCATGGGACAGATCAGAATTCTCCAACCACTCTTCTCATCTTTATTTCTCTCCGCTGTGCAGATTTTCCCATGACGAGAGGTCGTTAATTACAATCTCTAATCGAATAATGCTGTCCGATAGACTTTTCATGAACTTGCATAATGACCTTGCGGTTCTGCTGCAATCACAGGCATTGAACCTTCCTCCTTCCTTTATGGTGAGTATAGCCCGAACATGTAATTTTGCAGATGTTCCTTTGATGGTCATGTAAAGGTCCTGAATCCCCAGGAGAGATCCCACCCTACGCTTTCGATGGACGTCGGAGAGACAAACCCAGAAGATTTAAAATAACAGTCTGGGGGAGGATAAAACACCTGCTCAAGCTGCTGTCTGTCACAAATACGTCAGACAAACGTCAGCCTCACCCTTTGACCCAAAATGAACCTTGTGAGGTCGGAAGAGTCTGACCTTTATGTGTAATATAACTTTTTGTCAGCTGGGACTAGTTACGCCCATATGTCTGAATGAGAAGTGGAACGTATGGTTCCAGAAAGATCCATCAGATTCTTCTCTACCACTGTCGAATTTTCAGTTTTCATTCCTGGAGTTTTTTGAAGGCAGATGCTTGTAACGAATCATCAAGTTACGACATTGATCATCTTCGTTTAGGTGACCTCCAACAATATCTCCTCTGTTAAAGAGTAATACAGGACCAGAGGGCTGGAGTTCAGCATGCCAGGGTGTGTGTGTGCATCTATACGGGCATCTATTTCCCTATTCCTGCTGTCCCACAAACATTTCCCCTACAACAGAGGCACAGTGTGGAGTCCACAAGGAGCTGCCTGTGTGCTGGCCGGTGGCCACTCCTCATCCGACTCCCCGCCCCCGTTTTCCCATCAACAGCTGGAACAAGAACGCAAGCAGCCGTCCATGACCCGTCAATGGCCTCGTACCTTGAGCATAAGTTTCTCCTTCATCTACAGTCTCTGGCGTGACGTCATGAAGCTGCCAGACCTCTTGCCGCATAGTAATAAAGACCCTCCCTAATGCTTCTGAACATTCATTCATTATTTGAACCACTTAATCCAGACCGGGGTTGCGGAGGGACTGGAGCCTATCCCGAGAACTATGGATGCAAGGTGGGGACCAGCCCTGGGCGGGCGCTAACACACCGCAGGGTACACACACTCGCACAATCACACTCACATTCACACCTTAAATTTAAATTTAGTGAGTGATTATTTGTCATTGTGAACACACCACACCACAGCACAGCACACCGTGCACCACAACCAAATGTGACTTCTGCATCTGACACATCCGTGAAGGAGCAGAGAGCAGCTAACAACGGCAGCACCCGAGGAGCAGTGCTTGGGGACGGTACCTTGCTAATGAGTACCTCAGTGGTAACTTTACCGACCCTGGACTCAAACCTGCGACCTTCTGATCACGGGGCAAACGCCCTACCGTTACGCCACCAACTGCCATTAATTAACCGAGATTGCATGTTTCAGGGTCTTCTCCTCCTTCTCCTATGATCTTCTCTCATCTGCTGATCAAAACTGTGTCTCGCTCCTAGTGCTGCTTGACCTTAGAACTGCTTTAGATACTATAGATCGTACCATTCTTTTAGACAGGCTCGAACATGCTGTTGGTGGCGTAATGGTAGGGCGTGCACCCTTTGATCAGAAGGTTGCTGTTTCGAATCCCAGACCACAAACGCTAACGCTGTGGTGTGTTCACAATGACAAATAATCAACTCACTTTCGCTAGAGGGAGTTTTCCTTTTCCACTGTCCCCTCAGGCTTGCTCGCTGGGGGTTTGGTCCGGTTATACGTCAAGCGCTATATGAATAAAATTGAATTGAATTGAATGTGTGAAACCTAAGGGTGAGAACAGAAACCAAACTTTAAAGTAGCTGCTCTAAAATATTTAAATTAGGCCTGAATAGATCAGCCTGTTCCTCGCCTGCTCTGGGAATATGTAAATTATCTCCAGACATGGGGCATTTCCCATCACGGCCATCATAACAGAACAACAGAAGTGACAGAATAATTGAATAAATTACATCTTTGAAACATGTTTCTCATTTGAAGACATTAAACTGTTGGACCAGGATGTTGCCGAAAAGTTAAGAATTTAAACTCAATGATTTAGTTTTACATCCACACACTCATACATCCTCTTTCCTTAATGCGTTCTAGATTTCTCAAGTTTGGCTCTGCTGAGCATGGACCACAACGATCATAAAAGTGTCTGTAGAAATGAAAGCTTTCAACATGAACGGCCGCGCCTCCCCTATTTCACAAGGACACTAATCTAAAATAAAAGCGCAGAATTATGAGAGAATTAAATCTGCATGGTTCTCAGGGATATTCTGTTGAATAACAAATGAGTAAATAATAGAGAAAGTACAGAACTGAACTGCACTTTTTAATGGATGCAACGCAAATGCAGCCGTCAGAAAGACGTAGTGGCTGATTAACACCTGGTGATCATTTCTGAAAGCCTGATCAAGGCCATCTGGACTAATATAAAGCAATCTGGTGATATTGTAAAAAGTTTAACAGACATATGTATTTTGTTTCCTCACAATTGGGATTGTTATGTTTATTCAACTCTGTAACATAAACAATAATTTCTTGTATATCAGCCGCTCCTAATTTTCTACCATGTAGGTCCAGCATGAAGCAAATGTGAGGAGAAGAAAAGACTTCCCATGTGATAATTATCACCATGTAGTGCTCCACTCTTTCCGGCTACTTAAAACTATTTATCCACAGCCATTTATCCACAGCCAAGATCAAGGAGATACACCAAGAAAACAGCCAGCTTGATACAGCACTGATGTCTAATATCAACTAGATAATTATAGAATTGCAGGGAGGATTACAGCACTAGGATTGAAAGATAGAGGGCTTAGCCCATAGGGGTGTGGTTACGAATCTTAATCCTGACCCTAATTGCTGCGATATACTTAACGCTACATGACACGTACGCTTGCGGACTATACTTGCACGCATATTTTTTGTTAATCTTGAGGATTCCAACAGGTGGCAGTGTACATAAAAGCGTCCAGTCTGGAGTGAAGTGACAGAAGCGCAGTTGGTGGCGTAACGGTAGGGTGTTCGCCCTGTGATCAGAAGGTCGCAGGTTCTAATCCAGGGCCGGTAAAGTTACCACTGAGGTGCTCATGAGCAAGGTACCGTCCCCAAGCACTGCTCCCCGGGCGCTTGTTAGCTGCCCACTGCTCCTTCACGGATGGGTTAAATGCAGAGGTCACATTCGGTTGTGGTGCACTGTGTGCTCTGCTGTGCTGTGGTGTGTTCACAATGACTAATCACTCACTTTCAATAAGAGGTAGAAAATGGCAGTGCGAGAAAACATTGGCTGGTTTTGCTGTAAAATGAGGGAAGAAAGATGTTGATAAAAAGTATTTGCATTCGGATGTTACGAAGGTGCAAAAACGACTGCAAAACCGTTCAGCCATATTGATAGTAAACAACGATGCTGAGGTTGCGTACCAAAACTTGAACACACTGCCACCCCAATTATTTTCTGACAACGTGCTCCGCGGACGCGTCAAAAGAACACTGAGAACGCGTGGCAGCCATGATTTGTGCGCGTAAACGTTCTGAGCGTTAAGTATATCTCGGCCCTAACTAATCCTGCTTCTTACTCACACTCTTAAAATATCTTTGTATATCCACCTGGGCAATGACCTGAAAGATTCCAGTACAGTAGCATTAGCAGAGACACTATTCTATTTAATTTTCTCCTGCAATAACTGAGGACACTATGCTATTTAGCTTTTACTCACAGTAATTGATTATAACAACAACATTGTACTGACATTGTGTTGAATTACTACAGAGATGGAATGAAGCTGCTAGGTGGCTCGCTTGTTCATGCTAGCTAGCATTTTCTATCACTAACATTCAACTTAGCCATCTAAATTAATGTTAAAATAGCCGACTACAATATCGCCTTTTCTTCTCTTTAGGTAAACGTAAGTAAAGTTAAGCAATTAACAATTAAAAATTTCACTATGTGTATCATTCACTGCAAATTAACTCCTCTTCCTCTCAACAACTCTGCCGACTTCAGGAACGTTACCTGCTTAGTATATGGGCAGGGAAATAGAAGGATAATTTTAAACAGATAATAGCAACTTGTAGGCTTATTGTTATATATTTCGAATCATATTCTTGCTGGTTACATGTTAATTTTATATATATAATAATTCTGGGGGGTTTAAGAACTTTTTACAGACTTTACAACGTCTATGACACATGACTGTGTAAAAGATCTGACTTTTTCCAACACAATTTTATTAAACACTAACACAAAATGTGTAAACTAAAGTGCTACACATGATTTGTGTTATTTTTCTACACATTTGTTCTAAGGGTGTAGTTGTTTTTCCACATCCTTTCATATCAGTATTTGCTTCATAATGTCCGACTGCTTCTTCAGGTGATCTCAGGACATATTTTGAAGTGGTTGTAATGCAGGCCATGACGCACAGACGTGTTTCTAGGAAGGAGGCCCCTCTTATCCAGACGTGTTGTAGGTGGGTTTCTGCAACTCCTAAAGACCTTTGTTCTCTGGCGCCGATGCCGCTATGCTAAAGCAATTTGAGTGAGCGTGTAAGTGAAGGACCGGGGTGAGGTGGGTGCAAACCGTGCAGCTGCCTGTCCCACGGCAATCATAAAACGATGTAGAAATGACATAAAAAGCCGCGGCAGCCTTCGCTCAGCATCTGAAAAAATACTTCTCCCACTGTCTACGTAATAACCTGATAGCAGAGAATACATCTTGTTTTTAAAGTCTGCAAAAAAGCATGGTTAAATCTGGTTTCATGGTGAAAATTCTGACGATGGAGAAAAACTGATCTTGAGACTGGTCTCGAGTAACCCAGCACTATTGTGAACACACCAGACCACAGCACACAGTCCTCCACAACGAAATGTGACCCATCTGTGAAGGAGCAGTGCACTAACATTAGCTGCCCACTGCCAGAAGTCCTCGGGGACGGTACTTGCTCATGAGTACCACAGTGGTACCTTTACCCATCCTGGGATTCGAACCGGCAAAACATTGAGCCATATGTCAGTGAACTCACTTCCTTGTTACGTTTAGAAGATGCAGGAAACGTGTGTGATAAAAACGCCTCACATTTACCTTGAAAAAATAACTTTTTTATCATAAACGATTAATGGTTAATAAAAATGAGCGTTTTTTTGCCCTCCATTTTAATTCATTGCTAAAAGGAGCATTATAAAGGAGGACAAAATTGCTCTGACTTTGACTTGCTCCTGCAACTTTATCGCAACAAAACGCCTAACTATCAATTAGCAATGTTTTAGAAAAGCTTCCGCAAAATTAGCCAGTTAGGCCGCAACAATCTCAAAAAAGACCCACAAAATCCTGGATGGACTGATTTATGTTTAACTATGAAAAACTGGCTTGCTCCTGCAACTTTATTGCAACAAAACGCCTAAAGACACCAAATGTTCATCTCAATTATTTTAGAAAATCTGCTGCAAAAATCAGACAACAAACCCAACAATCTCAAAAAAGGCCTGCGAAATCCTGGAAGGACCGGATATAGCTGTACTATTAATTCAAGTATAATTGCATGTCTGATGTGCTGTGTTGGTGTGACATTCATATACCCACCACCATGTCATTGTTCTCAGCATGTGTTCTGTCTGGAATAACATTATTAGTTGTTGCAGTTGTATCTTGACATCGTGCCTCCTTTGTTTCTCCAATCCCATTTGGCCTGTGACGCAAAACTCGGCTTGTCATGTTTGAAAGCCTGGGAGTGCCTATTAAATCATGTGTTTTGAATCAATTACCCTAAGCCCTGCACTAACTGAGGAAGGGGCCTGTAAGCATGTGCTCACGTGTTGCCCCGAAATGAGATAATTCCAGTAGTGTGGAACAGAGCTGCTCTGGCAGCAGGCCTGGACCCACCTAGCCCCAGTGGAGCAAGGGCCACACTTTAGCGCTGCCGGGAGGGTAGAGTGTGCAGGGGCCTGTACTCAGGACGTACTTCTTGTTTGCATAGTATCTGGAACGGAGAGGAGTCGTCACAGCCCAGCTGTAATTTAAACGGCTGTGTTCCAGTCTCAGACACTGGCAGGAGGAAACCACTATTCAGCGTTGTAGACTCTAGCGTGTCCAGTTCATTGAAGTTTTCCCTCAGGTAAATACTCATTAGCCATTCATACAGTGTCGCCAACTTGTTGGCAGGAGTGAGATTTTCAATTTTGTGGTTAGGTGTTAGGGGATAGGGGGTTGTAGCAGCAAGTGCACCCAGGTGCCGCATGGTTTTTGTGAATATGTTTTGACATGAAGGCATTAGAGCGATGAAACCAACTTCTACCCGCTATAATTGGGATGCACCCTTTCCAACGGCGCCACCCTGGAGTCGGTGCAACCTTCTGTTGTGGAGATAGAGGAGTTGGCTAAGGCCCGCGTCACATGTGAGTAGGGTTATAGCTGTTTTTGGCAGCCAAATCCTAAGTGTGAGCTGGGACCCAGGGTTAGGTTTAGGGTTATGGGACAGGAGTGGGGTTAGAGAGAAACATTAGGGTTACGGACAGTCATGTTTAGGTTTATGGGACAGGGTTAGGTTCAGGGTTAGGGTTAGCACTAACCCAAGCGCTAAACAAGCGTTAACACTGAAGCCTCATCCTCGCCCACCATCCTCACCCCATTATGTACCTGACATATTTCACTTTTTTACACAAACCCCATTTTTATTTTTATTTCTGCACAGGATAAACTGAAAAACATATGTTTTACACCTAGTATTTCTATGTATGTAACATAAACCTCCTTGAAACCTTAATAGCTAGCTTACTTCATGGTAAGATTCTCCTGCGTTCCTAATCTCTTCTCCATGTTTCTCCGTCTTCTTCTTCTTCATAAAATATGCCAGCAAACTCATCTGACAAAGTTATATATATGAGTTATAATTCATCATTAACCCTGTTTTGTTTTAGTGTAATAATACTGTCGTGATCCTCCGTTTGGTGCAGACTCTAACGTTAGCACAGTTGGAAGGCAAGCTAGCTGGCTGAACGTCTCTGCCTATATAAACAAGCTTTACTGTTAGAGCCATTTTGTGTTGCATGAATGTTTGAATATTCGGATTTAATATTTCATAACTATCTGTAGTAGAAGTTAGAGCTATAAAGCTAATTTGAATATTTTTGGAACTTTCTATATGATCTTTCTGTATTAGTATGTAACAGAACTAATACGTAGTTGCCTTACGTGTCGTAGTCTGTTTGGTTCCTGAAATATATATATCAAGATGTAAGAACGTACATAGACTAGAACTGTGTCGAAGCCGAGAACTCAGTCTTTTGACCGTCACGTAAAGTCTCTTTGTAGTCCTAAGAATTCATCTTTTGCTTGTAAAAGTCTAAGTTGTGGTAAAGAAAAAGACAACAAAAGAAAAGACTGGACTCAAGACTCTTTTTTGGATACGTGTCGCGTGCAAAGAATCTTCAGAGTTCGAGGCTAGTGACACAGCGCGAGCTGCACTCACATTTACATTAAGCCTAAAAGTTGCACACAAAGTTACACAAAGAACACATTATACGGCTCTATATTCAGACAAGTACAGTTGAGTATGTGTCAATGTTGTTACTACACAGAATTATTTTAATAACGGATATTTTCACCTTAATAATCTTCGATTTCACACTGAACCTTCAGCTCTGTCCTACTGGCTCTCAACAACTTCATAGCAAATATGATGGATAGGGAGACGGACGTAACTGACGTAATGGGGCAAATATTTTCAGTGAATCAGCAATCAGAGAAAAGTGCATAGATAACGCAGGAGACAGATTACCTGCAGCTAATGAATGCAGTGTTCTAGTTAGGAGTTAAGAGCCCATTTACGACTAGAGCTTGTTTCTAGTGACTGGGAAATAATTTTCTTGTCTAGTCAAGTGATCAACTCAGCATATGAGTGAACAATTTTTAAAAATATAAAAAATGGTTAGATTTGTCGCTCGAGCGTGACAGCGTGAGATTAATGCTTAATGCGTGAGTGTTATGCCAGATGCGCGAGAGTTGGCAGCTCACACTTAAGTAGAAATTTAAATTTCTTCCATTTAAATAAATAAAGTTAGAGTAAAAGTAGATAAAGTGCAAGTCGAATGTGCTTTCATTTGCGTGTGTTTAAAATGTGAAACCATCTCTCAAAGTCCTTTGGGGCAGTTGGTGGCGTAACGGTAGGGTGTTCGTCCCGTGATCAGAAGGTCACAGGTTCAAATCCAGGGCTGGTTAAGTTACCACTGAGGTGCTCATGAGCAAGGTACTGTCCCCAAGCACTGCTCCCTGGGCGCTTGTTAGCTGCCCACTGCTCCTTCACGGTTGGGTCAAATGCAGAGGTCACATTTGGTTGTGGTGCACTGTGTGCTGTGCTGTGGTGTGTTCACAATGACAAATAATCACTCACTTTCACTTTAATTCCAATAAAGAGGAAAATCAGACTGTGGCATAAATCACCATTCTGTCACAGTGCTGGCGGAAAACATGAAACAAAGAAAGGGATTTGATGAAGAACCAAAACAACACAGACACAAACACAAACACAGACTTGCGCTACTCAGCATAAAGATGGGCTTAAAAGTCAAGCAGACGGGCATTGCCCTTGTGCAAACATAATTCCAGACGGGCAGAGCCCTCAACATTCATCCGACCTCAACGTTTTTCCAACTGCGTAATAAACCAGAGCGGTCAACCCAGTTGAGCAGGGGAAGGTCACAGAAAGCATCACATATCTTAACATGTAAATGGAGATTTCACCACCTCAGCAGAATTTTTTTTAAAACGCCCTCCAAATTGAAGTTTTTTAAAACACTTGATTCTGTGGATCCGTGTAAACATGTAAAACACAGTTTTCTTTAAATGATGACGTATTTAGTTCTGTTGTGCACAGATGGAAAAAAACATGGCGGTAAACATTGCGCTTTGGAATCATTTTGTGACTTAGTGTGTACAGAGATTTTTTAACCGAATGGTGTATAAACACAATTTTTAAAAATATATATTTAAAAATATGCGTTTATTAAAAAAAAAATCTAGATATCTAATAAAGCCCTAAGTAAAACTGGTTCTTCATTAGTGCTCTGGAGAACCTTTTTATGCTCTTCTTATGAGAACTGAATGGAAAAAAGAGTTCTTTAAGTAACACCTTATATCATTTTCATCATTTTCATTTTTATCTTTATGTTAAAGTATGAGCTTAATGACTACTGACTCTATGCCTAACCTACTGATTTACTTGTGGTTGTGTGTAGAAATTATTGTTATGGTGCAATTTTTTATTGTAACAGATGATATGTAATACTGTCTTTTAGAGAGATCAGTTATTAATGTGCAATTTACATAAAGTAACTGATAACTTGACTTAACTTTTACCACTACACTACATTCGAACAAATTATTACATATATAAACACATAATAAACACAGGGACAAAGATAAAAACACTATTTACACTAAATTCTTCATGAAAAATGGTTCTTCTTATCCAGAGCATCTGCTAAATCCATTTTCCTTATTTCAGTGACAGTCTCCCTGGAGCAACTTGGAGTTAAGGGTGTTGCTCAGAGACCTGATGATGGTAGTGCTGGAGGTAGGATTCAAACCCACAACCTCTTGGTCCAGAGGCATGTGTCCTATCCATTAGACCACCAACATCACAGTGGTTAGCACTGCCACCTTACAGCTAGAAGGTTCTGGTTTCGAACCCCAGGTCAGCTGTAGGGCATCTGTGTGGAGTTTGCACGCTAATGTGTCTTGGGGTCTTAAAATGCTGTGAACAGAGCATTTATTTTCTTCTGTTTGTAAGAACTCAAGCTGGCAAGCCCTGTTTTAACAAACTTGCAAGATCTTTGTTTATTCTCTCATCAATCCCAATTCTGGCTCTGAATTGCACATAGAACCTTGGGAAACCTTGTTGGTCACTTATGGAATTGAGCGGTAAGTCATGTTCTTAATTATAAACGTGAATACAAAGCAAATGAAATTGAATATGTATCTAGAAGGTTGAACAAATTGATATTGCATAAGAAGTGAAAGCTAAGATTCACTTGTGTATTCAATCAGACTTGACGTTGCTCATGCAATCATAACAAAGACTCGTTTTAGGCAATATTCAGGGTTTTTCAGGAAACGTCTGTGTTTATTTTATTGACATAATGACCATTGTTAATCAAAAATCAATTTTTGATTAATTAATAAAGACAGCAAATTGTTATGGTGATTTTAAATAATTACATTGCACGACCTTTACCCCAAGTTAATTCAGGGAGACAACCCCTTTAATTTGGAAATGTAAGTATATTTGGATAAGAAAATCTGATAAATGCCACAAATGTAAATATAAATAATTTGTATAATTAATCTTTGATTACTTAAAAATTACAAACTACTATAGTCATTTACAACTGCATTTCTAATACTGTTATTCATTACTTGTGGTGATCACTGTCCTGTTTTTTAACTGTTGGTCAGTTTGAACATGAACTTTTAACAGGAAATAGCGTTGCAGACGTGGTTGATTCCGCATTGTTGCAGGCAGACCATAATCGATTAAGATGGAGAGTTTCAACCGGTTGTCCGCTGCCCGCTGGTGGTGCATGGTGGCACTGCAGATGGTCTGTGAAATCACTTTTTAAATATGATTCCTTTCTTCATTTTCAGAACATTTCCAGATGATTTGGGCATCTTTCTGAATAGTGAATCATTCATTCATTCATTTTCCGAACCGCTGTAATCCCAAACCGGGGCCACAGGGGGGGACCAGAGCCTATCCCAGCAAATTTCGAGCGCAAGGCGGGGATCAGCCCTGGGCAGGCGCCAACACACCGCAGGGCACACACATTCACACTCACACAGTCACACACACATTCTCACCTTAAGGGCCAATTTAGAGTCGCCAATTAACCTACAACACATGACTTTGGACAGTGGGAGGAAACCGGAGCACCCGGAGGAAACCCACGCAAACACGTGGAGAGCATGCAAACTCCACACAGAAAGGCCCTGCGGCTGTCCCCAGGGTTCGAACCCAGGACCTTCTCGCTGTGAGGCGGCAGCGCTAACCACTGCGCCACTGCCGCCCTGAATAGTGAATTTAATGCAAATATCTAAACAGTAATAAAAAAATACTCACTGCTTAGATTGAGTGGTGGTCTCTGAGACAGAAGCAGTTAAAAACCCCTGAATTATATCATAATTACATTACTTGGTGATTTTCTGGCTGCAGCATAAATATTTAAGTTTAAAAAGAACATCCCGGTAGCAACTATGGCTGCCCAATTTGCATGCAATGTGAAGTAATGTAGGAAATTTGATGGCATGCATCGTGATGCGTCGAGATATTGTATCGAATCGAATCAAATCGTTGACCTAATAATCATAATCGAATCAAATACTGAGACCAGTGAACGTTCACACCTCTACCCCCCACACACAGTCACTGACACCTACGTCCCTCTCAAAGTGGAGAAAGTTTGCAGAAGTTAATGAGCCTTAATCCAATTAGTCTGTGGTGTCTTATGAGACAGAATGTTTCTCAGCCAGTACAAATGTAGCCACATTTACACTTAAAAGATCAGTCCGGGGCTCAGAGTAGGTCTGCCTGAGTTTGAATTGCTCCCCAGGGGAATTTCCTCATGGATCATCTGTAGCTGGTCAACTCTTAGTACTGATGGGGCAGGACATGCTCTCGCTCTGGGCGTCTGTGTTTGTTTTATGTGCAGGCCAGGATTGTAGCTTGGCTTTCCAACCTCCATTTTCAGCTCGCAGCAGGAGTTCACTCGCAACCATGGGAGACAAACTGGGAACAGCAGTGCTAAAAACCCAGTTGGCTACGATGAATGTGCACATTCAAACCCTGCTGCTAAATAGGCTAATAAGAGAGCGGTGGGATATTTAATTTAGAGGGGCCCTGCAGTTTGCAATTTGCCTCACCTTTGCTGCGCTGGCATGCACCAACTCCGCATTGTGTAGCTTCTAAATGCTGTAAATGTTATGTACTAGTGTTGTAGTACTCGAGTCTGGTCTCAAGACCAGTTTTTGAAGGTCTCTGTCTTGTCTCAGACTCGGACAAAGAGGACTCACAATTTTATTTGATGACCAGCCGAGACCACAACTCTGAGAATATTACTATTAAAACTCTTTGTGAGCGACGCAGGCATTTTCTTTGTTTATTAATTGGTGTTTAAATAACTCAGAATCCCTTTAACTTACAGAAACCACACACATACCGTCAGAATCACAAGACGTTCAACTTACCACACATTATATGCATTTCTCTGTATGTGAAATGATTTCTGAGTAATTCTGTGCACAAAAACTGAAGTAATTGTGTAAAAACACATTAATTACATTATTCGCGCTTTAAACGTGTTAGTGCTGGCGTCTCTCATATGGAACGCCATCATGCACAAAAATGTAGTTCTCTTCCAGAAAGACCAAAAGCAGCTCATTTTATAGACCAACATGAGTCCAAATCGGCTTAAAATGACCCAAAACTTTAGTATTTCTTCATTTTCAATTGATCAGATTTTTTCCCCATTCTATTAGCTTAGAGAGTAATCAATATAGAAAAATGCATTGTTTGTTATCAAATAATTTTATTCTGTATCCAGATGGATACCAAATGGATAAAGAAGTGTTTCCACCATAGAATGTCATTTCATAATAAAATTAAGTGGAAGATGCAAAGCCTAAGCAACATGCCACTGTGGTTTGTTGAGTTTAACATATGATGTGATCAGTGTTGATAACTGCTTCCAGTGAAGTGATTTCCTCATTATAGATATGTAAGAGAGAAATATTGAATAAACATCTTTAATGTTGCTTAGGCCTTGCATCTTCCATTTTTTTGTCATGTGGGTAAAATGCTCATTGGTCCGGTCTCGGCCTCGACTCAGTCTCACCCCGCCCTGGTCTTGGTCACGTCTCGGTCACGACACTTTAGGGTCTTGGTCTCGGTCTAGGTGTTCTTGACCCCAACCCCCCAACAATTTACTGAGGTTAGTGTGTGTCCATGCATGTAGTTCTTTGTGCCACCTGGGATCAAAATGCCCAACGATGATGTAGAAATTCATAAAAAGACCAAAAGATGTCATGATGGATGAGGTTACCCCGTTTTAAAAACATTTGACATTTTACAGTGCATTATATTGGGATTTTTGGTGTATATATGTCAGGGATCTGCTTAGGATTTGGAAGGAATGCTAACAGTTAGCCATTAGCCGCTAGCCATTAGCCCATGTAGCGTGGTGGTTAACCCAAACGCGGATTGGAGAGTTGATATAAGAACTCTCTACACTAAGAGCAAGATTTCCCACAAGAAACTGCGTTCTATAAGACACACACTTAATCAAGGAGATGAACCAAATACCTGGAGTACTCACAGTCGATGGCGAAATGAATCGGAGATGGGCCAGGTTGACTCAATGACTGAGCGATTCGCCGCAAAGAATCGACTCCTTTTATACTCTCTGAACCATGACCGACCACTTCTGGGTCCTAGTGCCGGTCGCGTTACGCAGTGTGCGTGACAATATCTGACCCTCCACGGCAAAACCAGTCGCTTGTCGCAATGGAGGTTTCCGAGAAAAACGAGCGTTTTTGTTGCGTGGGATAAAATTTTGGAGTTTTTGTTTTTAGTGTTTTGAAACAGTGGAAGGTCTATACTGTACTGTTGTGAATAAATTTCACTTAAAAACATACCCTTTCCATCCTAAAAACGTGACTTTGTTGAGGTGAGGAATTCAATTCCAGCAGAAGTTGCGCAGGGCAAAATTTTGAAACAGTGGAAGGTCTATACTGTAAATTTGGCTGAAAAACTTACCCTTTCTATCCTAAAAACGTGAGGAATTCAATTCCAGCAGAATGTTAAAAGTTTCTGTTTTGACCGCTCTACTCCAATATTTACGCTAAATCCACTGGTTGACTAGCGTGAAGATATTTCTCCGGAATCCATCTTCGTCTCCCGAGTTCAGTTAACCTAACGCAGGTAGGCTATCCGTGTGGCTGTGAATGCAGCGTAGGCTACCGTAAATGCAAACGTAGCCGTGACTGCACCAAGCGTCTGTGAGTGCTACGGCGATAGTCAACTTCAAAGGCAGATTTCTGCGTTTCTCACTTGGCGCGACAGGAGAAACCCGACTCCTTTGAATGTTGATATCTCAGTCATATGTCGTCCCATTCATTCCATATAGGTATCATTTTGAAGCTTGATTTATGCCCTTTCATGAAAACATAATAACTCAATTTTGAAAATTTGCGACAAGCGACTGGTTTTGCCGTGGAGGGTCACATATATGAGAGAGCTAACAGCCTCACTCAGCCTCCTTTGGGTGTCTTACAGTGGGGCACGCTGCTGAGATCTAGAGAGGAAAAACAATAGTGGGCACTGCACGTTTCAGAGGGACCCCCTTCAGCACTGACAACTCCAGCATTTTATAGCCAAATTTGTGGACCGGAGGAATAACACACCTCATGCTGCCAACAGGACTTGCAGTGCTTGCCAGAGTCAGTCTAAGAAAACACAACCATGAGAAGCTTGACAAAAGCTGTGTTAGACTGTGAGCAAAACAGAAAATCAATTGTTCGTTGTCACAAGGCACAGTGTTTGACACTGCATGAGAATTGTTTTTATGGTCTTTTTTATTGGACTAAAAGCTTGTCTTTGTCACGCTGCCGGCAGTGAATGCACCAAAGCTGCTCCAATCTCCCAGTTATCTGCGTCCAATCCAGCTTTCACAAAATCAGCGATCTCTTAGATCAGTCATTATGGTGGTTAGTCGTAGGTCTGGGAATGTGTTTTCAGCCATTGGTGTTCTGAGCCTGTCTTTTGCATCTATGACACCATGTTTGCTTTATAAGCATGACACTGTTCAGTCCAGCTCCCTATCGGGTTGCTGGCATAGCCTACAGAGTACAGAGCAGTGGGGGAAAACCTCGCAAAAGTGGTATTACTGGAAGACCACTTTGTCACGGTAGGTTTTTTTAGACTAGGTTCTGAGGCTGTGATGACAAAAGAATCAGCGTAAATAATCATGTCATGATAAACGACGTTAGCTGGTCTTCAAAGATGTTGTGCTTTTCTAAACCGGTTAAGGACGTTGTGTAGCCATTTAAGGTGGTCTTTGCTGCTTTTTGGAGATTAAACTGTTAAATTCACATTGACCGGTCTTAAAACAGCACACGTTTAGGTTTATTGAAATTATCTTAACCAAAGCAACTTCCATTTCAACGACAGGCTGTAACTATTTTAACAATTTACATAGTGTACATTAGCAACTAACATGTTAACATATACGTTAGCAACTATGCTTTTGGCAAACGCACATCGGAATAGTAACTTTGCCGATAGCGGGAAACCTCTCTGTCTGTGGTTACTTTTTACACAAATACTTTTGGCGTTTTACAGTAGATGTCTGCAGGAGTTTCCCTGCATCTCTGCATCCGATGTCCCTCGGATCTACAAGTGGTCAACAACACCAGACAGCAGACTGGACACGTCACTTACATAGTTTGTCACAATCAACCAAGCACAGCTGAACTAATCCTAGCTGACAGACTGGTTTATTCATCATAAAAGTATGTTTGAACTGACATAGGTGTAGTGATATAGTAAGTTTACCTCATCAATTTAGCCCGCTAACGCTAACGCTAATGTTTATAAACTGTAGTCGATCTAGTGATTACTAAATTCTCACGTCTCACGTTCCTTACCCAAATCCTCCTTAAAGCTTCATCCATGGGGAAGCGAAGAAAACTCACAGCGGAGTATCTTCCCGATACGAAACACTGAAGCACACAACAGAAATTGCTATTTGGGTGATCCCGTGATTATGATTTTGAAATAAATAAAACACAGGCACTAATACTATTATTAACTTAAGAGATGTATTAACTTTTGTAAAAATTGTATGTTTTGGTTTGATATTATTACTTCAGACCGACCACTATCATTCACCAGATGTGTACAGAAGTGAAAAGCGGAAGTATCTAACTCTGTTTTCTGGTTCGAACATTGGACGTTCCACATTTAGCAAATGGTTATGATGCTGAAGGTAAGATAGAGCTGGATTTGAACACACAGCCCCGTGGTTCATAGAATTTTGTTTAATGTCATGTCACACTAGAAACCAAAATGTGGTTTAAGATGGATTTGTATGTATTGTTAAAGTTGTTTTTTGAACATATCAATAGATTTAATCCAGTATTTTGCCAAAGCTTTTGGAGGCTGTTACACGTGTAGCTAAGTAAGCGCTAACGTCAGATAATTTAATGACAAAATTTAAGACAGATGAAACAGTGTTTGACTAGCTAAAAGTTTGACCCCTTCTCTGGATCTCACTTAAGTGTGATTTACAAGTGTGCGGATGGAGCTGTCAGCGTGGCGGGAGTAGGTGTGCTCTTGAAGTTTTCCAGTTGCTCCCAAAAGAAGGGGGGTTGATTCGCAATGTCTGACCTCCTCTGTCTCGTGTCATGGGTGGTCACCTTGGCTAATTTAAAACCGTCCTCACATTACATCCTCTAAATTTAACGCCTAATTACTATATTTGGGCTAATTGTGAAAACGCTTCCTTGTCTGCCAATTTGACAGGGAGACACCTCTGCTCGGCGGGGTTTGGAGCTTCTCCCTTCATCACCAGACACATTTTCTTGACCACCTACATGTAGGCACCAAGCAGTGTGAGAAAACAGACACTTCTGCCAGATTGAGATTTAAACACTTGGTTGCTGTCAGCTTTGATATGCGATTCAGCTGAGCAATTAAACCCCATCACAGAGACTAAATGTGGACAGCAGTGGAGCCTCCAGCTGTTTCAGGGTCCTGAGAAGAACAGGCAGACAGCTGGATACAGTGTTGGGGTGCTGAGAAGGAAAGTCACAGTTCTTTTATGCCAAGCACATTTAAGCCACAGCTTCCATCTGCTGTTTTATCAACAGCGTTAAAAAACGATTGGGCCGTAATGAAGGCCTAATGATGTGAGTGAGTAATTGCTGTGTGAGCCCTGCGTCTCCCTGTGAGGCTATTCCCACTGGGCTAAACAATGAAACAATTCAAATAAAACACATACACATGTTAACTGATGGAAGTAAGACGCCTTCGAACATCACATACATGGTTTCACAAAATATCCTTAAGGATAAACAGCATTGTTTTTAGAATCTGGTATTGTCTTGTGTAGTGCTATTTTAAAAAGTTAGTATTCTCAAATTGCCTTTCACTAAAACTGTCCAGTGAAACACAGAATCAACAACAGAGAAAACTGTTAACCTCCTGAAGACCTGAAGTACAAATTTTGGCAGATGTTATTAGAACCTTACAGCTTTATTAGATTGAAGCTCTTCCTTGCTCTTTTTCTACAAAAACACTGACATTGGAGGTTTAATTTGGCATCGTGCTTTAACGTGGGACTCGTTAGAAGCTTAATTTAGTCGGATTTGCCAGAATCTTTCTGTTTAGGGTTTCCAGAAAGCCATGCAGTTAGGTCACTTTGCAGATTATTCTCAATTAGCCTCATATCCTCTCATTAGGCAGTCAAGCTTTCATTCTTAAATTAAATCTTTACTTCAGAAAGTAGCCTAAAGGCCTGCCTGTGTGTTCCCCACTCTGATCCACTCAGTGAGGTTAAACCATGCAGTTCAGGCTTCACACAGGGGACATTTCCCACTCATATCATTGTTCTAAAGTAGAAATCTGAAACTGAAATTACTTAAAATAGTGGGTGGTGGCAGCCTTGAGGTTGAATAGTTGTTTATGGAGCAAGAGGTTGATGTGTTGTTGTACTCTAGACCAGTTTTTAAAGGTCTCGGTCTTGTCTCAGAATCAGTTGTATTTGTACTATGTCTTGTCATGGACTCAGATTTTATTTTAAGACCACAACAAGAATATTACTACTAATGAGCTGGCTGTACAACTTCTCACTTCAAGTGCAACCATTGATGTTACTGCTGACCCGCTTACCCACCCCACCCCCTTTACATCATTCACATTCATTAGTGGAGGGGGCATTTTAATGAGACCCCCTTGTGCACATTTTGGTTCCAGAATGTTGCATCTCTCATGTTTCTAAAATGTAACCAAATTGTCCTTTAAACAGATTTATCTCGTCTTTCAGCTTGTGTGGTGTTTAGCAACTACCCCTTATCTTTGGGTAGAGCTGGGGTCAAGACCACTTAAAACGAGGCCGAGACAAGACCAGAGTGTGTCAAGACTAAGACAAGACCAAGATTCTGAATGGCCGAGATCAAGACAAGGGGGGGGTGAGATCGAGTCGAGATCTAGACCGGACCAATGCATGGTTTACACCACATACCAAATAAGTGGAAGATGCAAAGTCTAAGCAACATTAAAGATGTTTATTCAATATGTCTCTCTTACATACACTGCCCTCCAAAAGTTTGGAAACGCCCCTGGCAAAGTGGGGTTACATTAAAGTAACTTGACATTATCTTTGGATACCAGCAATAATCATTTTTATTTTGATTACATAATAATGGCAGTATATACATGTCAAAGTCAGACATGTATATGTCAGCTGTGATGTCTGGTTACTGGTTTAACCTCGGCCCAGGTTTTTAAAAGATTTTTGGGTCAGCACACCTTAATAGCTTCAACAACTGATTGGTTCATTGACCGCTCGGACGCCCAGATTATGCAGAGCTGTAATAGCTGCTAATGGTGGATATTTTGATGAATCCAAAATTGAAGTGTTTCCTATGTACAAACTGTTTAATAAACTGTTTATGTAATAAATTATGTTTTAATAGTTTGTGTCGTCCCTTATCAGTGCAACATTATCACAAATTAAAAAGGATTCATGGCAACACTGTCCAAAACCCCACTTTGCCAGGGGCGTTTCCAAACTTTTGGAGGGCAGTGTATCTATAATGAGGAAATCACTTCACCGGAAGCAGTTATCCAAACCGATCACATCATATGTTAAACTCAACAAACCACAGTGGCATGTTGCTTAGGCTTGGCATCTTCCACTTGAATCTCACTAATTGTGCAATAATGGATTGGCTTGCTCGCACAAGCTGACTTGAATTGTGTAGCCAGCCCTAGGAATAATACTTTTGAATGATAATGTTGAACGTTAGGATAAAGAATGTGTACAATGGGAGTTACTCACATATGCATTTTGTTTGTATTGTCTGTAGTAGTGTATATAAAATGACTGTTTTCAATCATTTAAAGTGTCCTAAAGTTAAGAGTTTAGCAGAAAGCATCAACCTGATATACAGGCTAATACACACAGATGGGTTATGGTGTCAGTGATGAGAGAATTGAGTTTAAGTGATAAGTCTAGACTCTGGTCTGTTGGCTCACCTCACACTGCAACAGTTTGTATATCGCAAAACAAAGAGCTTCACCATGGCAGCGTTCCCCCTCTAATGCTGTGGGAAATGAACAGCTCCAATCTTGTTCTCAGTGGACAGTGATGATATCAGAAGGTAGTTTAATAGTGAAGGAATTCCCCCACGCTCATTGCAAATGGACTGTGTACTACTGTAACATATTTCAAGAGTAGTAAATGGGGTGTAATGACACATCAATCTACATCAATACATCGATTCACCCAGAGTATCGATCCAAAATGAAAATGTAGATTAGACATTGTACATATTGTAACGACTATTGTGAAGTAAGCCCCACTTTTTTAATGGAAATACTAAAGCCCGCTTCCATACCTCCTGCTGACCAAATACAACTAGCTGACACAACAGACAAGCTTCAGTACTAACATAGTCATTATTCCTGAAATAGCGCCACGTCAACTTAAGAGTCTAAATATTGCTGCTTCAGTAACCCAACACTACCATAATGTAGTCATTTGGAGGACAGACTTTTATTTTGAAATTCCCTCTACGTTTCTTTTTGACCTCCAAATGAAATGTGAGAGGCGCGTTCAAACTTGCAAACTAAACGTGAGAAAGGTGCAGACAAAAGTTAGTGAAGAGATTGTGTCTCCTCTGGGGAATAAATCAGCAGTCTGGAAAACTTTAGGATTTCAGAGAAAAGCAGCTCAACAGGCAAGTTGCAAAGAAAATTCAATTCAAATAAAAACTGTAAAGTGTGATGAGTATTAGTGCTGCTTATTTGAAAGAACGTGAGCTCTCGAGAAAACAAATTGATTTGTTCAAAAAAATATCTAGCTTGTGTAGGCAGGGAGACTATACTGCAACTGTGTTGGGAAAACTGTATGTAAAAGGAGATAGGAAAATGTGTGTAATTGTTGATGTTTGTTTCGTTCTAACATCCAGAATTTCTTATTTTTATTTAAACAGGAAACATCCAAAGGTGTGGTGTGTAGTTATGATACAGTAAGACTATACTACCTCAGTTACTATTACTGTAAATATTAAGTTTGAAACTTCAAATATGAGCAAGGGTTACACACGTCCCTGTTTTAATGTGTGGAAATAGGAATGTAATATTCTTTTAGCGTTTTATAAAATATGACAGTAATATTTTAGCTGCTTTTTGGAATTTGATATGAAGGGAAATGATTAGGTCAAATCTGCATTTAGTCGGAAATTGAGCCTTGAATCGAATCGAAACTTTGTGATATCGTCAGAAATCGAATCATTGAACATTTAATCGATATAATATTGTATCGTGATTAAACCTGTGATTTACACCTCTAGTCATTAAGAACAAAGAAACAAATACACATGTATAATCAAGTCATGTATTTATTGTTTCAAGAACATAATGTTTATAAAGGAAGCACAAACATTATGTATGCATAGTAAGAAAAAAGGTCTTTTGGCACAAACATAAAAGTGCTTAATAAGAATACTGTCTAAGTAACATTTGGCAGGATTAGATTGTTGAAGACAGCCTCGTGTTCTTAAATTACTTTTATTTTCATCTGATTGTGACGGCGTATTAGGGCCACTGTAGATTAAAAAGTAAAAACGGAGAGGGGTAAAATTCTGAGACAAAACTCAGAAATTCTGAGATTAAAGTCATAGATTTACAAGAAGAAAAGTGTGATATTCTCTGAGATTAAAGTGGCAAATTTATGAGAAAAAACCTCACAAATTTGTGAGAAAAACTTCAGATATTTGAGAGAAAAAAATCGTATTTTCTCAGAGTTTATAAAGTCACAAATTTGCGAGAAATAAACTCTCTTTTTCTCATAAATTTGCCACATTAATCTCAGAGAATATCACACTTTTCTTGTGGTAAATCTATGTATTTGTTTCTTTTCGCAAATCTACGACTTTAATCTCAGAATTCCTGAGTTGTTTCTTCTTTAGAATTTTACCCGCCTCCATTTTTTCTTTTTAATCTACAATGGCCCTAATACACTGTCGTATCTGATCTACCTCCTCTCAGATAGAAATGTTTGAAATGACAGACCTCAAAGTGATCATTCTCTTTTGCCTTTTATATATGTCTCTCTCATTCTAGGCTCAATTACACAAACCATAGTAATCCATCACATTGCAAATATCAGACATTGTGTCAGAATGTTAGATATTGTTTTTATGTGAGTGTCGTGCACACACAAAATTATCTCTGAAAAAAAGAGCCTTTTTCCCTGTGCAAATACTTTTTGGTTTGTGCATATAATCAGTCTAATATCATATCCTGTTGATAGACGTTAATTGACCATTCTTTGTGGATCACTGTTAAAATCAATTAAAAAAGAACAATAATGTAAAAGGTCAGAGCAAAATATCTAGCAAAAAATACAATTCATAAGGCATAACATCTATAAACCACAGTTATAAATATGCTGGTTTTCTTGTCAGGTAATACTATTTTAATAACACAGGTTCGCCCCTTCCTTGTATATTAATAACTTATCATTAATATCGCATTTTATTGTCATCAATGCAAACACAAACCCAGCTTCTTAATTTCACATTTTTTGGTCAGATGCACAAGTCAATGTCATAACAGTTCCATTCACAATGCATTTGCATCATATACAACATTTGACTAAAAAATAGAGAATCTTTGGTGGCTAGGCAAAAATAAAACGTCTATATAAAATGCAAAGGAAAACAACAATATGCAAAATACAGCAAGGCCAAAAATCTTTCATTCTGGCTTTTATTCTAAAAAAAAAAACGTTTACATTTATATTAAAAAAAGTTTTAAAATGAAATAAATTATTCAGGAAGAATGAGCCTTAACGACTTCATCCCAATCATTCACACAATGCAAACATCAACCACTGAGGTATTTTGTTCTTTGAAGTCCTTTGTCAAGCATTATGCACAATGAGCGAGAGAGAGAGATTTAAAAGTGCATAGAAACTGAACTTACATCATATAAAAACAGCAAGTTCAGTTGGTGGTTTTTTGGAATACTTTTACATTAGACTCAAAGCTCACATCAACAGTTTGAACCTCATTTTTTAAGTTAACTTGTATTTTACTTCAAGGGAATATTCCTAGTGTCAGTCACAGCAGCAGTAAAAATCTCTCCTGACGGTGTCACGTCTTGTCACCTAAGGAGATCCGATAGAGGAGCAGTCTGAGACTATTCACAATGTAAACGAGGCGAGGGGTCGATGCTTTGGCCGACGCTAGACGTCCAGCACCATGTCGTACTGCTGCTCCTTCTTCCGTTTGCCACACTTTGTTATGAGGACCATGTAGAGCGTCAAGAGCACAACCCAGTAGCTGGCGTACACAATTGCGCCAATGACTAGGACAATCTTCTCCGATTCGGGGAACGGTTTTCTCGTCTGCTGGATAATTGTGTAGATAATTCCAATGAACAAAATGGTGGACCAGATGGAGATAGGGATGAGCCCTATGAAATTGACCACAATGGTCTTCCTCCCTGACGTTCCCCAGCCTGATTTGTTTATCGTGGCTATGGCGAACATCTTCGCTGGGAGCAGACTGGACATGTATAACACTGAGTAGAAGGACATGAAGACCATGACCACGTTTCCTCTGAGGCAGCTGGCGAATGACGACTTGATGAGCGCCACGGCCTGCACAATGAGGAGAAAGAGGAGAACGTTCCAGATCCTGCCCTGGTAGAAGAGCTGGATGGCCGTAGCGATGAGGAAGAATGGGAAGAAGCCGGTGATGACGGCCTCATAAGTCATCCAGAGGTGATGCTTGTGGAACCACATGGAGTTGTACAGCCACTCTCGGAAGTACGATTTGCTCCAGCGCGTCTGCTGGTTCAGCCAACGCAGATATGTGATGGGCGTCTCGGTCAGGCACTTGGAGCGGGCCGTGTACTTGGTGGCATAGCCGAGGCTCAAGACGCGGTTGGTGAGGTGTCGGTCGTCGCCAAAGCTGCAGTGGCTGCCCATGAACGTCTGGTTGTACCAGTCCTCCAGGAACTCGTGGAGGAGGGAATTCCTGTACATCCCCAGTGGGCCGCTGATACACTGAACGCAGCCGAAATAAGACTGACACGCACGCTCAATGTTGAAAGCCATCCAGTAGCGTACGCTACTCAGGAAGGAAATCCACGACTCATATTTGTTCAAAATCTAAAGAGACACAAGAACACAGAGTCACACATATTAGTCAATGTTTAATAGAGGCACCACTGATCCGATACGTGGACGGGATATCACTCGAATAACGACTCAAACAGCTGGATCGGGTATCGGTGGCATTGTTCCTAACCCTAACCCTAGGTTCTTCATGGGAAGTGTGACTGTGGTAAAGCTGGTTTATTGTTCAACATTCACACTAATTCCTACATATTGATATGACAATGAGCAGAACAAGCAACACAACACACTACAAGCCCAAAAGCACATCACACCATTCTACTGTTTAATTTACTTAACAACACCAGCTCTCACTCACAATCTCTGTGTTCCTGATGCTTTTAGCGCCGCAGGATTAGGGAGCGTCACTAAATGACACAACTGTGTTTAAAGGAATCATGTTTGAGATGTTATTTGAATAATAAATCATTTAGCATATACATGTGGGCGTGTAAATATTACATTGTTTTAGTTGGGAAACAGGATTTAAGTCAAGTATTTCCTTAAGCAGAACAGAATAATCTTACTCATGTATTCAGACATTTTTTAAAGCATTATTTTCTGTTTTCAGTTTAAAAAAGACTCAGAGACTGTATCGGATTTGTATCGTATCGGCAGATATGCACATTTACAAAATCAGTATTGGACATAAAAAAGTGGTATCGTACCATGTTTGATGTTTAATATGTTCTTTGGTCACACATCAGATAAGGAAGTAACACAGAATATAATAAATAAAACTGATAAAGTGAGAATGGTGCTCTAAGAAATGTCTTTGTAATGTCTTTGCTGCTAAACATGTATTTCTCAACTCTTGGACCCTCAACTAAGGTTATTTAAAAATGATTAATAAACGATCAATGTTTACTTGTGTATTAAATGTTCATGCACCCGGTCGCCCAGAGGAGGATGTGGTCCCCTTCTGAGTCTTGGTTCCTCTCAAGGTTTCTTCCTACTAGAGGGAGTTTCTCACTGCCACTGTCGCCTCAGGTTTGCTTGTTGGGGGTTTGGGTCGGTTATATGTAAAGCGCTTTGTGACAATAACTGTTGTTAAGAGCGCTATATAAATAAAACTGAATTGAATTGAATTTGAGCATTCAGGAAAAGTAGTTAAAGTGCTGTTCTACCCAATATCCTTTTCTCTAAATAGATCAGCCCTGAACATTAAGCTGTTTTCATACAGCAGTAGAATACTGTGAAAATACAAACTGCTGTATGCACCTAGCTAAACTTCTCACCACTCTTGCATAACCAAAATAGTAAATAAAGGTGATGAATACTTTTATTGCTTAAAGTAAATAAACACAGCATGTATGTCAGAATTTTAAAAGGATAGTTACCTGCACATCTCCCCCAACTCCCCCGACCATAGGGTCTTCCTCCAGAACCTTCACCATCTCTACTGAACAGGCAGGGTCCAGCATAGTGTCTGAGTCACATACCTGAAAAATGACAAGGCACAAACTGGTTAGGAGATTACACATGCCACACATTTTTGGCCTTTCAAATTTCACATTTGCTTGGACAATCCACAAATCTGCTTTACACTCAAAACCTCTAGTCAGACCCTCCAGGATTTTGAGATGTTGCAATCACAACTATTAATTCCACAGACAAATCAGCCATTCCTTTACAAATTCAGCCAATCAACGCAAATTCATTACTAATGTGCAATTTTGACCATGTACCACAACTTTTCCACAATTTTTGACCAATCATTGTCCTTTCCCACAAGACCTTGAGCCATACGTCAGCAAACTCACTTCCTTGTTACATTTAGAAGACGCACGGAACGTGTGATAAAAACACCTCACAGTTAGCTTCAGAACTAACCAAATAATTAATGGTTAATAAAAATAATAGTAGTTTTGTTCCCTTCATTTTAATGAATTGTTAAAGAATCATTATAAATAGGGACAAAATCAAAATTTTTCCGCAACTTTGACTTGCTCCCGCAACAAAACACCTAAAAAACAGAAAATCAGGAATTTTTGGCCACAACAATCTCAAAAAGGGCCTGCAAAATCCTGGAGGGACTGTGTAGCGTGACTTTTTATTGTTCAATCAACACTGTGAAACATACCAGCATTAAAACCTTGATATTTGTTCTTTGTTTTTTATTAACTTTTAGCTCTACAATTTGTTTTGTTGGTAAGATGCTAATGAAATAATGTAGAAAATGCTGCTCAAATGGCTCCAATATTCCAAAATTAAAGGACTGAGAAGGACAGAAAACTGATATTTTTATAAATGCATAAACAGGGTTTCAGGCACCTCAAATGCATACATTTTTTAAAACGCCCTCCAAACCGAAGATTTTTCAAAACGCTGGATTCTGTGGATACGTGTAAACGATTAAAACACAGTTTTCTTAAAACGATGATGTGTTTAGTTCTGTATGTGACACCCCTTCCCCTGGCTAGCAAGAGAGAAGTGACACTGCCCAGCGCTGTTCTAATAGCTGAACGGATTTCAACTTAAAGCTCTCTGAGCGCTGCGGTAAAAAAACGTCTCCACCGACGTCTTTTATTCTGCTGAAGGTGTTTAGTGCTCTGAATGCTGGAGCTCATAGGATCTGTATTAAAAATAGGCGCCGCCAGCGCAAAAAACACTTTTACCTTACATTCCTTACGTACCACAAATGACTATGGTAATCATGAAGAAGGCTATTGTACCACGTATGTCGCCCGCTATTCACAGACGGAGAAAAACGTGATGCAGACAAGTGGTAAACAATCGAGTTTGGAATCATTTTGTGTTCTAGTGTTTACGGAGATTTTTTTAACCGAATGTTGTGTAAACGAATAAATAAATGTGTGTTTATAAAAATCTCCGCTTACGTGTAAACGGTCCCTAAAATCCATAAAGTTACACGTATTGTCAAAAGAGACTATGCCAAATTTGTACATATATTTTCAAAACCCTGTTTGCTCAGATTTTCATAAGTGCACAGAACGATATGATAAAGGCAGAAAGGCTCCATTTCTGGAACTATAACAAGCAGTCTATAAAAAAACACAGCCTAAAGACCAGCTGAAAGTGATAAAATGATAGTCTTTTGATGATGCAGGTTCAATGCAGGCTACAGCTCCAGTACAGCACAGTCCTACAAAATTACATAAGCTTCCAAATGAACAATAATCTCATTGAGTAGACACACTCCATGTTTTCTAAAGGCAATCAGCAAGAGGGTTTCTAAGGACAGTCTGCAAAAGTAACATCTCATAAGGCAGCATGAAAAGTCTCTTGCACTTAATTCTTGCAGATAGTTGAGACACTAACATTATTTTAGAACAAATATCTGTCGACTTCTTCATTTCAGAATGCTAATTTCTCACTTAGTGTGTCATGGCTTATTTTACTAGTGTGGAGATTGTAATCCAGACTTTCTAACCAGAAAGGAAGTATAGAGGAGATAAGTCCAAACACTTCATCAACGCCTTCAACAAGAGAGCATTATGAGAAGGCCATAACCTTGCAATTTCTAGCCTGATTTTGCTACTCAGTCAGTTCATCCATCCAGGCCCCACACTGAGCGGAACCGCCAGCCTGGTAGCCTGCTACGACAGATTGGTGATAAGCTACACGCAATTATGCTGCACCGCTGGGAGCAGAGGTCAGGAAATTCATTGGAACCAGGTGGCGAGTGGAAAAAGTCACACCACTTGTGAAGTTCTCCAAGAGGTCCTAAAATAAAAGAAGCAGTCTTGGTTTGCAGAAATGTCAATTTGAAGTTTATTGAGCAAGATATTAAACAAGAAAGCTAATGCAAGGGATGCTATGGACGTGAGACAGTGTGACGTTTCTGTATTTTACTTCTGATATGATGCAACTACTGCCAAATTAAAACCAACTTCTGGGGAAGGTCATAAATCTGCAGTGTTGCACTCAAATTTCATAACGCCACATTGCACTAAGTAGTTAAAAACTCAATGGATGTGATGCATTTTATCTTGTGAATTTTGTTTTGTGTAATTTTAGATATCCAGCTCCAAACAATAAAATAGCCTATGAGAGAAATTACGTAATTACTTTATTTTGATTCTAAGCTTGACGATGGCTTTGACGTACCGGAAATGCATCACAAATCATTCTGAGCATACTCTAAGAGGTGTGAAGGCTCCCCCCCCATTGCAGACCACAAAAAAGGGGGTTACTGTTAGCTCGTCCCTTACCCAACCTTAGCAAACTACACGCACTGGACCAGCATCCGTCTAAACGGGCACAAAAGTGCCTTTGTGTCCCCCAACCCCCTTATTTGACTTGGCGAGGCCCCCATTAGCTCAAAGACTCACCTGCACGTAGTCCACACTCCTCCCCAGGGCTTTGAAGGCCGTATACATGACTTCCCTCTTTCCTCCCCACTTCTGCATGATGCACACACACTTATTGTTGAGCACCAGCCGAGAGACCTGCTGTAGGCTTTCAGCGTACGTCTCCTCTGTCTCTTCCAGCCCTCGGTGGTGATAATTGCTTTTCCAGACATAGGTGGCTGCCTTGTCGTGGCCCATAATGTCTCGAAAGATTTCCATCATGTAGCCGTCATCGTCATTGTTGCCGTCGATCACCATAATCACCTTTATACCCGGGTAGGTGAGCCTCCTCACTGATATCAAACACTTTCGCAAGTAGTTTGGGTCTTCTTGGTAGGCAGCAATGCAGAGGGCCAGAGATTTGTTGAGCTTGATCGGGGTCTCCAGAGACCGCCTCATGTTTCTGTGTTCCAGGAGAGCAAACAAGCTCTGGATGATGAGGTGCACAACTAATATGGCCCCATAAAGTCCAAAGGACAAGTAGTTGCCTGTAGTTGAAAAGAACTGATAGCCCATGATGTAGGCTGTAGAGATTCCCACAAGCAGCGAAACTCCAAACAGTGTTGTCCCAATAATCCTCAGGTAGGTGATCACTTTATCACATCTCATCTGAAAAACAGTAACAAAGAGTTAGGTAGTGATCAAGTATCCTGGTAGACTCAGCAGGAAAAGTAAGGACACTGTATATATCAGGGCTGCCAACTCTCACGCATCTGGTGTGACACTCATGCATTAAGCATCAATCTCACGCTCTCATGCTCAAACAACAAATCTCATGCTAAATCTAGCTATTATTATATTTTTTAAATTGTTCAAATTTTTAATTGTTTAAATTGCTGAGTTGATCACTTGACTAGACAAGAAAGTCATTTCCAAATCACTAGAAACAAGCTCTAGTCGTAAATGGGCTCTAAACTCCTAACTAGACCACTGCATTTATTAGCTGCAGGTAATCTGTCTTCTTTCTTTTTTTATGACTGTTGATTCACTGAAAATATTTGCCGACATTACATCAGTTACGTCCGTCTGCCTATCCGTCATATTTGGTATAAGGTTGTTCAGAGTCAGTAGGACAGAGGTCAAGGTTTGGTGTGAAATCGAAGATTATTAAGGTAAGAAAATTATCTTTTATTAAAACAATTCTGTGTAGTAAAAATATAGATATGTACTCAACTGGTTAGGGTTAGGGTTACCATAGGCTAATGCCCCCGACATCTAAAAATTGAAAATCTCACTCCTGTCAACTGACTAAAGTTGGCAACCCTAGTATATAGGAATACACTACTGTATACGTGCGCCGTTTTTAGAAGGTGATGCAGTTCCACTTCTTCACTTGTATTGCATTTGCAGATACTTACTTAACAATACAACACATGACAAAATACTGTTGCATCCCTAACACATCTGACCTATTACAGGTCAAGTTTAATAAGCTGGGTTCATTTTTGTGTTAACAGTCTTGCATGAGGAACGCTATACAAGCTATACACGCTATACACGCTCCACATTCTACACATGCAGCCGAACATTTCAGACAGCAATATATTGTTCCCCTCCCCTCCCAAAGTCTGGGGGAAAGTCTGAGCGGCCTCTATGGCTACTTGTTCCAAGTTTCTAAACTAATGCAGTTCCCCATCTGCTTGGCAGACTCTGTTGTGGCGCACCACCCTCTGACATCATCTGTTTATATCTCCGTGGGAAGACATGAGCAGTGAAATTCAGATTTGGGGTGGGGTGGGGCTGGGGGGCTATACTAAAGACCCTCTGTCCTGTTATTCTGAGGAAAGACCCTTCATGCCATTCGTGTGCCACTGGAATAATCAACCCTCAACACTGAGACTTTTCTCTAGACTGCATGTGGACCGATCCGGAAATTCTTTCCCCTTGCAGCCTAGGTCATGCAGCTGGCGTCGGAGGGGTGTGGCTGTTTGTATGCAATGCTGATTTGACCGGCTCCAGCACGGTGCAAGTTTAGCTGGCACGTGTCACAGCCTTTAACGTCAGCGCCATGTTTACAAGACGCTTGGAGCTGTTGCTTGTGGACCTCCGGACTCCACATTATGTCCAGCCACATGTAGAGCTAAACTAGGTTTAATGCATTTCTCTGAATTTCCGCCCGCAGATTTAGGAAAATCTTTTGGGGATAATGTTGCATTTGAAGAACTCACAGATGACACCCTAGGCAGCTGTTAGTTACGGCAGGAAATGCATGACTCGTAATTTTTAGGTATGGGAACGTGCAGGTGAACCCTTGCAGCGTATGATTATTCAGCAGAAGTGGATCACATTAAAACAATTCATTATTCGGCTGTGCTGCTGCACAGTGTTAATATCTGAAGTCCTAGAACTGCTTTTGAGTGTCCCAGCCCTTTTCTTTTATGCTCCACCATAAACTCTGGTTGACCCCAAGCACACGCTTAAAAGTGCTAAGGCTGGCCGCATTTCAAACCTTGAACCACAGTGTGAGGACACTGAGATAATCAAGCACGTAACTGATATTGAAATCGTCAAGGTCTTGGGTGGATGAAGCTTAAGCTCATGTTTAGTCAATGCATTGTCTTTCCAAAGTATGAGACACAACCACCACTGAGCCCTTCATCAACACCCTTAACCCCATGTTGCTCTAGAGAGAAAGGTATGTCCCCACTGGTGTAAACTGACTAAACTGACTTACTGTATCTACTCATTACATTTACAAACTCGATAACCTTTAAACCATACCTATTTCTTTGAGCCAACTCTCTTACTCACCAAGTGGTTCACGTGCCATGTGCATTCCCCTTTTAGCAATATTAGAAAGAATTACATTAATGCCCGTTGTCTTCAAGTTTGTGAAAACTGCATTGCATGATTGGAGCTAGTTGTTTCAGCAGAGGTGAAGCAATGGAGGGAGGGGTCATACAGTCTCAGAGCTACAGAGTTGAATCATCCTCAATGGGGACAGCCTCAACTCTGCCTTCAGCGGCAGAAAAATGTTCTGGTCTGGCTACGGTAAATCTGTAAATCTAGACTGTATAGAACTTTGAAAACAATATTAAGTCTATTCTAATCAATCTCAACAAAATCAGGGCACAAAAAATGTTTTAAAAATCGGTCCACTTTTTCATAGGTGGTCTGTGTGTGCAGCAATGCGCTAAGTTTTGAATCATCAAAAGTGATCTAATGTGGCCTATGAGGATTAAGGAGAGACTATACATGATAAACTAGGTTTAATGCATTTCTCTGAATTTCCGCCCGCAGATTTAGGAAAATCTTTTGGGGATAATGTTGCATTTGAAGAAAACTAACTCACAGATGACACCCTAGGCAGCTGTTAGGTACGGCAGGAAATGCATGACTCGTAATTTTTAGGTATGGGAAAGTGCAGGAGAACCGTTGCAGTGTATGATTATTCAGCAGAAGCTGATCACATTAAAACAATTCATTATTGTTAACATTAATGTTATAATCTTATCCACAGTGACTGACATTTATAATATCCCTAATAACATAGAAGGTCTCACTGGAGAAACTTAGGGTTAAAAGCTTTGCTCAGGAGCGCAAAAATGGTTTTAGAATTGGGGGTTCAAAACAACAATATTATTGTCTTCGACACAGGGCTTTCAGAAATTCCCACCACCATGTTCCACCACCCATGTTAACTGCTGAATTAATTATTGCTGCTTTCATTTTATTGTAAAGTATTCAGTTCATGGTTTATATCATACATGAAATATCATATAATAAAATAGAGTATATACTATTTTTTTAAAATAAATCTCAGTATGCCACCTACAGTAGTCATTTCAACAATATAAAACTGCTTAATTAATATATACTGGAATATGAATGATAATGGACATAATACAGACATGTTTACAATATTACGTAAACACTGAATGTTCAAATGTATAAGACAAAAGGCAATAACTGGGTTCTTTTTAAACACCATTGGTGCCTGAGGGCAAACAAATCCTAAACCTGTGGAACAAAGTTCCTGTTGGCACTCTTATGAATTATATGGGCTTTGTCCTCCTAAGCTTTGGTGGAGCTTCCTCACTTGGTTCTCTCCTCTTGGGTGGGCAGAACTGCACTCTGGGAAAGAGTGAGAGAAGTCTGGGAACTGTAGTGGTGGTGGTGGCCTTGTACCACAGACGCCTCCCAAACGAACAGTCCAACCACCAACATATCCATCTTCTTCCAGCTCTGCTGCTCTTGCACTACTCAGACACTGTTGGTTTTCCCACTTGTCTACTTTGATGCTTCACTCACCTCCACTTCCTGCCCAGCCTCCCAACCTCAAGCCACAAAGAGCTTCCATGGCCCTAACTGTACTAATAAGGAACAGGCATTTTGTCACACCCCCGAGTCTGAAGATCTAAAGGACTCTGAAGTGCATACGGTAAGGCACTGACTGAAGACCACAGAAAACCGTGACATGTATGGAGATTACTGTTGACTCACAACTAAAGATTTGCTCATCAACACTGAATATTATTGGGTTAAGGGTATTACTGAGACATTCAAGATAATCTAAGATAATAACTGACTGTGGGAAGAGATGAGCTGGTTCTTTGCCTGGTCACTGGAGCTGCCCACTATTGTTACGGCTGTGGCTGCACACCATGATCATGCATGTCAGATGTGTATTGGGTCAGGATGTCTGCAGTTTAGAAGTTGACATTATTGTGCTAATAGTGAGCTGGAATGTGGAATGGGGCAGAATGGGCTTTATAATTGTGAGTCTTTACCCTTAGGAAGGCATAAAATGTTCCCATCTACCTTTTCCATGAATCCCAGTTTGATGGTGCAGCTTTTATAATATACAGACTATAGTCATTTGTGTAGTGTAAACTCATGTCTAACTTTGTGAGTTACTTTCATTGACTTCTATTAATATTGCCAGATCTTACCCAGAAGCAAATCATGTCACTCTTTTTTGAAAATAATGTCTGGAACTTTATGTTAGCATTTCCCTGATGAGGACCGATCCTCACATACAAATACAGTATATACCCATAATTATGTAGTAACTGGTAAAATTTCTTAGAATTATGGGGCAATCAAGCCTCACAACCACCTAAAACTCTGCTTACAGACATACAATATTCGATTCGGGTTGAAATTCATACTAAATCATATTGTTGGTTATATAGAGTCATTAATGTCTTGAAAAAGCGATACATTTTAAAGTACATCTTTATCTGATTAAAAACGAGTAAGGCTATGACATAACTTGAATTGAATTGAATTGAATGTCTTTATTGTCATTGTCACAGGTACAACGAAATTGAAAGTGGTCTCCGGTCAGTGCATCATAAAAATAAAAATAAATAAAAATAAAAATACTTAAAGTGCTATAGTATCCATAAGAATAAATATACCTCATGCACTATATGCACACAGGCATCATACACCCATTCTATTTCACGCACAGTATGAACAAGCATTCACACACACACACTTCAGCGCCACCATAGTAATAAATTCAGAGGTGGGCAAGTAGTTAACTTCTTTACCTAATTGAAAGTACAGATACCACTAGTCAAATGTTACTCCAATACAAGTCGTAGTCAATTTCTTTTGAGTTTAACTACTGAAGTATTAAAAGTACATCTTCTTTCACTGCATTGTCGCATTAATGCATTATTGTCACAACACTTACAATACGCAATGCCACTGACTAGCTTGTAGAAGCTGTAGAATAAAGGATTGGTGGAATGTTACAGAATGAAACATAACCTGACAATGAAAAAACTACACATAAGTTTATTTTATGAATTAATTGTAAGACAACACACTCCCTCAAAACAGCATGGTGGTGTTCTGACCCAGCTCTGGCAGTGTGTGCACACATATATGTGTATGTTAATCAGGAGGACAGTGCAGTAGCTGTAAATGCAGCTCACAACATCAAATCAACATTCCAACCTGCTTAAAACCCAGCTCTACACCTCTAGCTTCATGACTTTCCAACAGCAACAATGTTTTAATCAAGACAGAAAACAGCAGAACTGTGTGAACGTGGTTTTATAGTTCCAGTCTACAGGTGTGATGTAACCTACTGATTACTGATAGACTGTCACCTGACACACAAGCAATCACCTTTTAGAAAAGGGGGAATAACATCCACTTTATCCACAGATATGAAAGTAACGAGTAACGAGAACCTTGATAGAAATGTAGTGAAGTGAAAAGTACAGGATTTGTCTTTAAAATGTAGTGAAGTGAAAAGTACAGGATTTGTCTTTAAAATGTAGTGAAGTGAAAGTCATAAGTTTCCAAATAAAACACTACTCAAGTGAAGTACAGATACTCAACAAAAAGCTCTACCTAAGTACAGTACTCAAGTAAATGTGCTTGCTGCACAATACACCTCTGGTTGCCTGTAACGAAACCGAGCTGTCGAATTAATGAAGCCCAGAAGCTGAAAAACTCAAGAACTGACAGGATGCACGTGTCGAGAGTAACGCGCGCACAGCTGTCGAATCCGCCTGAATAACATCCGAGATATAAACGTAGAACTAAACGTAAATAAATATAAGACTAAACATTGAAGGAGAAAAAACGGTGTGAGAGAAAATTCGGTGCTCGACATAATGTTAGAAATGCATATATTTTGCGCCCGCACGCGCGTGAAGAACAAGCCACGCGCGTGACGCAGCGCGCGCAGAACCGGCAGTTTCCCCACAATGAATGAGCGGCGGCGCATCCATTCATTCTTATCTACTGCGTAGAGTTACTTCAGTTAAGACGGTATTTGCTTATCATATATTTATTAAAATAGCATAAATGGATAAATCGCATTTATAATTCATACCTTGAGAGAAGCGGCTTTTTGGGGTGTGAAGTAGTTCACTGGATGGATAAATCAGACCAGACTCCTTCTTCTAATCAGACCAAAACTTCATCTTAAACTTTCTTGTGAGCCTTTAGAAGAAACCTGCATGAAGTCTCTTCAAACTCCTTTTTTTTTAAAGGCAAAAATCTGCAGTGACCACGTCTTCCATGTAACGACTGAAAAGCGCAAATCTTCCTTCTCGGATGCATTAAACTCGCAAAGGAGGCATCCGTTTGATTGGCAAAGTCTGCTGCAACGTCCTCACTGTCATTTTTTTTAGAAGTTGTCTGTTTTAAAAGAAGTATCCCGAAGTAGTCAATATTAGTGACAAGGTTGATTCAAAGTTTTTCCAAGCATATTGTTGGCAAAAAGAAATTAATGAGTGAGGAGCTAAACGTGTTCTACCTTTTTGCGTCTAATTTCTTCCAGACGCCACACGTTTATGTTTCCTGTAGCTCATACATTTGTAAGAGTCTTTTAACCGGCCAGGCTTTTTCACTTGTTTTAATAAGGGGGATGGTTCGAGGGGCAAGAGAACAAAACCTCTTGGAGGAGGAAAAAGTCTACTCTCAAACTTCCAGAAGTAGGGATGGGGTCGGGCTCTGGCCAATTACTCTGACGTAGACTAACCGTGTAAAACATTCAGGCACCACTTTAAACCAATTTAATGTACAATATTTCTATTGTAATGAAGACACTATTGAGTTCATTTCTGTTAACTTCTAATCAGTGATCAGAATGTCCAGCTTTCCCGTGTATGTATTGGCCTAATACAACCTAATTTGTGTAATAAGTACATTAAAAATATATATTAACTGTATGTAAATATCACTGCAGTTTCATTAAAAGGGTATATATTTATTTATAGGGTATGTGATTTATTACCCGATTTCCCATTGAGTTCGAAGTTTTTTGGATGCATTACAAATGTTTACCACCTGGGAGCGCCATCTAATTGGTGAGAGAGGAGGAGGAGAGATGGGGAGAGAGAGATGGGGAGAGGAAGAGAGAGGAGAATACTATACTTACTGGGATCTCCTGATAGATCTAGAGATATAGATTATAGAGAGTGTTAATCTGAAAGAGATAGAAATGTGTCTTATAAAGTGAATAGGTTTAAAACTTTGGGGCATCTCTCTCTCTCTCTCTCTCTCTCTCTCTCTCTCTCATTAATAAGCAGAAATATTATTACCAGAAATATAATTTTCCCAAAACTGCCTGCTAAAAACTGCCACAATGCCTTGCTTACCTTCATTCATTCTTTCATTTTCCGAACCACTTAATCCCAACTGTGTGGTGCATGAGGAGGACTGGGCCATCCTGGTAACTATGGGCGCAAGGCGAGGACGAACCCTGGGCCAACACAACACAGAGCACACACACTCACATTCATCTTGCAATTATGCCAATTTAAAGTTGCCAATTAACCTATAGCACACGGACTGTGGGCTTGAGCGCAGAGAAACTCCCACATGTTTCTTGAGGACATCCGACTCACAGAAAAGCCCTCGGCTGACCCAAGGATCAAACCCAGGACCTTCTCGCTGTGATGTGGTGGCATGGCACCACTGGTGTGGTGGCGCTGACACCATGGCGTGGCGCCACTCTGCATCCTGTGTTTTGCTTATCTTGTATATTTAAGAGTAAACCCCACTAAGCTCAAAATAGATTTTTCATTCACTCTGCCTGTCTGGTGTAGTGTGTGGTCTGGGCCCAGGCTTTGAGCAGGGTGCTGGGTTCAATTTGAGGGTGGTGTTGTTGGTGGCCAGGTGGTTAGGACATTCAGCAGCTCTAGATCAAGGGTTGTGGGTTCATATTCCCCGTCTGCTTTCTCATCGTGGGTCCTTAGCAGACCCTTAACTCCAAGTTGCACAATGGAGACTGTCCCTGTAATTAGGAAATGTAAGTTGCTTTGGATAAGTGTCTGCTAAATGCCAAAAAATGTGAATTCCTCTGTGAGTAATACCCAGGTCCATTCTGGATGCTGGATATTCCAGGTGAAGCCCTAATTATCTTATGTGTCAATTTGAACCTCTGTTTATTTGAGAAAAGAACACAATCACAGAGAAAGAAAAACAGCTTGACCGCATGGGCTGTGGGGTTGCCTGAGGGGAAGTGCAGTCGTGCGCTACGTGGCTACGTAGGAGAAGCACCCAGGGAGGCACTCTGAACATGAAAGCTCTGTCTTCTGTTAGTAGTCGGAGGCGCTGAGGCTAGAATCGGATGGCTACATGCCTGAGGGACCCTATGCTGACACACGTCAGGCAAGCCCTTTATATGTTCTGCTGACTCATGAAGTCCTCAGCCTACTGGTCTGCACATAGAAACCTTATTGTGTTAGAATGTATTATGGATCCTATCCTCTTTAGAACAGCTCTAAATGTCACCACTAGGGGTCCATGCCATATAGTGGCCAAGACGCAACAGAGTTTACTTTAGCTTTGGTCTGATCGACCAGTAAGGCTCTTTGTTGACTCCTCAGAACAATGGCATCGTGGCGGGGCCATGTGCTGCATTTGAGTGTTTTTATTTATGATCAAGAACTTACTGATGTAGTTATTGTCTTGCATGGGATTGGAACCAATTATACAAGACATTTTGAAGCAAAAGCTTACGTGTTGGCCTCGTTTTTGTTGCTTTCAAGATTAAATTGTCCCTACCGAGGGAACTTTATAAACCTCTGCAATAAATTCAAAGTATTCTCTCTTGAAAGTTTAAATAGTGTCCAAAACATATTTTCCCGATGCGTTTGAAGAAGTGGTCTAGTTGACACTAGAGCAGTTTGTCTGTTGTGCGCCGATATACTGTGCACCACCGGCTTACCCCCAGCAGTTGTATCTGGACAAGAACCAGGAGACCAGGAGTGATAAGAGATTTGGATGGGAGGAAATCAGTGACAGCTGGTTTACTGAGAGGTCACACACATCTTTGATTTTTCCTTCCTCTAAGTCACAGGTAGCAAAATATTAGACTTAAAAGTGCTTGAAAACTTTTTCAAAGCTCCATTCTTTCTTCAGTTTTGAGCATTCTCATCTTATGGAGTATTCTGAAAAGAATTTGTCTCACATGCTACGAGGCAAAACCAAAATCAACCAAACTGTTCCAAATTTAGATTTTTTCAAATAAATACAGTTGTAAATACACATTAAAAACCCCACATAGAGATTAAGCGGTTTGGATAATTAATGAATGAATGAAAATATGCATATGAGGCATCCAAAAAATGAAATAGAATTCCATGTATCTTTAATAACAACTTAGCTGCTGAAATCTTTAGATTTAGACCTAAAGTTTAAGACCTTTAACAAGCGCTAGTTGAAACTGTGCCACTGATCTGAAGGTGGGCTTTATCTGGTGATTCAGTCTGCAGAGTTGGATCAAGGACTGTGCATGAACAAGTCTCACTTACTCTCACCCATCCATTACTGTTTATCTGCTTTGCTTATGACTTATGATTAGAGATTTCCTAGCTTTCCCTCGAGTCTCTTTAGATTTGACCCAATTTGCCTGAAAATAAGAAAAAAAACAGTTTGCGAGTTGCCAAAACCTTCCATTTTAGTTGGACTTGGTTACACTTAAGGCTGCTGTAGCAAAAGTTGACTGTTGGCAGTTAAAAGCTCAGTTTACATAATGTGCTATTCCATAAGGAGAAGACGAAGTGGAAGAAGTAATATCATTTTAATTCTTTGGTTGCATTGTTAGAAAGCAGTTACTGTACTTCACCAAATTTTGTCAGAAAATGTTGGGAGGATGTGAGGAGATTAGCTGTTCATTTAAACAGTGCTTGTTGCAGTATTTAGTTGTTCTTCTTTGGCACTGATTCTGTGATACACATCTTGCCCAAGACCTTCAACTAGGTCAACTAGGTCCAGGGATGAACACTAAGTCACAGGGGACACGCCCCTTGATCTTTAAAGGAAACACCTTTCTGAAAGCCTGCATTTTCCTGGTGTGTCCGGTCATCGTAATCTCATCTTTGGTGAGAAGCACTTAGCAATAGGTAGATCCTTTTACTGAGCAGCGATTATTATCAGGCGTGGAGAAAAGCGTGAGAATGGATCATGACCATTTCTACAGAGTCTCCGACATATGTTTCTTTCATTGTGTGTGTGTGACATTGTGTGTGTGTGTTTCGAGAAGAGCGTTAAACCCAGGATGCTGCTCCACCCAGCTTGTTTTCACTGTTGCTATGGAGACTCTTTAGAACATTAGACGATACAGGATTTAAACACTTTCTTCATCTTTTTTACAGAAGTGTCACATTTAGTGTTATTTGATGCTGGCAATGTCAAGAGTTATATACGGTCACAATTTAGTCTTTGAAACAAAACATTCTGTTGCATCACCTATTAAAACAATAGTGACATGCTGTTATCTTTTCACCAGTCAAAGAAGTTTGGACACACCTTCCTTCAATGTTTTATTCTTTATTATATGACTATTGACATTGTAGATTCTCATAGAAGAAGGCACTATGAATGAACACATATGGGTGTCATAGTAGAAGCAAAAGTGTGAAATAACCCAGAACATGTTTTATATCTTAGATTCTTGAAAATAACCAGCCTTTGCTTTGATCACTGCTTTGCACACTCTTGGCATTCTCTCGATGAGCTTCATGAGGTAGTCACCTGAAATGGTTTTCCAACAGTCTTGAAGGAGTTCCAGAGATGCTGAGCACTTGGCCCTTTTGCCTTCACTCTGAGGTCCATCTCATCCCAAACCATCTCGATTGGGTTTGGTCAGGTGACCGTGGAGAGCCAGGCCATCTGGCGCAACTGCTCCATCACTACTCCTTCTGGGTCGATAAGCCACCACAGTTCATTCATAGTTTTGATGCCTTTAGTGAGAATCTACAATGTAAACATTAATGAAAATAAAGAAAACACAGTGAATGGGAAGGTGTGTCCAACTTTTGACTGGTGATGTATGTATAATATATATGTAATATGTATGTACATAATGTAAAATAATGCATTATTTTATAACATTATAATGTATTCTGCATTAAATTATTAAAGTATTTAAATATTTCTTATACATTAATATTGACTCTCTATTTTTATTCATTTTTTTTATCTGGCTTTAACTGACAATATAACTTTTTCAGTTTTAAGATATTTTAATAACTATTTTAACTGTTTTAAATTAAAACTACAATCTTAAACTGTTCAAATAGGCAAAAATATAGAAAATACTAGTTCCATGCATTTCCTTGCAATGGGTCTACAATTCAGAATGTTAACTGGTGCAATTTAAATGGCCTTCATGGCGTCACTTCCACACTGAAGCACTTCAGCAGGCTTCAAAGCAGCATTACAGCTGAGACTGTGTTTAGTATCCTGTCTGTGTGCTAAGTGCTCATGGCTTGAGTCTCTGCCAGAGTGAACAGTTAGCTTCTTTAACAAGAGAGAGGACAAGAAGTTTTGTACTGAGCTGAGTCAGCCTCTAACATCTGTCCTAGGGATCCTGTGGAGCTGTGATGTGTCAGCCTGTTTAAGAAGGAACAAGTGACAGTGTTTCACTGTTGTCTGTCTTATGCTCAGTTCATCTACTTTTGTATGTTCGATCACAGACTACCTTAGTATGTTTCTTCTTAACTTGAATCCAGAATTTGTCGATCAATATATGGTAGTTCTGGGGTTTTCACAGGTTTCTCCGTCGAGGATCTACATTCAGACTAAGCAGTAATCAGCTGACCACTATGTGCTTATTATTATTATTAATGGGGTATTTTTCTAATACTTTTTAGATATCTGCAAGCTGAAAATTAAAAGTGTTTTAATAGAATCCTCACCTATCACTGTAAACTAGGCAGTAAAATGTGGCTTTCAGTATGTAGTTCATTCATTCATTCATTATCCAAGCCGTTTAATCCCAACTGGGGTCGCCCAGGTGTCGGACCGGAGCCTATCCTGGGAACTACAGGCGCCTTTAGCAGGCACACACACAATCCACCTAATCACCCACATTCCTCACAGGGCAAATTTAGGGTTATGATTAACCTATAATGCATACTTTTTGGACAGTGGAGACAGCACTAACTAGTTAATATAAAATCTCATGAAAATATATTATGTAGAATGTTTGAATCACATGGTAAAAGAATGCCAACAACAGTATTATCCTGTTTTGATCTTTTATTTATGATTTTAAAAATTTTAATTATCTTCCAAAATAAAATTAAAAAGCAGCTCATTTTACAAACTGATAAAAACTATTTACATTTCAGCTGAACAAGATTTTTTCCCATTTTATAATATGTAGAGAGTAATCAATATGGAAAAATGAATATAGAAAAATGCATTATTTGTTATCAAATAATTTTGGATGTATAGATACCAAATGGATAAAGACGTGTTTCCACCTGACAATAATCTTATTTTTCTTCACCTGCCAATAAAACAATGAGTTTGGTCTTGAGAGTGTTCCTAGCTGGTTTGCTGACATGATGTGATCGAAAGTTTGAATAACTGCTTCCACATGCTATGACTGTAAGAAAATATTTGTGACTCAACATCTTCAATAATGTTGCTTGAAACTGCATCTTCCCTTGTTGTCATGTGGTATAAAATTGGTCTGGTCTCGGTCTCGGTCTCGGCCCTTCCTGAGAGTCTTGGTCTTGTCTCCTGTCTGGTTTAGGTGGTCTTGACCCCAACTCAGCTAGATTACACTTGTCATGCCTTTATTTATTTAAATGTTTTTCTGTTCCCTTATATTGAATGTGTAGTTAACACACTACTGCTTAAAGCTGGCAGTTATTTGTGAAATTAAGTACAGATCTATAGAGGAAGAGGCTTTTACAGGAGAGCGGTTTTCTTCTCTGAAATCAAAAGGTTTTACTACATACCACTGACATTTAGATCTGATCTTAAATCTTAGTGGCAAGCTATTGGTAATGAAGTCAGTGACAAGTGGCAGTATATCACTGGAACCTGCCTGCCTGCTCATGCTTCAGGCCAGTGCTGGGTGGGAAGGTCATGTTTGAAACAGCAGGAGTTCCTCCACAGGCCTCCCTCCCATCCCCAGACGCACACCAGACTCTGAAATCTCCCCTGCCAGATACTTGCTGATCTGGAGAGGAAACAAGTCATCAGTTCAAAAAGACCAAAAATTTCAAAGAACTTTTGAATAATTTAACCTACTACACCTATGGGCCCATATATAAGACCTGTTAAAACAGAGAAACACAAGAAAATCTTCTTCTTTCATGTATTTAATATTTAAATGTTTGTGTTAGTACAATGCATAATTTGAATCATTATACATTGTTGATTAACATTAATTCGAAGGGCTTGGAGCAGCTTTGAGACTGATTATTACACTGCTATTGCTTATTTATTGTAGGATGTCAGTTAAGCAAAAATATTCATAAAACATAGGTCATAGTTCCTTGGAACGGCTGTGAAGCAACTCCGGTCCTGGGTTCATTAATCTGCGATTTCCGTCATACGTGATTTCAGAACATTCACACCTGGTCTCAGAGTGAATATATAGTAGACTTCATATTTTGTCGAGCTTTGGACACCAGCCAAAGAGGGTGCAACCTGATTAATATGGGACGCTACATCTGAAACATGTTTGTATCTCAAGAACCACTCAAGATAAAAATCTGAAATTTGGTAGACTTCATCTACCTGAGCTCCTAAAAGTCCTAAAATATGGCTATATGATTGCTTAAAAGGAAGTGGGCCTAATAAAATGACTATATGTTACCATACATTTTCATGTAGTACAACCTGCAGTTTGGTAAGGAAACCCTTTGTGCTGCTGGTGTTGGATGGTCCCTGACCTGAAACAACACAAATAACACATATCAACAAGTAGGTGTTATCATATGTTCATTTAAGTTTTAGCTCATATTTCTGGAACCATATGGAACAACAGCGCCCGAGAGGCGGCCCGCAACCAGTGCTTGGACCCCGTTGATAACTGCGTGCAGTTCTAGTAAATCAGTAGTTTGTATTCAGCTGTTTTTCTGAATCAATAATGCAAAATCTGAGTAGTTCTAGTGTCAGGGTCTAGTTACTGTAGGTTTTTGCACAAAACCTCAAGAGATCAATCTTCTTTACAACAAATCACACCCCACAAACAAAAAAGAAACAAAACTAATTTGCAAAATCAGCTGTGGCTCTTGTTTTCTGCAATTTTTACTATGTGACACTTGTTGAACTTCTGTTTGCACTGATTTTCTGGAATTGACTTAAATTCTGAGACAACTGTTTGCCCTTTTTCTCATCGATGACAAATCCTCAGTGTGACAAAACAGCTCCACCTAAGTAAAATCACGAGGGACTCTCTGAGCAGACTGAACGGAAGAACACTCCACATTGGCTTTTCCGTCACCTCCATAATCTGTGGCCCTCCTGGGAGGTCACCTCACGCCTATCACATGCCTCGTTGTGGTGAAAATAGCGTCACACAACTCAAGAAAACTACCCTTTGGTTTCTGGAGATTAAAAAGGTGGAACATAGCTGGGTTAAGAGTTCTACAGCTCTTGAGCCTCCTCCACAACTTTGTCTGAGTCCAAGAGCAATGGGTCATCCTTGAAAGACCCACGCAGATGCACACATCTACACCTTCTCCACCCTTAAGAGGAACAGTCATACTTCGCCATAACGATGGATCTTGCTTTCAGACCCACACAGCTAAGGCCGAAGTCACAGTCCTGGAGATACAGCACAGATTTGTGTACCTAATGTAAGGATGAACTTCGTTTGCTTCCATTCACAGGTTTGCCTTCATTGTCAAGCCTTCTGAGGGACTCAAAAAGCAAGAAAATTAGCCTAATTAAATTTGTTCCTGACCTTTGGAAGGATGTCAATTACAGTTTTACAGGAAGAAATTAGAAACATTTGCCCTGCTTGAACCAAAGTTAAAGGAACTGAACTTCAGTGACCTGTGTTTTGGTTGTCTTACAGCTTCATAACAGGTTCTTGCATAATAAAATAAAATAGATTACATAATATCACATAATTTAAGATATTTTTCTGTAATTCTTCAATTACTTGAAACTACTAATATGCGACCCATGAATTAGTCAATTGTATTGTTAAAACAGTCTATTTCTTTCTTGACATGTTCTTTTTTTTGGGAGCATAGGTTCTAAGGGTAATCTGAATCCAGAGAGGAGATGACCAGGGCGACCTGTGGGGAAAGGTCAGGAGGGATATGAATCATAGGAGGACCTGAAAGACGCTAGACAGAAGAAATCTTTCATTCATCACAGCAGTCTTAAGGTGTGAGTTCAACATCCCAAATCCATCAGTTTGACATAAAGCCATCCTGTGATACAGATTAGAAGGTTTAAAACATTTATCTTGTGTTGACTGATACTTCATATTATTGACAAAAGTGCAGGAAATTTGTCATTCCCAAATTTGTGTGCATAATGTTAACTATTTTAATCTTCTCGTCTCACATCAAGGATTCCAGTGAAGGGCAGCTTATAGCCTGGTCTTTTGGCTTGTTGGTGGGGGTGTAATACAGTCATCACATCCCAGCAGCATGCCACCCAGGCCAGCTGGAACTGTTTATCCCCTGATATACAGGCCTGTCTTTGAGTGCAGTCTGGCTGTGAAAGAAAGCTCTTTCTGTTTTCTGTCTTTGACAATCTTACTGTGGCTACAAAGCAGAATTTCCTTGAAATTTCGTTTTCACCCATTTCTTCTGAGTGTGGTTCATTCAATGGTTTTCAGATAAAAAAAGAAAATACAGGATCAGGAAAAAAATGCAAGAAACTACTGCAACATCAGTGTTATAGAAAGGAGAAGAAGATGGCTCAGGGCTCGATGTAAATGGCCTTTGGTGAGCAACATGTGGTAAAAATGGTGGGCAAAAGACTCAGGTCTGACCCGAACAATCTTCTGTGAGAATAGGTGGGAAGAGACATTCCGGTGTCTCCGGTGGGATCTGCGCTGTGTCATTTCACATGCCTGGTGGAAATGGAGAACACATTAGAAAAACCAGTGTGGTGCTTGTTCACTGTGGGAACATCTGGTAGCATTGCTTATTATGCCATAATGCAAAGAATAGGGTTCTTTGTTTTACACAATTATACTTCCATATACTGCCAAGCATATCCTGCAGCAGAGAGAATTGTCTGTAGATAGCGCTGTGCCGTAATTTGTCTCGAATGAAAAGACTCTTATGTTGACCTCCCATGCGGTCTGTTCTTAATCTCCTCACAAAGAAACCTCTGGAGGCTATGCAGTGATATGAGATAGCCATGTTTTATACTGTGGAAGGAAGACGTTTCCTTATGGTCAGAAAAAAAGGGACAGATCAAACGTCATGGTTTCAAATCATCATACATTCATCAACGTCTGGCAGAAAAGAGTATCCTCATCTGCCTTTTTAAAGCATATTCAATTCCAGTCTTTCAAATCATTTATCACTTTTCTTTTGGGGCCTGTGTCCACAGTGTGTTTTTCGCCAGCAAGCAATTTTAATATAAATCCTATGAGCTTCAGGTTCAGGTGCTAGAAATTAACTTTCAGCAACCAAAAAAAAACGCCGGTGGAGACTTTCTCAGAGTGCCTCAAGTTGAAATCTGTTCAACTTTTACAACAGTGCTGGGCTCGTCAATGCCACTTCTCTCTTGCTAGCCAATCAAAATCGAGGAAGGGGTGGGACATACACTACCAGTCAAAAGTTTGGACACACCTTCCCATTTACATTGTAGATTCTCACTAAAGGCATCAAAACTATGAATGAACTGTGTAAGGGCTATTTGACCCAGAAGGAGAGTGATGGAGTGCTGCGCCAGATGGCCTGGCCTCCACGGTCACCTGACCAAACCCAGTCGAGATGGTTTGGGATGAGATGGACCTCAGAGTGAAGGCAAAAGGGCCAACAAGTGCTCAGCATCTGTGGGAACTCCTTCAAGACTGTTGGAAAACCATTTCAGGTGACTACCTCATGAAGCTCATCGAGAGAATGCCAAGAGTGTGCAAAGCAGTGATCAAAGCAAAGGGTGGTTATTTTCAAGAATCTAAGATATAAAACATGTTCTGGGTTATTTCACACTTTTTGTTTACTACATAATTCCATATGTGTTCATTCATAGTGCCTTCAGTGAGAATCTACAATGTAAATAGTCATGATAATAAAGAATAAAACATTGAATGGGAAGGTGTGTCTAAACTTTTGACTGGTAGTGTATGCTGTAGATCAGTGGTACACTCCCAGCTGTTTACTTGCACGATTTATTTTATGCCTCCAAATCTCCTCTCAAAGACATGTAAGAATCTATTTCAAACGCTGCTACTAATGCGAATATCTGATTTCTCTCCATCCTGTTGGCTAAACTAGCGATCTCACGTTGAAATAGGAACGAATGTGGAAGTGCCCGATGGTGCTTTTCATAACTTTGCAACAACAAGCGCTGAGACAAAATGCTCTAAAAGTGAGGCTCTCAGTGGAAAAAATGTGTTTGGTGGACACAGGCTCTAACCGCTATGAAATAACCCTATAAATTGAAGTGGTCTGATATTACCAGTACTACAGCCCAGTGGAATGATGCAGAATCCTTGCCAGCTATTTTATGTAAAGTGAGTTCTGTTCTTCCAGATTTACCGCATTTCTGACCCACGGAAAAGTCAAATGCAAAGTAAACTTTATTGTCATCTCTGCAGTACACTGTACAAGTATACAGAGAGACGAGACGACGTGGCTTGGGTTTTAACAGTACAAAGAACAAGGAAGAAGGAACAAAGAACAAATAAGGTACATAGAATAAACAATATATAAACTGAATATAAAAATATATACTTTAAACTAGAAGTGGAAAGAGTGACAATTAGGATGCGCTATTCAGCCTACAATTATGGTCTTGGAGTTGTGTTTTACACTGAATCTGCATGAGATCAGTAACAGTTTCTATATGAAAAATACTATACAGTCTATCAAATAAAACGTCTGAGCTAACATTCGAGTTGGATCAAATCTGTGCTTGGAGCGGAGGAAAGCCTGGTGGTCCCTGATCTGAGGAGTAGTGACTCCTGTTGGGTATATCTCACCTGCTGGGATTAACGGCCTGCAGACGTCACAACTCCTGAACATGACCTCAGCTTGACGTGATTATCCAAGGGGTGGGTTTTGCCAGTATTCCAGCTTCATTGGAGTTCTGGCAACCCCCATCCCTTTAACAATCATTGAGCCTACAGCTGTTTCCCATGCCCCGCCAAGTTAGTCATTGCCAATAACCGAAAAGCACAGTTAGGCGCAATTAGATTGCGGTTGCAGTTTTCTCATCGCTGGTATATTTTTGCTTCAAATGGTTTAGCTGTAATTGTGGTTATTCTCCATATAGTGCAGACTACATTTACTGGTGATTGATAGGGATCATTTCTTAACACTTACAGCACTGCTGATGATCTGTCTTCTGAAAGAAACTAGCTGATCGGCCGAATCAACACTATGCCAGCTAGCCATTTCTGACTGATGTATGAGGTGTTTACATGGACTCAGCCATAACACTCAGGCCCAACATTCAGTATGGAGCCAGGGCAAACAAAAGGGTGTGACGCTGCACTGAATGATGTTTGGGATGTGAGCTGGCAGTATTTTTGGCTGGAAGACCAGGGCCATGCTGCCTAATCCAGGAACGTGCTGCACACAGTCACCGTGTTCCATTATTCTATGGTAATTATCACTAACAGGACCCATGAGATCACCCGTCAGCCACCTCTCTCACTGTTTTTTTTGTAAAAGTTGGCGTAGAGTGCACAATATGTCATCTGTCTACGTGAGAAAGATTTACAAACTGCACACACATTTTCATTCTGGGCTGGCAATGTCTGGCTATAACTATTTTCCAGTAAGCCAGTCCCTCCAGGATTCCACAGGATTTTTTGAGATTGTTGCAAACTGAAATGGCTGATTTTCTAAAAAAACCATTAATCATTTAGTTATTTTTGAAGGTAAATGTGAGGTGTTTTTATCACACATGCTTCCTGTGTCTCCTAAACGTAATACGAAAGGGAGTTTGCTGATGTATGGCTCAACGTTTTGCGGGAAACGGCAAAATTGCACGGTAGTGATGGATTTGCGGAGATTGGCTGAATTTGTGTTAATATTTTATATTCATAATATTTTATATTGCGAAATCCTGGAGGGTCTGGTAAGCGACTGACCTTTTCTACACGGTAAATGTCCCCGGGTGCTACCCTTGCTAGCTGCCCACTGCTCCTTCACGGATGGTTGTTGCTGGCCTAGTGGTAAGACACTCGCCTCTGGACCAAGGGGGTTTGGGTTTGAATCCTACCTCTGGCATTACCACCACCGGGTCTCTGATAGGGGTGTTGAAATTAATCACATAACTGATGCATTGCGATGCAGACGTAGACGATTCTATATCGATGGAATGGTAGACCATAATCAATTGTAATAATGGAGGGTTTCCTCCTAGTGGTCCATGCCATGTTACACACTGTCACTACTGAAATCACTTTTGTAAATTATTCCTTTTTTAATTTTTCAAAACATTTCCAGATGATTTGGGCATCTTTATGAATAATTAATTTAATGCAAATATCTAAAATGTAATACAAAAAATACTCTCTCCCCCCACACTCATACTGCTTAGTCTGAGTTGTAGTGCCTGGGACAGAAGCAGTTGAAAACCCCTGGATTATATCATTATGACATTGCTTGGTGATTTTCTGATTACTGCATAAAAATTCAACATCCCGTTAGCAACTATGGCTGCTTAATCTGCATGCAACGTGAAAAAAAAGATGGTATGCATCGAGATCGGTCACCTGTTAATCGGTCAGTCAGTCATTACCCGAACCGCTTAATTCCAACTGGGGTCGCGGGGGAACCGGAGCCTATCCCGGGAACTTGTGGGCGCAGGCGGGGAACAACCCTGGGTAGGCGCCAACACACCACAGGGCACACACACTCACACCTTACGGAGGCCAATTTAGAGTCACCAATTAACCTATATTGCATGCCTTTGGACCGTGGGAGGAAGCCAGTGCACCCAGAGAAAACTCACGCGAACACGGGGAGAGCATGCAAACTCCACACAGAAAGGCCCTACTGCCGTCCCCGGAGTTCGAACCCAGGATCTTCGTGCTGTGAGGCGGCAGCGCTAACTGCACCACCGTGCTGCCCTCTGATAGTCATAATCAAATTAAATCATGGGACTAGTGAAGGTTCACACCTCTAGTCCTCCAGCAGACACCTAGAGCGTCTGCTAAATGGCACAAATGTAAATTGTAAATGTATGGTAATGTGTGTGGGGGCATAAGACTGGAAGTTCAAAGAATGAATGGGCCACTCCCAGGTTACAACCATCTCCCAGGTTGCTCTGCATAAGAGAGTCTACTAAATGCCATTTGATAAAAATAAATAACACATTTTGGGTTTGACATCTGCTTCCAATACATTTGCCATCCAACCTTTATAGAAGTGACAACATTACCCATTAGAACTGTAAAGTCTAATGCTTTGTTATGTTGAGATGCTTTGTGTGTTTTTGAATGAAAATATCACTTTATTATTTATTCAGATTCAGAAGAAGAACTAGGGTAAGCCTCCTCTATCACTGTGAGGGACAACCTAAACGACATCTGTTAACCTTCAGGAAGTCTAGAAAGCTCCCATTGAATTGGAACATGTGGCAAGAAGTGGGAAGTTTTGTTGCTATTGAGAGTGTAATTGTAGCTGCTTAAAGGGAGTCTATAGCAGGCAGTGAAAACAAGCAGAAAGCCCACAATTTACACTTTAGGCTCCCAATGAATGAGGGTCAGGTTACTGTGTGCCCTAAAGAGAACCATACATCCTTACTGCCTCTGCAAAGTGCTAAGTGCATGGCTCAGTGAACTTCTAGAAATGCTAGGATGTATAACCTCCAGAGTTTATAAGGTCATAGGAAGACAGTTTTGTGCTGATTTACACTGAGAGAGTTGAGCCAACTCATGAACAATACCGTTCAACAACACAGATTCCACAGCATCTCATTAGAGACTTGGGGAGAGCCTTTAGCTAAACTAATTAGCGTGGAGATTTGGTCACGTTTCATAGGTGAAAATCTACAGCAAGCCATGAAAGCAGACGAACAAGCAGTTTAGGGGCAAGTGATTTATTTAACACTTTTCCCCCAGTTGTGAGTTCTTCCTGAACAACATGACTATGCAAAGAGATGTGAAGTCTGTGAACTCTGGAGAAAGGAAGAGGGGGGTCACCCCCTACGAGGACATCTGCCTCCACTCTTCACCCTTTAAGCCCTGAACACTAAGACTTATGTATCATTAAGAGAAGCAGGCTAGAGGGCGTACAGTTATGAGCTGGGCATTGTTGCTCAATAGAGTTTCACTTTTCCCCTGCAGTTAGCTTTTCCCTCAGATATTATAAACACATTGGTGCGTGGCCCTCTGGCAGGGGGTATGAACTGCTGTGTAGTTTCAGCCAAGTCCATTTCCAGGCTTTTGGACACACTGGTGATGAAATTGGTAAAAAAAAAAAAAAAGTCTGAAAAGCGCTGGCCAGTGGTGTTTTATTTGAGGTGGGTTCAGTAGGCCAGAACAACTGTGGAGACTGTTTATTCTCTCGTAATTTAAAGCTTCACTCACTGACAAAAGGGTTTAAGATAAAGCAGGTTTAACAGAATTCTCCTTTTCAAAACCTTAGTTCTTCTTTATAAGACACGTTTATCAGTTTCTCCATCACTCATGACCTTGATTCTCCTAAAGCCAGAGCAAGACTTTTGCCCCAAATTATCTCAATTTAGATTTGACCCATAACATAACAGGAGGATTAAAGGAGAACTTCAGTCAATTTCAACATTTGGCTCTATTGTTCAGTGTCACAAAGTGCGACAAAATAACAAAAATTGTTTTTGTCACTACCGACAGCACTCCGCAGCACGGTGGCACATTGGTTGCCGCTGCCGCCTCACAGCGAAAAGGTCCTGGGTTTCGATTCCTGGGTCAGGAATTCTGGATTTCTGTTTGCATGCTCTCCCCATGTTCATGTGGCTTTTATCCAGATGCTCTGGTTTCCCACCACAGTCCAAAAGCATGCACTGTAGATTGATTGGCGAATCTAAATTGGCCTCTGGGAGTATGATTGTGTGTGTGTGCCCTGCAGTGTGTTGGCGCCCGGACAGGGTTGGTTCCCGCCTCACATATGTAGTCCAGGGATAGGCTACCCTGACAGAGATTAAGCGGTTCAGATGAAATGAACCAACTCAGTCTGCAGATTTTCAATCAAAGCTTGAAGAATAATTACTACATACTTATTGTCATTCATTTACATAAATATAATGTGATTATTTTTATTTTCTTTTAATATCAGATAATAAAGGTCTTGTTGTGCCATGTATTCTCAGATTTGGTAATGGTGGATTATCAGCATGTGGAACTGGACTTTATGTTTGACCCTATGGTAGGTCATGTGATTGTCTGTGAGTTAAAGTCTGGCTGTCACACCGTTGTGTCTCATGAGGCTTGTCCTTAGACCTTTCTTGGCAGGGTTTGTTTTTACAGTGAGTTGCTAATTTCCTCCCTTAAGGCCATCCTGCAGAGTCAGTGTGTAAACAGACAGTCCTTTGGAGGTTACCGACACAGGAACTAAATGAAATAGTGCTGCATTAAATAAAACTAAATACATTTAAGGAATTCAAAACAGACTGTATTAGTGGTATTAAAATCTTAAAGAATGTTTATCCTGCCGCACATCAAATAGGCCCCAATGTTCTACTTTGGTTTTGTTGGACTTTAAGCACAGTGAAAAGGCCTAGATTTTGGTTTGTATATTTGCCACATAACAACCTTTGTGCTAATGTTATGTAGGAGCCCTTACATCATTATTTACTTAAAACATTTTAGAGGTGTTGAAAGTAATCGCATAATCGATGATACAGATGTGGACGATTCTGCATTAATGTGGTGGCAGACCATAATCGTTTAGGGGTTTTCAACCGGCGGTTTTTACCCCCTGGTGGTCTGCAGCGGCACTGCAGGTGGTCCGTGACATGCAATCCAGTTTCACTACTGAAATCATATTTAAAAATTTATTCTTAAGCACCGAGTAGCGTTCCCCTATTTTTCAGTCAAATAGATGTTTTAATGGTGCTATTTTGTAACTGTATTTGTTATTAGTATATGATATAAGAATATAATGAGTGTAAGATGAAAACATTTCGTTAATGCACTATATTAATTGATTATAATGAAAAGCCTGAAAAGACGTTTTTTAAACTTTATGACCTGTTTACACATAAGTTGATATTTTGTAAACAAATTTTTAATACGTTTAGGGCATTCATTTACATGTAAACAGAATTTTATGCTCCTCAAACGTATATTTTTTGAAAACGCCCTCCAAAGTGAAGATTTTTCAAATCACTGGATTCTGTGGAGACGTATAAACGAAAGGCACAAACGTATTTAAAAAATATGCGTTTATAAAAATATCCACATACGTGTAAACAGGCCCTTAGAAGCGGAGGGATGTCTTTTTATAGACGTCTTTTCAGTGACCGAAAAAGACGTCTTTTCAACAAAATGTCAACGTTTTTGAGACGTCTGACAAAGTCGCCTTATTGCAGGGTGGGTAAAAGGTTAAACCTATTAATGTTAATAGAATAATGACATGGAGATGACTTTTGATCACATGTTTCTATGAAAAATCTCTACTAATCTTTTACTTGTGCATTTTGCTAAAGGTTTTTTCCAGTGCAAAAGAGGATGTTTCACTCCATGACTCAACAGAATTGTTCTGAAAGAGCACCTGACGTAAGCCTAGAGTATATTAAGTGAGTGAAAATGAATTCTTTGTGTCTAGGGACAGCAATATCCTAGATCCCTGTTGAGCCATGTCTACATATTGCTTTATAGATGGTCAGTGAAGACGGCATGTTACTTTGTGAGCTAGTGTCCATATGGAGCGTTTACTCTGAGCTTCCATGTGCGGTGGGACCACTTTAGGTGGATACTGACTAGTTGCCATGACCATGCGTCATTTTGATATATGATGCGAATGTTATGTAAGACGCCATGGGGCTTAATGTCACTGATCGCAGCCATTCGTAGTTCCCCTTTTGAAACAAAAAAAGATCTAGAGTTGTAACAGAGTCCTAAGAGGCACCCAGAGGAACGCGGGCCTACGTGCATCATTGTACTTGTGTAATTCTAACATGCCAGCCGTTGCCTTCAGGCACGTCTGATTAGAGGCAGCCCCACACCCCTGGGACCAGTCCTGCACCCCTGAACCTCCAGCAGTGACCCCGAGGCTCACACAGCTGATGCATGAAGCCAAGAAAAACAGAGAACCTACTCCGAGCCCGAGTCTGGGTGGCAGCATGCTCTACGACTGACTTCACATTCCCTTAGAGAACTCCTGCTGTTCAGTTGATCTGCTCTACCCCCAACCCAGAGACAAATACTCTCACTGCTGCTCTCTCAACTCATCAGCCAGGACTTAAATGAAATTGTAGCGACAGTGATTCCTTAAACTTTTCCAAACTGATGCATCATATTTTGTTCCCCTTTACAATGATTCTTTAACATTTCATTAAAATGAAGGAAACAAAACCACTATTAATTGTTATTAACCATTAATCATTTAGTTGTTTGTGAGGCGTTTTTATCACACGTTTCCTGTGTCTTCTGAACGTAACAAGGAAGTGAGTTCGCTGACGTATGGCTCAATGTTTTGCGGGAAAAGTTGCAGTAATTGGTCAAAATTAGAGAGTCTGAATAAAGTGACATTATCCGAACCTCTTAATCCCAACCGGGATCGCAGCAGGGACTGGAGCCTATCCTGGAAACAAAATGATCTCTGCATTTAACCCATCCATGAAGGAGCAGTGGGCAGCTAACATGGGCAGCAGTGCTTAGGGATGCTCATGAGTACCTCAGAGGTACCTTTAGCGGTCCTGGGATTCTCACCGGCGACCTTTCGATCACAGGTGAACGTTCTAACCGTTACCGTTTTGCGACTAGTTTTGAGTTTGAATGGTAAATCTCTGTTAGTACTACAACTTAGTCCAAGACTAGGCTTATTCCATGAGCAAGAAACCAGCCCATTGTGTTTCATTTATGTCCTGCAAGATAAGAACTTATCACTGGCTTCATGTGCCTGTTGAGAGAGGTCTCCTGGTGTCAGTCATTGCTTCATGTTTGATGACTCAGAAGTGTTAATGTAGCAAGAGTTCGAACACTTTGTGCCCATTGTGAGTGTGTGAAAGGGCCCATCTCTGTCTCCTTGATCTAAAGGGAGACCAATTCTCTAAATCCCTGTTACACGTGGTGCAGTGCAAATGTTATTTGCTGTGTAACTTAGAGTTTAAATTAGATTTTAAAAATTGAATTAGAAGTTGTCAAGTTTTTTGGGAATATATGCAAAATATTGCAACTCCGACACAATCAAATACCAAGAGCGTAAAACAGGTCATGTTGGTTTATGAAAATGTTCTATCTGTAACCCATGGCTCAGCTTCAAAAGAGTGTGTTCACTTTACACAACAATGGTGCTGAATCTCACTCTGCTCCATGACTTCTGCTGTCTTTAAATGATTAAAAACTGGTCTGGGATCCACTTCTAAATGAGATCATTTTGATTTTCCAGGAGAGTGAAACAAGATCTGTTATGTGTGAGAAGTACCAGCAAGAAATTTCATGTTGTGGGTTAGAGGCCAATGGCCCATTTACGGGAACTACTAAAAATAGTGCAGGGTATTAAGCTGTTTATTTTTCTGACTGTATAAGGAAAATATCTAGTCAAGACTACAAAAATAAAATTAACACACAATGATTATGTAAATGCAGGATTCAAATGCATGAAAGCTCTGATGAGTTATGATAAAGATCGCACGATACCACTGTTTTATGTCCGATACCATAACGATATTGTAAATTTTGACTTCTGCAGATACGATACAAATCCGATACAGTCTCTGAATCAATTTTAAACAGAAAATAACGCTTTAAAAATGTCTGAATACGTGACTGAGATTATTCTGTTCTGCTAAAGGAAATGCTTAAGTTAAATCCTGTTTTCCTACTAAAACAATGTAATAATTACACCCCCATATGTATATGCTAAATGATTTATTATTAAAATAACATCTCAAACATGATTTCTTTAAACACAGTTGTGTCATTTAGTGACGCTCCCTAATCCTGCGGCGCTAAAAGCATCAGGAACACAGAGATTGTGAGTGAGAGCTGGTGTTGTTGAGGAAATTAAACACTAGAATGGTGTGATGTGCTTTTGGGCTTGTAGTGTGTTGTGTTGCTTGTTCTGCTCATTGTCATATCAATATGTAGGAATTAGTGTGAATGTTGAACAATAAACCAGCTTTACCACAGTCACACTTCCCATGAAGAACCTACTGAGCGTGCACACATTTACAGATCGACTCAACGCCACCGAAACCCGATCCGGCTGTTTGAATCGCTTGTTATCAGACTGATATCCCATTCATGTATCGGATCGGTCCCATCTTTAATTCACAAGTTGAAGCACACAAGTTGAAAAAAGACTAATTTGAATCACGCATTACCAATTTTGCATTTTCATATGTAAAGAGCAAATGCATGCATTAAGCAACCATTGTTGATTTCTGTGTGTCAATGGAAACCTGGTGGGTGATCAATTAGATGCAATCTGTCAAACAATCAGTCTCCCTGTAGTCCATCTCAGCAAACACAGAAGCAGACCACCTACAACCCTTTTGGCTTCCCCTGCCTGCTGGGCATAAATACTCTCAGTTGCCCTCCCACCATCTCGTCACCACCTGCACTAACACTCAACCCATTTGGCCAACCAGGTCACGTGATCACCCCACACCCCAAACGCTGATGAGGTGAGCCATCGCATGTGCCTTACGTCACACGTCTTTCCGTGGCGTCAAGCCTGGGCCTGGCAGTGAAGAACTTTCCCTTCGTGTTGCAGCTGGCCAGGCGACCGCCAAACATGCGGCTTCCATTTAAGGTTCTCTCCAATTCATAGCTTGACTTCAGCCCTCTCCGGTGACAGCTTAATGGAGCTGTCCATATTAACGGCAGGTGTGTCCATGAAGGTAGTGTAAGGTCCATTGCCACCAGGGGAAACAAGCACTGGGCAGAAAAGGGTTGATTTTTTATTAAAACACTAAAACTGCCGTTGGTAGCGGCCCGACTTGTCTAGACGGGGGTCTTTACCATCCCCACACTCCCGACGGGAAGTTAGGTCAGGGAAACTCTGAGATAGTGTTAGCTGAGCACTTTTGTGGCACACAAAAAGCAGAGTGAGAAGAAGAAAAACACAGGGAGCCAAGCACATGGCACTAATAATATTAACAGTTCAACAGTGTAGCACAGAAACGGAAAGAGGTTCGTAAAATGAAGGCAGGCTTTGCTGCTCGAGTCCATTTTTAATGACCAGCCTTTGACTCTGAGGACTGCATACGGCAGCTGTTACATAGAGTCAAACGTCCAGGTCACAGAGACATGTATAATGTTTTTTAAAGATTAAAGACCTGAGAGCACACTGTGGTTTTAAAAGTGAGTTCTTGGTTTACGAATACACTAGAGACAGCGCCGACCCGATACGTGGATGGGATATCGGTCTGATAACGATTCAAACTGCTGGATCGGGTATCGGTGACATTGGGTCGATCTATGGAGCCGATCTGTAAATGTGCACACGCTCAATTGGTTCAGCATGGGAAGTGTTACTGCAGTAAAGCTGTTTTATTGTTGGACATTTACACCAATTCGCTAATATTAAAAGGTTAGGGTGTTCGTCCCCAATTGGAAGGTCACCAGTTCGAATTCCAGGACCAGTAAAGTTATCAATGAGGTACTCATGAGCAAGGCACCGTCCCCACGCACTGTTTTCTGGGCGCTGCCATTGTTAGCGGTCCACTGCTCCTTCACGAATGGGTCAAATGCAGAGGTCACATTTCATTGTGGTGGACTGTGTGTTGTGCTGTGGTGTGTTCACAATGGAAAATAATCACTCACATTCATTTTCACAATGAGCAGAAGAAGCAACGGAACTCGCTACAGGCCCAAAATCACATCACACCATTATACTGTTTAATTTCCTTAACAACACCAGCTCTCACTCACAGTCTCTGTGTTCCTGATGCTTTTAGTGCCGCAGGATTAGGGAGCGTCACTAAATGACACAACTGTGTTTAAAGGAATCATGTTTGAGATGTTATTTTAATAATAAATCATTTAGCATATACATATGGGGGTGTAATTATGACATTGTTTTAGTAGGAAAACAGGATTTAAGTCAAGTATTTCATTAAGCAGAACAGAATAATCTCAGTCACGTATTCAGACATTTTCTAAAGCATTATTTAAAAAGACTCAGAGGGACCTCTCTCTCTTGATTTTAAAGTTGCCTTGAACATTTGGAAACACTTGGTACTCCTCCACGTCTCCCGTCTGCCGTCTTCTTGTCAAGATGTCTTCAGATTGTCAGACCTGTTTCTCCAAAATTGGGCTTCATGTCAGTGTGGTGGGTTTTATGACACATTAAATCAGTGATCCATGCAAATCTATGTAGACATGGAGCTGCTGAGGAGGATTTGGTGTTGTCAGCTGTGAGTTGTTAACGTCATTACTTTCATATGATTTTCTTTAGTCAAAAAAGGCATTCAAATGTTGTCTGCTGTCCGTGCTTATTTCATGACACAAATTCCAAATTTATGAATGCCTCCAATTATAATTGACAAATGCTTATTCACCATACTGATTCATTCATTCATTCATTCATTATCCAAACCGTTTAATCCCTGTTGGGGTCGTGAGGACCAGAGCCTACCCCAGGAACTAAGGGCGCAAGGCGGGGACCAACCACAGGCAGGCGCCAACACTCGCGAACACGGGTAGAGAATGCAAACAGAAAGGCCCTATGGCTGACCCGGGGATCGAACCTAGAAATCTAGCACTGTATTTCACACCCTCTGGTTTCATTGTTGGAATGTCATTGTTGACCCCTGCTGAAGTGATCAGTTCATTAGAAATTGCGCCTCCCACTGCCCATACTTGGCCCTCCATTAGTGACCAGCTTGACTGTGGCACTCAGATGATTTGCTTAATTAGCTTGGCTTGGCTCTTTTGCTGCTGGCTGTGCTAAAGGGCCAGTCTGAGGAAAACAGACAAGTCTTGTTAAAACAGCTCACGTTTTGGAGCAGGCTTCTAACAGTCTGTGTACAATCATCAGTTGGTTGACTGCACTTGTGCTCTTTTATTGTCAGTGTAATAATATTTTCCTTTTCTCATATAAATGATGCCATTCAGGCCGCAAACGGATGACTTACCATTTACTTTAAATACTAAGGATAATAGTCCAACTGTTGCTATGCTCTGCTATTTCACATGTAGTCATCGATAGAAATACAGCTTGTGCACTTCCTTACTGTTCTTGACACAAAAAGCGAATTTTCACTCTAGTCAGGATTAGATGTGAACCTTCACTGGTCTGATGATTCGATTTGATTACAATTACAATTATTAGGTCAACCATTCGATTCGATATATATCTTGATGCATCACGATGCATCCCATTAATTTTTCTACATTACTTCACATTGCACGCAGATTGGGCATGGATCACAGATCATGCAGCCACTTTTACTTCCGTGATGTTCTTTTTAACTCGAATTTTTATGCGGTAGCCAGATAATCACTAAGCAATGTCATTATGATATTATACAGGGGTTTTCAACTGCTTCTGTCCCAGGCACTACCACTAAGACTAAGCAGTATATTTTGATTAAACTAATTACTCATTAAGAGGGCCAAATCATCTGAAAAGTTTTGAAAGATGAAAAAAGGAATAATTTTTAAAAGTGATTGAAATGGGACTGAATGTCACGGACCACAGGTCACGGTTGAAAAGCTCTGTTATGTCTGCCATTGTATCGATGTAGAATCGTCCACGTCTGCATCATGGTGCATCAATTATGCGATTATTTTCAACAGTCTGAATTTAACTGTTTTAAAAATAAGAAGCTCATCAAATATAAAAAAATGAAAACAGATCTACTTTTATTTCTTAATGAGTTGTATTTGTCGTATGAAAGGTGTTATATAATCAGTTATAATTATAATTATAATACTGAAAGGCCTCAACCAGCATGCATATTATGTTAGTTGATGATGGTCACTTTCTGGTAACATTGGTTTGATGCTGGTTAAGAAAGTCAAAATTGCAAAAGAACAGCCAGTCACATGTAAGAGGATTTAGCAAAAATTAAGGTTGTGCCCTGTTCATATCATCTTGTGTTATCAGATGTTTCTTCTGTGGAACACAAAATAGATTTCATGCAGGGACACGTGGAGAATCATTGGGCAACTCTACTAGGAGGAAGTTTGTGTTTCAAGACCACACACCTTTCCGCAGCATGCTTGCTAGTTATGAGAAGCAGGTCTGAGCGTGTTCAATTTCAGGACAGGTGCACCAAGAGAAATCTAGTGCTGCACCATTGAAAAGCTGAAATATAGAGTTTGTTTAAATTGACACATAGAGCGAAATATCTGATCCTGATGCACGTGACCGCAGCTCATAGTGCTCTCTCTCATCTCCAAGTCACACTTTCAGGTCGCTCCCAAAAGCAAGTCCCTTTGGAGAGATGACATCATCTTTTCTCCTAAAATTGTTGGCCCTGGTCACAGACTCTCTAGATCCCTTCACCGCACACCACAAACATTTCTTTTTCTCGCACCAGTGAACACGATGTTTGTCTTTCATTTGGAGATTAATTGTCTTTCGTCATCTACAGCAACAGAGAGGTGACAAAGCAACGATCTTGACCCTCTGGAACCTGGCTTAAGGCCCGATCTGCAGGGTCTGATTTCCCATAGGCTTAGGTCCGGCTCTAGCAAGGCCTGTCCTATGAGGCCCAGCACTGCAGGTTTTATATTAATAAGGATCTGAAACTGCGAAGCTCCATTTCCACGGTCAGGGCACTGAGCCATCGGCCACAAAAGAGGGAATAAATTTTGGGGGGTCCGCCCAGACGGCTGGAATATAGCCATCTGGATATTACATGCCTGTTACATGGAAACGCGCACATGTAAATGTTAACTGTGCTCATTAAAACCGTAGTGTTAGTAAACTGTAAAGGCAGACGGGGTGTTAAATATGCAGCTCAGACAGTGTTAATGATGACTCTCAGTTGGAGCGAGACAAAACATTAAAGTATGGAGCAGACCAAAGTGAGCGGCAGCCGTGTTCGTGTGGCGAGCCAGAAGTTAACCGCAATGCTAATCAAGACCTTTTCTCCTTATTATTGCTCAAGTCTTCTCTTTTCTTCTCTGTCATTTCTCTTACCCACTCACTACAACTGTCACATCATCCGTCTTATTTCTCAACTGTTTCTCACCGAGTGGTCAGGAAGCACAGCAGGCAGCCAACGCACCAGGAATATGAAGTGTCATCGAGTCTCTCTCTTTCTATCCCTCTCTCTCTCTTCCCTTCATGGTATACACCATCCATCAACTAATGTTTAGTGTCAAGAGAGGAAATATCAATCTCTGAACCCATATGGCTAGTACAGAATGTCATCTGTCTTTTATATTAGGTGACTGACTGTTTGGTGGTTGTATTGAAGATCTAACTGTCAGTTGGATGAAAGGAGAAAATGTTAGCTTGTCATATTCGAACATGGAAATCTTTAATTACCAGACAAATGTTTTTGTTCAGGTCATTGGAAATCTTTGCCAAGTTTGGAAACCAAGTTCTTCCCCTCAAAACTAGAGAAAAGTCACCAGACACTAAATTTTATATTCTTCTTGTAGTCTTTTTTCACTGTATACTCTCTAAACCTATGTTCATGTGTTTATAACATATACAAAATGTCTTGTTAAACCAGCAGGGACATCTTCAATTGATCAAATGTTTTTGTTTTATACATACACACTTAGGCCCTTTCCACACAGCCGTTCGAATCTCAGATAAAAGAACGTACGACGTATTTTTGTTGCGTTGACTTCAGTGAGGTGTCACATTGGCGTTGGTTTGATGCTGTTTAACACCAACCTGCAGCCCGATTTGTAGTTTGGTGTGTTTACCTGTGGGGGCAGTAATCAGGTGGTGCAAAGTGTTAACCTGTGGCTCGTCTTTGTGGATAGTTCTGCATTAAGTTCAGGAAAAATGGATCCCTGTGCTTCATTAAAACTGAGCCTCGACTTTCTTCTTGTAAAAGTTCTCCCGATACGGTGACGTAGATCGGAGAAGAGAAAACATCACCGCCGATGCTGGCTTCACCCTAATAGTCAGTGTATTCTGCTAAAGAGACGTCCGTTAGGACTGGTCTCTGCTTCACTTCGTGCACCAGCTGGGCTGGATCAATGTCCTCGGACACTTGTGGTTTCTTCTGCGTTTCCTGTATCAGAGCACTTTTGGAATCATGGGACGTTTTTGGTCCTCCAGAATGTTAATCCAATGCCATATAAACGCAATAGCGACATATTCTTTGTATTTGCCAGGATTTCAGCAGAAACTGACACTAAGAAAACGTTGCATGCCACGCTTATTGACACCATTCGAACGCAGGCCATGAATGCCCGTGTGGATGCTCTGATTCACTCCAACGGGCAGAAAAATGGTCAGCGTTCAGTCTGCACTCACCTGACGCCAGAAAAACACCTAATTCAGATGCCCGTGTGGACGGGGTCCGCAAGTGTAGTGGCCAGTGGAGGAAGGGATCCCCTTCTGAGTCTCAAGATTCCTAGTAACTACAGAGGAGCTTGTGCCAGTGTTGCCTTAAACATACTTGTTAGGTACCCAAACTCAGCAGTATGTTAAGCTGCTTTGTGACAATGTGTGCTGTAAAAAGCAAATTGGCTTCATTCTACGAACATGGCTTTAGGCTTCAGGGTTTTTAACATCACACACCTTCTCATCTCCCATTATGGCGGGTCATCATGAGGTCACGGAGCCATTGTGCAGTAGTGAATGAGGGCATTTTTTAACACAAAAATCACTACCAGTCTTTAAACCAATTAATTGACACCTGTTAAGCATTAAGAAACAGTACAATCCGACCCTGCTAAGTCTCAGCGGCCACATGGAAGACATACAGTGTAAAAACTTGCAAAGATGCATGTTGTGGATGTTGATGTTTTATTTATTTTTTTACTCATAATTGTGCTGGATGGAGTACACATGTTGCATTGTGATCCATTTTATATGTGTGGTACTGAAACCTCGAAAATCCTTCTAGTCAGAAAGGCCAAACCGGTCCCCTGGTTCACATGCTGCTGAAGTGTTTACTTCCACTGACTCGGTTTCTGGATGTTCTGTGCATTTTTGAAGGTGTGGTACTAGTTGTTATGGTTCTGATATCCAGAAAGTCAGTAAACAGTCAGCAAAATGCAGAACAGCTGGAAAGAAAGACAGCTTGTGTGATGCATTCTGAGAGGCAGAATTTAAGTGTCAGGCTATATTCTAATGTGGACTGTAGTCCTGCAACTAGTCTTGTTTTTCTGAAAGTGTAGGTTTTGCTTTTGCTACTGACACCCCGTTATTTGACGGCTGACCTGTGTCTGTACTTCATTTTCATTTTTGCCTAGTATATAGTGCACCTCTTTGCAATTAGCACATACAGCTCTGGAAAAAAATAAGAGACCACATCACTTTTTATGACTTTGCAGTATGTGGTTGTGAGTATAAAATGTACAGGTTGATTTTCTTTTATGAGCTATTGCAGTTGCAGGTGTGTGTAATATAAGAAAGCAGTCCATATTTCAATGTATAACTGCAATTCTGTTTTTATAGCAGCTACTTCATATTCCAACACTATACACCTGATTCAATTTGCTGATTAGAGGAAACAGAGCTCAGCAAATGAGGACACCATGGACCATATTCTTTTAATGACATAATTGTAAAATAACATATGTGAATCTGCACGACAAAACCAGTCGCTTGTTGCAACGGAGGTTTCTGAGAAAAACGACCGTTTAAGTTGCGCAGGGCAAAATTTTGAAACAGTGGAAGGTCTATACTGTAAATTTGGCTGAAAAACTTACCCTTTCCATCCCAAAAACGTGACTTTGTTGAGGTGAGGAATTCAATTCCAGCAGAATGTTAAAAGTTTCTGTTTTGACCCTTCTACTCCAATATTTACGGTAAATCCACTGGTTGACTAGCGTGAAGATATTTCTCCGGAATCCATCTTCGTCTCCCGAGTTCAGTTAACCTAACGCAGGTAGGCTATCCGTGTGGCTGTGAATGCAGCGTAGGCTACCGTAAATACAAACGTAGCCGCGACCGCACAAAGCATCTGTGAGTGCTACGGCGATAGTCAACTTCAAAGGCAGATTTCTCCGTTTCTCACTTGGCGTGACAGGAGAAACCCGACTCCTTTGAATGTTGATATCTCAGTCATATGTCGTCACATTCATTCGATATAGGTATCGTTTTGAAGCTTGATTTATGCCCTTTCATGAAAACACAATAACTCAATTTTGAAAATTTGCGACAAGCGACTGGTTTTGCCGTGGAGGGTCACATATGTGTAGTTTGCAACTTCCAGGTTAGATGACGATCATTTACTCATAAAATAATAAAATAATAGATGAGACAACTTATTCCAAAAATGTTTGGAATTTTGAAATAAGCATGGTAAAGTTATAAAAGAACATTGACTTGTATATTTTACACAGACACACAGCCACAAATAAAAACAAATATACACTCACTTAAATTCTCTCCTATTAAGTGTTTGCACCTCTCGGATTATCTGTATTGAACATGTCGGTTGACAATTAAAATCCTGTCTTAATAAAATTTTCTAATACTTGAGTCCAAGCATTTGGCAAAGTGGTATTGGTGTCGTTGCTTTCTGAGTGTCTGAAACATTGTGTTAGTGACCATAAGATTGAGGTTTCGAATTCCAGCAGAGTCTAAAACCATCATTGGGCCCATGAGCAAGACTCTTCATCTCAAGCTCCTCTGGGGAGACTGTGCCTGTAATTGGAAGTGTTTTGTGTGATCATAAATTGTCTTAAAGCTTGTACTGGGAAAAGTAGGATAGTGTTTTGGCAAAACTGTCCAAATGCCAGAACTGAGTAGGGCCCAGGTGGCCAGGAAACACGGATGAGTTATAATGACTAAGACAATTTCTTATTTGTAGCTAGACAAGACATGTTAAGAAAAACAGAAAATTCAACATATCCTGGTAAACAGAATAGAGGTAGACAAACCTGGGCCAGACAGATTCTTAACACTACCTAGTGAGTCAATCCCATTCACAGTCTACCTAGGCTAGGCCAGACTAGAAATATGGCTCACTAGAGGTCAGGCAGATTTCAGATCCTTCTTGATGCTGGGTTTTTGGGACCTAAGCCTAATCAGTCCTCAAAAAGAGCTGAACAAAGCAAACAACAGACAGTCAGTAACATTAAAGATGTTTATTCAATATTTCTCTCTTACATATCTATAATGAGGTAATCACTTCACTTGAAGCAGTTATCCAAACTGATCACATCATATTTTAAACTCAACAAACTGTTTATTGGCTTGCAGAGTTTTTATTATGCAGAGACATTCTATGGCTTAGTATAGTCAAGTGCCGGGCGGGAACACTTCTTTATCCTTTTGGTATCCAGATACAGAATAAAATTATTTAATAACAAATAATGCATTTTTCTAAATTTATTTTTCCTTATTGATTACTCTCTAACATTATAAAATGAAAAAAACTATTTCTGATCAATTGAAAATGAAAAAATACTTAAGTTTTGGGTCTTTCTTTCCCAATTTGGACTCATTTTAGCCTTTCTGGAAGAGAGCTACATTTTTGTGCATGATGGCGTTCCATATGAGAGTCGTGAGCGCTAATGTGTGTTTACATCAGGAATAATGTAATTAATGCGTTTTTTACACAATTACTTCAGTTTTTGTGCACCGAATTACTCAGAAATAATGTCACATAGACAGACACTTTCAAAATATGTATCTCCTGTACTACAACACTAGTAAGGGCATGTCAAACAAATTATGTTTCGTGTCTAATTCTCCATATCTTTAGTTCCCCTGCGCACTAACAGGTGCATAATGACACTTTGATGTTTTAGGATGAAAAAATACAACTCTAACACAGCAATGAAACCCATAAATCTTAATTTGTGAATTATCGTGTGTAATGACAAGAATGACTTGTGAGGTATTGAAAAGAAGCTGTATTTTGGTTTGATATAATGTGTATAATGTGAATTTTATTCTATTATTCCTATTTTGGGATGCTTTTCACTTATAGCAGTGAGAAACTTTTAAAGGTACAAACACTTTTTAATATAAACACTGAAAGAAATAAGTATTTGCTGATTATACGCTGAGTTTTGGTGTTATCTCTAGGCTATAATAGATATCCAATCTGTAAAGAATAACCTGGATTAGACTGTTTCACAAAGCTGTGGAACTATATTAGACGCACCTGGCAAATTTTTGTGTTTGTCCACATGAGATTATTAACTTTATAACACAATAAAATACTATAATGACCATTAAGTTCCAGATCTTGCTATTCCAACACACTTTCACAGATGGACGGCATGAAATATGGAACTGCGCTGTAATATTGTTCCTGCTTTTGGCTAAAAAGTCACAATATGAAAAGTAATTTCCACACACACTGAACACATTTTTTCCCTCACATCCATTTGACACAACACCCCACACAAAGCTGGTCGCCTATTACTAAGAAAGGGTCTAGTGAGGCGTGTTCTGCTGAGGCTGGTGCAGGATTTTCCCCTCAAAATTGCCTAAACATACATAAACATACTAAAAGCCATTCTTCACTTTAAAAACAGTTACAATGTAATCCATTAGACCCATAAGGCTGCGAGGCTGGGGCTGGAGGGTTTGTGACTGTCGGCCTGGTTCCACTTTTTGTCTTGTTAACTCTTTTCACAGTTTTTGTCATATAGAGACACCATTCATGGCATCAACTCATTGCGGAGATCTGGAGTAATGCGTTTATAAGTTTTCTTGTCAATAGCTCAACTGCAACCCTTCTTTTCCCCTTTTTTAGTGTGATGCGACTCTCATGCGGAATGCCATCGTGTCCATTTTCAATGAATATAAATCTTTTTTCCATTTTAGAATGTTAGAGAGTTAAAAATAAATATAGAAAATGCATTATTTATCAAATAATTTTATTCTGTATCCAGATAGACACCAAATGGATAAAGAAGTTTTTCTGCCTGACACTGACCTTGATTTTCTTTACAGTACTAAGCCACAGAATGTCTCTACAAAACTCTGCAAGCCAATCAAACAGACACTGTTCTTACTATTTCTAGTAGTTATATCTACAGTTTTCACACTTTTACACTACATAAAGCTAAAAAAAAGACATTTTCTACAGACATAAGTCAGTTTTTATCAGAAATGTGCTGATTTCAAGTCTGTGTCAGTATTTACACATCGAATGATGACAGATTTGAGTAGTGCTGGACTGTTACTGTGGCCTTAATATCTTGCAAACTTGACTTTAAACATTTGGGCAAAAAATGGACAATGTGGAATTCCAGCAAACACATTACGCTAATTCCACTACTTAGCATGCATGTGTAATGAAAGTGTGTGTGTGTGTGTGTAAAGCTTCGGGAACATATTGTAGACACTTTGAATGTGGCTGTAAAGGGGGCAAAGCAAACAGGACCCCATTCGTACTCTACTGTGAGCAGGAGGCATCAACCACCCACAGTGCTGTTGGCTCAGACCCCCTCCGAGCTCATCGACTGTATATTGTTCCAGCAAGCCGCGGTGGCTCACGCTGTGCAACACTCCTGGGGGAGAAGGAGCTGCGGAAGAACATAAGAATTCTGTCATATTACTGTTCAGCCTCAGCAATGGAAAGCCTTACCTCTGACATCAGTTGCTCGCAATGCTGAGAGACAAGTCTGAATACTGACTGTTGAGAGTTGCATGATACAGCGATTTCAGATTTATTGAGTCAAGATTCGCCTTCAAATCAAATATCCAGAAGAAGAGGAACCAAAAGCTGTGGGGGTCGAGCTTTTGCAAGTGTGTGTGACAGAGGAGGTGGGAGCTGCTATTCCACACGTGCAAATTTCCTACGGAGACAACAGATTGCTGTGTTTACAGGGTGTAATTAGTGCTTACAGCTTCTTAACAAATTTCTGAAAATGACACTTTCTCAACTCTAGCCGTGTAGTCAAATTTCCTGTAATGAAAAACATGTTTTGTTTCAATCGTGTTCATGGCTACAGTTGCACAGTTACACACGCCATTAAGATCTCTGGGAAAAGCTGGAGCTTTCGGAGAAACTTGCATCTCTCCAGCGCCATCAGCAGTGTTGCCTCAGGGTCTGTTTTTCCATGAGCGCCAGGCAAGAACACTCCGCTATAAGCAGGCTGGGAAAAGCAGGGAGCCAAAGCCAATAGACTGGGTGATGGGGTGTGTGTATGTGTGTGTGTGCAAGTGTTCTTGTTCACAGTTTACACAAATGTTGTTTAAACCGCTACTGATTAAATATTACTAATAGGCCATTTTTATTCCATTTTTTATCATTCCTGTGAGCATTATGTACTTCAATACACAGTGTTGGGAAGGTTACTTTTAAATGTTTTCCACTACAGGATACATGCCCTAAATTCTGTCATAATCATGTGGAGAATTCTGAAAATATAGTCTTTGTGTGATGCTGGTCAAAAATGAGTAACAACACGTTCATCAAAAGTCAGAACAAACCCAATGAAACAAATGCTCAATATCACCATCCTCCGCCAGCCGGCGTTACGATGAATTAGCATTAGCGGGCTAACTTGATGAGGTAAACTTACTATATCACTACACTTATATCAGCTCAAACATACTTTTATGATGAATAAACCTGTCTGCAGCTAGGATTGATCATTGGTGTAAAGTTAGAAGAGACATGTTATTCTATCAACCCACAGAAACCAGGTAACGTCAGCTGAGCTAACTTAGCTAGCTGATAACAACTTAACCTCATAGTTGTCAATGTAAGAGGAGGCATATAACCCAAAACCTGTGTCCCGTCTGCTGTCTGGTGTTGTTGACCACTTGCAGATCTGGTGGACACTGGATGCAGAGATGCAGGGGAGCTCCTGCAGATATCTACTGTAAAACGCCATTTAAGCTAATTAACCTAATTGTCTCTCCTTTCTACTTCTAGTTTCAAGTGTATATTTTATATTCTATTTATGCTTATTCTATGTGCCTTATTTGTTTTTTGTTCCTAGCTCTTTGTTCTTTCCACTGGAGCCACGTTATCTCGTCTCTCTGTATACTTGTACAATATATAGCAGAGATGACAATAAAGTTTCTTTTGACCTTGACTTTGAGTTGAAAATGGGTTGAGTTGAAATTTTTTTAAATGAGGATGCACAACTTATAATCCATGAGCATCATTTTCATGCCAACAAAAAATTCCAGCAGAAATGTGAATCAGTCATTGGAAAAGGATAAAAGGCAGGGCAAATTAGGAACTGGCTCTCAACAATGCTGAATAGTTGCTAATTAAATAAAAAGAATTTTGGATGTAATACACAGGCAGATGCATATGCATTAGAGTATAATTTTCCCCAAACTTTTTCCTTCATGTTTAGTCCTGGAATTATGACTAAGTAGCTTCCTGACTTTATGCATTCTTATTCTGGTGAAAGTGCCAAGTTTTCCCTCATGCTGGTCTCCAGAAATAGGCTAGAGAGTTGAAACTCCCGCTGTGCTCTGTAGATTGTGTGTGTGTGTGTGTGTGTGTGGGACAGTAATTTCATCAAGTCAGAGTGAACAGAGATTTGAGCAGTGTGTTCATAGCTACCTTGGGTTACATGGTGATCTTATTACACTGTTGAGTTTAGGATTCCAGATGTTTGAAGCTCTGCTAGCCAGTAATGTTCTTTTGATGCATTGTGTGTTTAAGAGCTCAAAGTGGTTTTAACAGGGAGGTGGTATTTAGACGATTGGACACCTATGGGACATGGCTATTGGAGCATACAGAGTTTAAGAAAATCAGTTATGATCTCTGAAATTAAATAATATAAGTACAAAAATATCATTTTTATGTTGATTCAATGCCCAGTAGTAAGAATATGTTTGCTTTGTAGAGAAGTAACATGATCTGAATGATGTGAACTGAACTTGTTTCCAGTATTTCACTTAATTGAGTAATTGACCAATATTTTTGTTTTGGCTCAATGAAAATAAATGATGCCGACAAATAAAATGAGCTGGACAAAAAAAATCTTCAAAAAATCATATGCTGATTATACTTGATTGAAATTACCGAGTAATTTGATAAAGACATTCATTAAAAAAATTTGTGTGTGTTACTCATTATTAAATAAAATTAGAGAAGAGAACACAGTGGAGTACGATGGCATATTAGGGCCATTGTAGATGAAAAAGAAAAATATGGAGGGGGGTAAAATTTCCGGAAAAAAACCCATCAGAAATTCCGAGATTAAAATCATAGATTTACAAGAAGAAAAGTCAGATATTCCCTGAGAAAGTTCTCGCAAATGTGCGACTTTATAATCTTGGAGAATATCTGACTTGTCTTCTCATACATCTACGACTTTAATCTTGGAATTTTACCACCCTCCATTTTTTCTTTTTAATCTACAATTGCCCTAATACACCGTTGTAGTGGAGCAATAACACATGATGAGGAATTCATTTTGCCTGGCTTTTTGGACAGTGCTGAAAATTAAGGTTTGAGGAATTAAGGGAAAGAATTTGCTTCTGCTACAGAGGCCTGCACTGACACTGCAGATTTCACTTTCCCATATGTCTCCCTGAGGAGGGGATGAATCCTCTCTCCCCAACAGAAGATCTAAACAAAGGCTTTATGTGAGACCTGTGCCAGTGAAGGCTCTCCTGGGAGTAATAATGTAGGCGGCAAAGTTTAACACCCCACACACACACAAACATTCTTGCTTGGAAGCTTGTCACAGCCCGTTAAACCACAAGAGAACATACACAACCTTTCCTTTAAATGAGTAATAATTATCACTGTGCTGTGATCTCAGATGCGTCAGCGATAGGGGTGGGAATCGAAAACCACATCCAACTCAGAACCAGTTCCAATTGATCAGTTCCATCAGAATTGTGCACCTCCAACGTAATTCTTCTTAACGATTCTCTGATTTCCCAGCACCACATTTCCCACTTTTCTTTAAGTTTTGCGTCACACAACATTACGTTACAGTCTCTGCAACTTGACCTTCAACCACGAGGAATCATGACGCATAAATGATATTTTTCACCATGTAAACACACACGCTGCGTTTGTTAGCGCTCACGACTCTCACAGGGAAGTCCAACATTCACTAAAACCTTCCAGTTCAGTTCAATCTTCCCATTTATTACAGACAAAACTGATATTTTAGCTGATAAATAACAACAACCAGCGTTCTACTCACAGTACAGACATTTACTTGATATTGATTTATTCCCGACGCACGTCCACAGCGCTATTGTGCCGCGGCTCTCATATGGAACGCCCTCAAGACAAAAATGTACTTCTCTCCCAGAAATGAGTCAATAATGAGATAAAGGCCAAAATCAGTCCAAATGCTCAAAAATGACCAAAACTTCAGTATTTCATTTTCCATTAATCAGAAAATATTTATTACATTCTATAATGTTAGAGAGTAAAAAATAAATATAGAAAAATGCCTGATTTGTTATCAAATAATTTGATTCTATATCCAGATGGATTCCACATGATAAAGAAGTGTTTCCACCTGCACTAACCTTATTGTTCTTCATAAACTAAACCATAGAATGTCTCTGTATAATAACAACTCTGAATATCAATATCAACGTGTTGATGTTCACAGCTTGTGCAGACATCATTTTGGGAAAAATAAAATGGTTGCTTTTGGTGTGGAAGACTGTGTAGAACTACTTTTTACACTCAAAACACTACTCAGGAATCAATAAGAGAATTGATAAGGAATTGGATTGATAGGCAGAATTGACAATGACATTGATAAAATCGTATCAATTTCCACCCCTAGTCAGTGTACGGCAGTTCTTATGGCCCAAAATCACCTCAAGAATGGAGTTACATCTAGGGAATCATTTGATAATATTGCTAAGACATTGAAATTTATCTCTTTTATAATCTTTATTAATCTGGACAGGTTTTTCATTCATGGAATCCTCATGTGTCATCATCTTGTGATGAAGATGTCTCGCTGACATACAGATGGTATGTTCAAGAGAAGAGAATGTTATCTTTCTAGTCATTTCCAAGCATTTCACAGTACTATTGAGCATATCTCCTAACAAAGCCACTGGTTGGGTAGCACAACATCGACATGTCCTTGGCTTGCTGTTAGGAACTTTGCCATGAACTTTGCCACATTTGGCAAACACTGTCACACTGAATTTCCATCACTGTGCCGTAGCTTTTCAGTTCAAGAAAGTAAGAGACATTTGTAACTCTGAGAATTTGATAATTGACTATATACAAGCTAATTAAATCATTTTGATGTAAAAACATAAACGCATAAAACATAGCAGAATATTTCTTGTAATGACTCACCTTATTAACAGTAGGACAATTCTTTTTACCTTTACCATTTACTCCAGACATACTCTATTAGGTGACTTTTAACTTCATCAGAGCCATATTCTTGATTTTAAGCAAAGAATGGGTTATAAATAAAATTAATAAAATATATCCAGAGCAATTTAATATTCTGTACTGGGGCAGTTGGTACCGTGATCAGAAGGTCGCCAGTTTGAATCCCAGTACTGGTAAAAGTACCACTGAGGTACTCATGAGCAAGGTACCATCCCCAAAGCACTACTGTCCATGTTAGCTGCCCACTGCTCATTCACGGATGAGTCAAATGCAGAAGTCACATTTCGTTGTGATGCACTGTGGGTTTAAGTCTGGGCTCATATCCAACCACATGCACCTGGTACTCAGTTATTGTTTATACTCATGTTTCTTAAACCACTGTATAAAGTGAACTGCTGGTAAAGGCTGATATTTTATGTAATTTTCTTAAGTTGACTTTGGTGAAAGCATCAAAGCATCAAAAGCATCAAAGCATCATCACATAAATGACAATAATGAACCATCTTAATGCATATGCTGGTCTTTTCAATTCAAATGTTTAAATATTTCCTTTACAAGCAAGGAAAGGCAGTTTGGCATATTCACCATGAACACCCAAAGACCAGTGACCTTTTAGACTGACAGCAGTGAGGGCATTTGAGCAGAATAAAATGCCCCAGTCTTTCCATGTCACAGGTAAAGTAATGTGATCCAGAGCACAATTTCTCACTGTAATTTCTCACTGAACCCTCTCAATCTCCTACATCATTCATTCTCCCTAAGAGAATGGCCAGCTCAAGACAGATGTTTTTAATTGCCTTTCTCAGCATTTTAGCATTTTCTTTTGCCTCTCAAAGTGAAAACTGGCACCAGCTTTGTTGAGGAAAAGTGATACCATGCTTGTCGCAATTTCACCGTCACACCGAACTAAGTAGCACGACTGCAAAAGAAGCCCTTCCGTCCAGACAAACCAGGAAAAGGGTCCTCATTCAGATCATGAGAAATCCTTTGGTCTACTTTCATCATTTCCAGGGTAATCGATTTCACTGCCATTGCGATGGGAGTCAGGTGATCTGTTTTTAAGATGAACTGCACAAAGCCGACTTTTTATTATGGCTGCAAAACAATCCAAAAACACAGATTAGTGTGCTGGTGTAGCCTAAAACCCCCAAACAAGATGGAACTTTTCTCCGCTGGGCCCCTAGTGGTCCATGGTGAAATTACAGGTGGTCCGTGGCATGCAATCCGGTTTCACTACTGATATCACTTTTTAAAATTTATTTCACTTTATTTATTTATTTTGTTATATTTAATTGTACTTTATGAGTAATGAATTTAATGCAAATATTTAAAAAAAAAAATAGATATCATATCCACGCACAGTGGACACTATGCAAAAAATGTTGACACTGGTGGTGTGTTGGCGCATGCCCAGGGCTGGTCCCGGCCTTGCACTCATAGTTCCCAGGATAGGCTCCGGTGCCCCCGCAACCCCATTTGGGATTCAGCGGTTCGGATAATGAATTAATGAATGACTGGTCAAAAGAATGATTTATGTCATGCTATTTACTGAATTTTATTTGGATAAGCGCCCATTTAGTCAAAGTCAAAGTAAACTTTACTGTGATCTCTGCTATATACTGTACAAGTATACAGAGAGACGAGACAATGTGGCTCCAGTTTTAACAGTGCAAACAACAAAGAACAAGGTACAAGGAACAAATAAAATATATAATATGTGTGATCAAAATATCTGTGTGAAAACTGTCAGTGAATGTTTCCAGAAGACGTGTTCAGTCATGACCTACACATGACGTTTTTCCTCTTTATGTGGTGTTTGTAATAGGTCGGAAGTTGTCAGGTTTTTCCTTTGTATTCCAAATTTCATCAGAATGAGGATGTTTTGTTAACTCTTACTTTCTGCTGTGTAAATGATTCACACAATAATTAGCTGTGACCGAAATTACGTCAAAAGGTATGTATGTGCTTCTAATAAATGACGGAAATGAGTAGGGGCTTTATTCAAGATAACACTCCAATATCAAAGCTTTATTCTGGAGTAATAAGAACAGCTCCAGCTGGCCTGCATTTTACTGGCTCTTACTACATTAATTTCTGTCACTGATAGTCTGCAAATTTGTTGCCGTACCTTTGTTGCCATATTGCAACACATCCAGTAAGAACTTTCCTTTTAGCTTCATGGAATTTTCCTGATTTGTTCCATATTTAGAGCAGTGAAAGGTTTTCTCACATTACCTTACCAAGAAGTCCAATTCTTAGAGTCTAAAATATACCCTCCTCAGTGTCGTCCTGCGTCAGACCCCACCGGCGTATGCGCACTTCACACATGTCTCTGTGATTCATCAATAATGTCTCTCACTTCATGATTTACTGTCGTTTTATTCAGTCATGCTGATTTATATTCAGTAAGCTGAGAGATTTTCTTTGGATCGCTGCTGCTGTGGGAATACAATGGGCCTGGGCCATTCTGAAACAATTAATAGCGGGTGGAGGTTACTACAACATTGCAATACAGTGCGGAACATCTGCTGTCAATACAACCACAACCATACAATAAGAGTCAAAGCTTTCTCTTGTTCTGCTGGACAGTTATTTCTTTAAGGAAAAACTTGGCAATGCCTTACCAACGGCTGGAGAGAAATCAACTGAGGCTTTTTAGAGTCTGGACAGTATACAGATTAATTATGGGTCTGATTGGACAAGTTTTTGAAAGTCTCGATCTTGTCTCGGACTCAGACTCAGCATTTGTACTCAGTCTTGTCATGGTCTCGGACAAAAGGTTCGTGGGATTTTATTTAGAGACCAGCGGAGACCACAACTCTGAGAATATTACTATTAAAACTCTTTGAGAGCGACGCAGGCATTTTGCGTTTCGTGTTTATTAATTATATTCATTCCTCTGTATGTGAAATTATTTCTGAGTAATTCCCTGCACAAAAACTGAAGTAATTGTGTAAAAACGCATTAATTACATTATTCACAATCTAAACACGAGTTAGCGCTCACAACTCTAACATGGAATGCCATCATGTACAAAAATGTAGTCCTCTTCCAGAAAGGCCAAAAGCAGCTCATTTTATAGGCCAAAATGAGCCCAAATCTGCTCAAAATTATCTGAAACTTAAGTATTCCTTTATTTTCAATTGATCAGAATTTTGTTCTATTTTATAATGTTATGAGAGTAATAAATAGGGAAAAACAAATAGAGAAAAATGTATTGTTTGGTATGAAATATTCTGTATCCAGATAGATACCAAATGGATGAAGAAGTGTTGCACCTGCACAAGCCTTATTGTTCTTCACAGCACTAAGCCATAGAATGTCTCTGCATAACAACAACTCTGCAGCCAGTAAAACAGTGAGGAGTGTTTACTGTGGTTTGCTGAGTTTAACATATGATGTGATCAGTTTGGTGAAGTAATTTCCTCATTATTGATATGTAAGAGAGAAATATTGAATAAACATGTTTAATGTTGCTTAGGTTTTATATGTTTCATTTATTTGTTGCGTGATGTAAAATGTGCATTGGTCCGGTCTCAGACTCGACACACTCTGGTCTTGGTCTCGTCTCGGTCTTGGTCTAGGTGGTTTTAACCCCAACTCTAGATGAGAACCACTGAAACTAAAAACATGACCTTCACGCCAAAGCAGGTTTAATCTGCCCATCATCAGTCTTTTATACTATTCCTAGAAGCGCAATGCCCTGAAGTACTACACCATTCTATAGTACATTCTCTGTTGACCATAAGTCCAGCACCATCCATCATAAGAGGGTGAGGAAACATTGGTCAGCTGCAAGATGGAACTTTGATTTCAGCTTGTTTGGCTGTTTTGTTGTGTTAAGATCCATCACACTAATGAGAGCCGGGACCACTTGATTTTCTTGATAAATGAATTCATAAGCATCAACACCAGACCACTCATAAGTGTTTTCAACATAAGCCTTCAGCTGGCCAAGGGCAGGGACAATGACTCTCCACAACTAAAGTTGCTTTGTTTTTTGTTTTACATAGTGATTGAATCTCAGAGGTCCAGTTTAAACGAGCTCACGCCTATTACATGGAATAATGAGGTTTTGGTTGTGATTCTGGGTCATGGATCAGATTTAGTGAAGTCTGGCCTACACCAGGAATATAGGTTGGTAAAGAACATGGTGATGTTTGTTTTACCCTCACTGAAAATGCAATCACTCTAATAATTAGGACACCAGCTGTAATTCAGAATATAAGTTAAGGTTGTGTGAATTAATTTTCATTGAAAATTATTGGGCCAAATATATAATTTGCATTGGTCAAATAAGTTTAAATAAAAATTCATGCTTTTGTTCAGATGACAAACTTGGCCAAAAACATCTTGGCACACTATTTTTAAACAGTGACTGCTCACATTAAATTTAGACCCTTAAGTGCCTGTAGTCACCAAACACGGTTTTTGAGCTGGCAGCGCCAATTTTTAATAGAAATCCAATGAGCTTCAGCATTCAGAGCACTAAGCACCGTTAGCTTCAGCGTCAGTGAAGATGTAACACTCAGAGTGCTTCGAGTTGAAATCCAAACTTTTAGACCAGCGCTGGTCTAAACCAGAGTATCGGTTAGAGCGTTCACCTCGTGATCAGAAGGTCGCCAGTTCAATTACAAGGACCAGTAAACGTACCACTGAGGTACTCATGAGCAAGGTACCGTTCCCAAGCACTACTGCCCATGTTAGCTGCCCATTGCTCCTTTATGGATGGCACTGTGTGCTGTGCTGTGTTCCCAATGGCAAATACTTACTCACTCACTTGGCATGTGACAAATAAAGAATCTTGAATCTTGAAGAATCTTGTATATTCACGTACATTGCTCAGAAATACAGGGTCACCCAGATGTTGTAAATGCACATTATTTTTTTATAAAAGTGTACATCTGGAAGTCAAATGGTGCTGTTTAAGTTCATCAGTATTTAGATTTTTCTCTGAGAGCATGACTTCACCTTTCCAGCGATGGCTCAGTGACAGTGTGCTTCTAACAAATTCAGACCTCCATAAGCTCACATATGGAAAAGCCCCCCTCCATAGAAATTAAGGGCAATCATGGTAATTACATAGATAAACTGCTACAGTAGGCCACAGTGTGGTGAAACAACATCACAGCCCCCTGGAGATGGCCAGGTGCGGGCACAGTTCCCCCTAAAGGAAATACTTCCATCATTAAAACTAACCTATAGACCCGAACAAAGAAACTCCACTTTCCAAGCAAAGAGGCATCATGACTCAAGGTTCATTTGGTTTCTATTATGCAACTTCGGATATAAACTTGCTCAGGCATTAGACGGTATCTGCCACATCAAACGCATATTTAATAAAACACCCAAAGTTAAGATTTTCAAAACACTGGATCCTGTGGATACGTGTAAACGAGTAAAAATGATGACGTGTTTATAGTTCTATTGTGTGCGTGCCTTTAAGGGTCTGTGTCCACCAGACGCATTTTTTTTGTGCTGAGAGCGGTCAAAACCTCACTTCTAGAGCGCTCTCTCAGCACTTGTTGTTGCTAAGTTACGAAAAGCATAATTGGGCACTTTCGCGTTTGTTCCTATTTCAGGTAAACATTGTAAAGTGTTCCTTTGAGATCAGGAATTAATCTGACATTTGTGCGATTTCTAAATAAATACTAACACAATTCACCATTTTTTAGATCACCACAATCACCACATCATTTCCCACAGAGTTGCCACCTGCTTCTAGCGTCTTCTTCTCTCTCTCTCTCTCTCTCTTTATCATGTCTATCGTGTCATGTGTAAAGACCAGTACACCAATGGGATTGTCTTTTCTGTGTGTTTACTATGTTTTTAAGCCTCAACCAATTAGTCAAGGTGTCTGGATGGTGCACATTATTGATACGGAACAGGTCAAATGCGGCAAAATGTCCTAATAAACCTCATTCAAATGAAAACAAACAAGAGTTTGAACATGTAAAGAGTAGAAAGTACAGATATTCATGCTAAAAATCTATGTAGTAAAAGTTGGCACAAAAATGAATAGTCAAGTAATATACAGATACCCGAAAATTCTATTTCAGTGCAGTAACCATTTGTACTTCGTTATTTCCCATCTCTGCTTTCCACTTAGAATACTGTAAGTCATCGTGGTTGATAAAGGCAGCAGCAGGACGAGAGAGCGGGAATTAGACCGAAGCAAGCATTGGATGCCCACGTTCCTCTCACTTCCTGTGTTTAGTCTCATGTAAACTGCATAAGCCAAGTTTGCCCTGACCCTGAACACTCACATCCATTTCTCAGAAGTAGCCCTGAAACCCTCACACACCATATCCGTCTCTTCTATGATCTCGTCAATCACCATTTTTTAGATCAACCATACAGTGTGTGTAGAGGCAGTACAGACCCAAATGGATGTCCAAAGAACATTCATTCATTCATTAGCCGAACCGCTTAATCCCTATCGGGACTGCGGGGACCAGAGCCTATCCCGTGAACTATGGCCGAGTAAGGTGGGGACCAACCCTGGGCAGGCACCAACACACCACAGGGCACACACACTCACACAATCACACTCTCATTCACACCTTACGGCCCAATTTAGAGTCACCAAATAACCTATATTTCATGCCTTTGGATTGTGGGCGGAAAGTGGAGCACCCGAAAAAAAGCCACGTGAACACTGGGAGAGCATGCAAACTCCACACAGAAAAGCCCTACGGCCAACCCGGGGATCGAACCCAGGACCTTCTTGCTGTGAGCCAGCAGCGCCACTGTGCAAAGAACAGAAAAAGTGATTTTTTTTCACAGCATGGGACCTTTAATATGACTTTGAATTTGGAAATGCCAAATGCCCTGCACCAGAAACGACAGCATATGATTTGTTTGTAACGCAGAGCACATGAAGGTCTATGGGTATGAGAGAAACTAGAGTCAGCGTCCCAACATTAACCAGAGCGAGGTGTATGAAAAGTGTAAAGTGTGACTAATAAAGATTCCAACCCTCAAAACTCTTTCATGTATTAGCACAGTCACTGAAATGCCTGAACTGGTTTCAAACTTCAAGGCTGAGCTCACGGCACTTATGCAAAACTTGGATTGTGACATCAAACTATGCGAGTAACGTTCCAGGAAGTCTTGCGGGCAGACCACCAAAGAGCATCATTTGGAGTGTAACCAGTGACTAATCTGGGCAGCAGACATTAGCCATATTTAATCTACATTTGTGTGGGATTTTACTTCTTTAATAAAGGTTAAGCTCTTCTCTTTATGACGCTTGTTACTCTTCTGTTTCATGTCTTTGGCTGCGTGTCATACCACTACGCCAAATTCTCCTCATATTTTACCAGGACGCTTGAGCACATCCAGATAGACATTTCCCAACTATGGTGTTTGTTTCCCTGGAGGAACTTGGGGTTCAGTTCTTTGCTCAAAGCCCTGTGATAATAGTGGTGGAATTGCAATACTCTAAATCTTAAGACACCAAACTTGTTCAAAGCCAGATTTTCTACCACCAAGCCATCACATAATTCTTGCTTAATTTGAGAACTACCAGAGGTGTCAAAAGTGCACACATTCTTCCCTCAAGTAGAAGTATAGATACATGTGTCTAAAAAGACTCTCATAAAAGTTGAAGTATCGACTTAACCTCTTTACTCAAAGTGAAAAGTACAGGCTCTGAAACATACTTAAAGTATAAAAGTATAAGGTTCCCTTGTGAAGGACAAAAGCAGCATTTTAAGGCAAAGCTGACTGGACTCCATGTCCCAGCGTTATGTAGAGCGCAAGCAGAGCAAAATAAAGCCACATGATACATAAAGCTGCACTGTTCATTACCATCATTATACATGATGATCACCTCTATCCTCAACACATCATACAACAAATATTATAGAGCTGTAAAGAGCGCTGTAGAAATAAACTCAACTCAACTGAAGTGAACTTGGTGGAGCTGAGCTTCTTTCTGCACCGCAATCACCACATCATTTCCCACAGAGTTGCCGCCTGCTTCTAGTGTCTTCTCTCTCTCTCTCTCTTTATCGTGTCTATCGTGTTGTGCGTCATGTGTAAAGACCAATACACCAGTGGGATTGTCTTTTCTGTGTGTGTTTACTACGTTTTTAAGCCTCAACCAATCAGTCAAGTTGTCTGGATGGTGCACATTATTGATAGGGAACAGGTCAAATGCAGCAAAATGTCCTAATAAACCTCATTTAAATGAAACCAAACAAGAGTTTGAACATGTAAGGAGTTGAAACCTCAAGAGTTTGAACATGTAAGGAGTAGAACGTACAGATATTCATGCTAAAAATCTATATAGTAAAATTTGGCACAAAAATAGTCAAGTAACATACAGATACCCGAAAATTCTATTTCAGTGCAGTAACCATTTGTACTTCGTTATTTCCCATCTCTGCTTTCCACTTAGAATACTGTAAGTCATCGTGGTTGATAAAGGCAGCAGCAGGACGAGAGAGCGGGAATTAGACCGAAGCAAGCATTGGATGCCCACGTTCCTCTCACTTCCTGTGTTTAGTCTCATGTAAACTGCATAAGCCAAGTTTGCCCTGACCCTGAACACTCACATCCATTTCTCAGAAGTAGCCCTGAAACCCTCACACACCATATCCGTCTCTTCTATGATCTCGTTAATCTCTTGGGAGTTATTATATGGATTTCGTTGTTTACCTTACTTGAGTGCTTGTGGTCAGACCAGTGTCAGCACTACAAAATGCTCAAATTCAAGAGCAATTATTTTAAATTAAAGGGAAATTTTTATTTAAAACAAGCAGAAATGTCAGTGCGGGAGGTTAATGTCACTCGGAAAGATTATCTGAATATAAAATAAGATTTCAAAATTATATTTTACAGGTATTATCCGGGATGTCACTAGGATTGAAAGATAGTGCCCCTAAGGGTGGGGTTAGCAACCCTAATTCTCCTGCTTCTCACTCGCTCTCTTAAAATATCTTCAAATATCCATCTGGCCAATGACTTTTTCCAGAACAATAGCATTAACACATTATAACAACAACATTGTACTGATATTGTATTGAAGCTGCTAGGCGGCTCGCTAGTTCATGCTAGCTAGTGTTTTGTATAGCTAATGTTCAACTTAGCTGTCTAAATTAATGTTAAAATAGTTGACTACAACACCGCCTTTTCTTCCCCTTAAGTAAATGTAGGTAAAGTTAGGCAATTAACAATTACTGACATCAACTTACAATTTCCCTGTGTATTATTCACTACGAATTAATTCCTCTTCTTCTTAACAACTCTGTAGGCCTCAGGAATGTTACCTTTGCTTAACAGAGAAGCAAGGACATGCAGTTTCCACCTGGGTCCATATTCCCACTTACCTGCATAGTATCCGATCGATCATTTTAATCAGATAATAACAACTTGTTGCCAATTATTACTTATTTTGACTCATATTCATGCTGGTTTGTTTTAAGTGCACGTCTGCACTAATTTCTTATATGAACAAAATCACCTATAATTTTAGGGGGGATTAGACCTAATGTCGTCCAGTGTCTTTATGCATAACTTCCTTTAATGTCCGAAAAAAAGTCCAGACAAATGTTTTAAGGCGTGGACACATTTTTTAAAGCAGGGCACATGTTTGGCAAAGGCATGCGTGTGGTGAAATAAATGGGCATATAGGAGTTAGACTTCTGTTGTAAGAAAACAGTTGGTTAGATTTCTCAATCCCATCATTGTGCATCATTCAATGAAACATTTTTCTTCCAAAGCAACTTTATTTCATTTGGCATTGAATGCACCGCCAATGGTCTTAGATAAATTTGTTTTAAAGATACTGGCCGTAGTCAAAATACTTGAATTCCCAGACAGCTATCCAATACTTACCCAAAGGCTTATTCAGCATTAGACACAATGGTCCCACTATATTTCAGTGAATACTATGTGAATTAGGTTCTCAGCTGTTGTTCTATTAACCGTTATGATGTTGTTGTGGTTGCTTTTTAAATCCATTACCTTTTTAAATCCATTACCATATGTAAAGACCCAGTAAGGTGAAAACTGTTTGGTAACATGTGAAATGTATCCGAAAAGTGTGTCTGAAAAGATGTGGAAAACTCCTGAATTCAGTTTTACGACATTGTGGAATCATGCGGTTTAACAGTTTTTCACGATAGGTTTTTCAGGGTGGGACTGAAACGCAGCCTGTTTACATATAGAGGTTATGTTTAGCATTAGCCCTTCCCAGATCTACTGTACTGCTCTGGTCCTGCCCACCTGCATAGCATCAGTAGCCTACCTGCTAGTCTGGGCAAGTTCGCTCAGAGAGTCTGTCATATGCTGAGTCCTATGGGGTTCCTAATATCTCCATTTCCTCACCGCCGGCGTGTGCCGTTGAACCCCCAAGTGTAAGTTTTGTGTCGTCATAAACTGTAATATATGACAGTGTCACGTTGCGGGTATGGAGCGGACGCGAGTTGCAGGAAGGTTTTCTAGACGACAGAGTGAACAAGTACACAAGACACAGACGCGGAGACAGGCTACACATTCACTACACATAACCCTATGGCTAACTCGGGGAACGGGAACAGGTACAAGCTGGGACGAAAGACAGACTAGATCGGGGACAGGAATTATAACGAGGGGAAGAGAGGAACTGGAGCAGACATGGGAGAACAACCTAAGTGAACCTAATACTAATCCTATGCTAACGGCTAAGGCTAACGCTATGCTAATGCTAATTGCTAAAGCTAATACTAAAGGGGAAAGGTCAACAGGAAGTGACTTATGCTAAAGCTAACTATGCTAAGTGTGCCATGCTAACTGCTAATGCTAATACAAAAGGGGAAAGGTTAACGGGAAGTGACTATGCTAAAGCTAACTATGCTAATGTTAAGTGTGCTATGCTAATGGCTACTCTGACCTCTAAACTATTTACTAAAGATCTAACAGACACTAACACAAAGCACATGACAAAGACAAACTTAACTTGGCTCTTAGACGGAATGGCAGACATCAAACGGCAGACAAGGGCATGGCAGGGTATGGCAGTCTCAGGGTATAAAGCAGGATCATTGAGGACATGGCACGTGATGGTGCACGGACAAAGACTGAAACAAAGGACTGATTACACACAACTAGACACAAGGGGAGGAACTGACACCACAGAACCATATAAGGATTAATACACACCGTGAACGCTGAACCCAAGTGAACTATATACAGAGTCTCTAGTGGCCACTAGTGGGCCGTGTGGTGCTGTGTTCATTATGACAAATAATCACACACGTTTATCACATAAGCACACAGCATCACCAACCTAAAGCTTGAGCTGTTACTGTTGCAGGCTCCACATGAGGAAAGAGCAGCAGCATCTCTATAACCTTATCTCACATCTTCTAGCTATTTTGGCCACACCGGAAGAGAGGAGGGGCTCTCTCTTATTCTACATAGCATCCATTATATTTGCTGATTATTATTTATTGATTGATTGATTAACCCAAAGGCGGCACAGTGGCGCAGTAACTTATACGCTAACATTTTGAATTTTGCAAACAACAACACAAAACTTGATTAACTTTATAAATACTTAAACTTTTTACATTATTTTAATTTAACTTTAAATAAATGGGCGGCACGGTGACGCACTGCCACCTCACAGAGAGAAGGTCCTGGGTTCGATCCCAAGTGTCGGCTGTGGGGCCTTTCTGTGTGAAGTTTGGATGCTCTTTCTTGTGTTAGCATGGGTTTCCGCTCTGGGCTCAGGTTTCCTCTCACAGTCTAAAAAGCTTGTCATATAGATTAATAATTGGCCCCGTAAGGTGTGAATGAGAATGTGTGCGCTCTGCGGTGGTGCGGTTGATGCCTGCCCAGGGTTGGTCCATGCCTTGTGCCTATAGTTCCCGGGATATGGTCTGGTCCCCTGGTCCACGCCCCACCCAGCGTAATGGTTAGGGAGTTGGCCCAGTGATCAGAAGGTCGCCAGTTCAAGTCCCGGACTGGTAACGCTGCCACTGAGGTACCCAAGCACTGCACCCTGGGCGCTGCCAACGCTGTCCACGGCTCCTTCATGAATATGTCAAATGCAGGGGTGACATTTCACAGTGCCCTGTGCGCTGAGGTGTGTTCATGATCACAAATAATCCCTCACTTAATAAAGCTGTAACGTGAGGAAAGAGGGATGCAGTGTGTTGCTAAACTCAAAGACAGATATCCAGTTCTCATCCCATTCCCTGCAGAAATGGTGAGTCATAATTACAAACTCATGAGCCCTTGACGCAAAACATACGAAGGCGCGTCACCGAGGGATTGAGATGGTTATGATTATCAGGGATGAAAATGAAGGGAGTAGAGTGATGTGTTTTACACAGAGAAGGTGTATTTATTCACTTGTTAAACTATTTTTTGAGTGATTTCGACATTGTGAACACCCCAAAGCACAGAACTGTGCACCACAACCAAATGTGACCTCTGCATTTGACCCATCCGCGAAGGAGCAGTGGGCAGCTAACATGGGCAGCGCCTGGGGAACAGTGCTTGGGGACGGTACCTTGCTCATGAGTACCTCAGTGGAACCTCCGGTCTGGGATTCGAACCGGCGACCTCCTGATAATGGGGTAAATGCCCAACTGTTACGCCACCAACTGGCCCTGTCACCATTATTCATGGTAGGATGCTGGCATGTCTCCCAGCATGGTAAGTGTTTTTCATCCTGCCTGTGACCGCATCCAATATTCAGAGTACCTGTTCAGATGAATTGATTAGAAGCACAGAATTATCCTATCTTTTAGAAAAGCAGCACTGAGAGAAAAGTAACTCCGTTATTGCCCATTCCTGTAGACTCGACCAGCTGTTCAGTTAATATTGTGTGACTTTATGCTCCTTAGCACAACGGGAGGATACAAACAGTGCCAAATCAAATCTAATTTGATGATAAGAAGCAGTAACAGGATGTGTAACACGATTCCCGCTCCGTTTGTCTTTTGCTGTTCATCTGCAGCCGGGCACGTATGCCGATGTTCTCCAGCACAATGACGAGGTTTTGTTCTGTTGTGCTTGGGTCAATAATTAAGTTCATGTTCTCCCCGGCTGGCTTGGACTGAATGTGAGAGACGCTCCTGGCAACGATGGCCAGATACAGTAATGACGTTTGGTTTAGATCGGCCAACACAAACATTTGAACGCAACACACGGCTGTGTGGTGCACAACAGAGAAGTACTTTTTTCCCTCTTTTCTCTTGCTCAGTTCTGCCCTGATAATTGATGGAGTGAAAATCTCAGCAGAATGGTTTGTTTTTGTCATGGCTTTTTGTTTATTTCTGTGTGTGTGTGTGTAAAGGTCAAGCAGCAGTGTGCTGCCAAAACTTGGCTGACTCGCTATTATGCTGAAGTTTCTCACAGTGTAAATTTCATTTTATATTACCTTCAAACAGCCATATATATATACACACACACCCTGCCCTCCAAAAGTTTGGAAACGCCCCTGGCAAATTGGGGTTTTGGACAGTATTGCCATGAATCCTTTTTTAATTTGTGATAATGTTGCACTGATAAGGGACAACACAAACTACCAAAACATATTTTATTGCATAACAGTTTCTACATAGAAAATACTTCAATTTTGGATTCATCAAAATATCCACCATTAGCAGCTGTTACAGCTCTGCATAATCTGGGCGTCCGAGCGGTCAATGAACCAATCAATTGTTGAAGTTATTAAGGTGTGCTGACCCAAAAATCTTTTAAAAACCTGGGCCAAGTTTAAACCGGTAACCAGACATCACAGCTGGCAAAGGGGCACGTCTGACTTTGACATGGATATACTGCCATTATTATGTAATCAAAATAAATATGATTATTGCTGGTATCCAAAGATAATGTCAAGTTACTTTAATGTATTTGCACCAAAAAATGATGAGGATTTATGCTGATATCATCCAAAACCCCACTTTGCCAGAGGCGTTTCCAAACTTTTGGAGGGCAAGATGTGATCACAACTATTAGCGCAGATTCTCCATAAATACATCACGATTATGACCAATTACCGCAATTTTTGACCATTGTCGTTTCCCACAACACCTTGAGCCATACGTCAGCAAACTCACTTCGTTACATTTGGAAGACGCAGGAAACATGAGAAAATAAAAAACACCACACACATACCTTCAAAATAACTAAATGATTAATTGTTGCAAAATGTAAATTCATAGTTAGCGAATCATTATAAAGACAAAATCGCTGACTGTTTTTCTGCAACTTTATTGCAACAAAACTTCTTAAAACAGCACAACTTTCATCGCATTTTCAAAAATTGATTGTCTCTTAATTCACAGAACCCTCCCTTAAGAACAGCTTTGTAGCATCATCTACATTCTATCATTTCTAATAACTCTTTGTTAGACCCTACCATTTTACAGTCTTACAGATCATGAGTGAAAACAGAAGCTTGTCCTTAAGTTGACAACATCACTATTTCCAGGGTGCATGATGTTACTGACCTGAAATAAAAGGCTAATGTTGGGCAGGTAAAAAAAAGCCCCAACATCTGGAAAACTCTGATGACTGCAGTGTAGGATATTGTAGTTGGCCTCTGGGGAGGCTGGAAAATACAACTCAAGCGCTGAAGATTTCAGTGTTCTCTTTGATAAATCAGAACAGTTTCTCTGTTCATCTCTCCTCTCAGAGACTTTCTTCATCCTCACTCAGTGTTGGAACGATTGCCTCAAGCACCTGAGGGATGGCCCCAAAGAAGTAAGGTCCAACCTGGAAAGAGTGAACCATTGTCACCGATGCCAGACAAAAGTCTTTGGCCGTATCTATTTATCTATTTTTCCTTTACTGCAGGTCAGGCACCTTTTTCCTTGACATGTGATTTCTGGATTCGTCAGTAGAACTTAAGTGTTTATTTCCAGGAACACCATAACCCCCACTATTGTAAGAAATTTATTTACTCCAAAACACACAGGATCATTGGCTACCAGTCAGTGGGTCTGTTTTGTGTAAGAAAAAAGACTGATGAGTCCTCACCAGGGTCTTCATGCTCTAATAATAAAGAAATTCCTACCCATGTAGTTTAAATACCTGTCTGTTTTTATGACTTATTGTAAGTGAGTTTTTCCTGGAGTTGTGTCTAGAAGTGATCTACTTTTAGAAACACCACCAGTGTTCAGATGAAAGCTTTAGCTTGTTGTATGATCTGAGTCGTTTGAGAAACAAAAGCGGTGACTTGTGATGGCTAACATCACCATCGTGTTACGCTGAGACAGTGTGCTAAATATGGAAACACCAAACATAACATTAGAAACTAGACTGCCCGACTGCTTTGCTGACTTCCCCCTGGGGTATGCGGCCGTGGCCCCTGCACTGGGGGGGGATGCACTGGTCGCTGGGGGCCTCGATTGCCTCTCCCCCCCTGCCCTCGCCTTGGGTCGGGGATGGGAGGCGCTGTGTCCCCCCGACGACGTCAAACTTTACCACTTCCAGTGACAAACCAGTTCACACTACACACATGTGTGCACAGGCATGTAATTGTGTGGGTTTATGTATGTATGTGTGTATATATTTCTATTTATACTGTTACTATCATATATAATAATAATAATAATAATTATTATTATTATTATTTTATTTTTTTATTTATTTATTTTTTTATTTTTTTTTGGTTGTTCCTGTTGATGTTGGGGTTTTGATAACCCTTCCCTTTTTGTTCTCCTTTTTCTTCTTCTTCTTCTTCTTCTTCTTCTTCTTCTTCTTCTTCTTCTTCTTCTTATTATTATTATTTGTCTTGTTTTTTTTGTTTGGGTTTCTGTTTTTTCCCTTAATCAATCCCCTTCTTTTCCAAAAGATACGTCAGGGCATGTATATTTTAAATTTGCTCAATGAAATTTGTAATTAAAAATAAAGCTGTCCTCCAAAGGGGGGGATAAAAAAAAAAAAGAAAGACTGGCCAAATATGAGGATCCCCCAACCTATCTGGCAACCTGGGGTCTGGGGAAGAGGGGGAGGGGAAACAACGCGCAAACTGTAGTACCAGTTTTGGCCACAATCTTACATATAACTTTAAGAAACATCTTGCATTTTTAACACTTCTTAAAGCACCTTTAAAAATAGTTATTGCAGTAGGATCACATCATGTGAATTATGGCCAAAAAAGTTTGGAGTATAAAAATAGCATATATTATTTTATCATTTTAATATGGAAACATAATTCCCTAACCTTACAAAATGGAGAAAAACCTTATGATTAGTCCATTGAACACCACTCATTTATTTGTATCAGTGGCTCAGGACATTTCCCCCACACACAGCCCCACAGATTAGATATGTGGATCTTTGTGTGTGTGTGTGTGTGTGTGGGTGTGTGTGTGTGCAGGAAGGAGATGAGTGTTTGTAGCGGGTAGTTTAGTGAAGGAAAGCCCAGATGGCAGTCCATGGCCCCAGCTGTAACTCTGACACACATCCCCAGCTGCTGATGGTAAAACCTCAGCGGAGAACCCAATAATCCAGTCAGGCCCTTAGGCAGAGTAGGACCCCTGCTCTCTCTCTCCAAGACTGGGTTTCGGCCCTGGGTGGCCTTCCATACTGAACCTATCTAGAGTAGAACAATGGCACATTCTCACTGATGAATTACTCCCAACTGTTTTATGAAGGAAGCTGATTACAATTCTAACTTTAAGAGTAATTATCTACCTGTGAGTCCTTACTTTCATTTACAGTTATTAGTTTAGTAGCGCAATAGCTTACACTCTGAATTTTACGAATCTGAGGTCTCCATGAACCGGAATCCATCGAGTCCTAACTACACCATGACCAAAATATAAACCCCATCACGTGCATACTTCTTATAATCATTTCAAACTCATTACAAGATCAATACATGCATAGTAGCAAGTATAGCTGCTAAAAATCTCATAATTTAAGTTTGTTTGCACCACCACACTCACATGACGGATACTAAGAACTTCCTACAGGGTTGAATCCTCTTTGTAGACTAGGGGACTCGTGTCAATTGAATCAATAGGGCGGCGTGAAGTACACACATTCATGAGTGAATCTGCTGGTTAACATACAGCCGAATCTGAATCGCTCACACAAGCGGGTTACAAGTCTATTTGTAAAACAGTCCAACGATAGAAACAGTTGTTCATTTGAACTGGACAAAGTAATCCCCCACTCTAATTCAAGAGAACACATGGTACCAGTGTGTGGTCCCTAAGGGAAAAGGATCTCCTCCTCTCTGACTGGAAATTCTCTCATGAAATATCCATTTCTGTGAAAATTTGTTTAGCTTAGGCACTGAAACTTGATTTTGATCTGCGTACTTGCCACATTTAATTGGAATTACTAGAACAGGGTCCTCCTGCATTACAGATCCTCTAATAGTATCTTCTTATGAACACCAGTATTAGATGTAGTGTTCCCTTATTATGGTAGTAAAATCTCTTGTCCCTACACCAACATGACATCATGGGAGGAGCAGGGTGTTCTGTTTTTGAAGGCTGGTTTGCTTGCAGTTAACACCCTCACTACCAAACACACACATTTGTTAATGTGTCAGCTAACGAACAATCATCTGTAGTGGGTTTCCGATTGAACCTTGCACCTTCTCGTCTCACTCCTCAGGGTAAGAAGAAACTTCATGTTCTTGCTCCATGTTGCTGGACCGATGTGCAGTGTTATTTTTCCAGTCCCAAAGAAGGAAGTTTAGAAAGCCGTTTAGAAATGAGCAATAAGGAATTAAAAACTTGGATGTTCCATGCAAGAGTTTTAATCAGAGAGGGAGATCCCCATCCCTGAGGGGAACACACACTGCTAACATGTGTTCTGAACATCAGCTGGACTGGGCTGCTTTTTCTCTTTTCACTGCAACAGAATTTATAAAGACCAACAACAGGAGAAGAAGCATGCAATACACAGACCATCAAAATGAAAATCACTAAAACATTGTAATGGAGTAAGCAAGTGGAAAATACAGTTTTTCATATTTTATCTGTAGACTACACTATCTACTTGATATTTAGCCATCTGGCATGAATGAAGCTTAATTCCCTTAAATACAACATTGTAGAACAGCATATGAATCCATCTCTGCCCTACATCCAGATTTCCAAACCTGGGTTTTTTTTTCCCCTTGTTTGCTTGATTGGTTCAGTTTAGCACTTTTTGGGTCCAGGCACAAAGTGGGCCCTTCTTGTAATTCTTTATTATTATTATTATTATTATTATTGTTGTTGTTGTTGTTGTTGTTGTTTATTTTTATTTATTTATTTATTTATTTATTGTTGTTATTATTTTCTCCTACAAAACAGATTATGCAGCATAAACCACAAGTCGTAGAAGGCTGAAACTCGCCATAGGCTGAAAATCATAGTGATCGGCCAATAATTGGGGCTATAGCAAAAGAAAAGGCATTTTGACCACTAGGGGTGCTTAAAGGCTACTCATGGCATCACATAAATTACTGCGATGTCATAACATTTACATTAAAATTATAGAAAATCAGCCAATTCTTATATGAACACTGTTAGATGTTAGTTTCTTTTAAACACAACTTACTGAAGCTGTCATAACAAAAAAGAAGCTTCATTACCAAGTCACAAATTTCTATTTGCATCTTTAATTCTTCTACCTATGCCATTTTACTTTATTTTTCTGTGTTATAACCCCTCATGTCTTGATATGATTAATGTAGTTAATCAAAACTAAAATATGGAACAGGAAAATATACAACACTATTTGAACAATAGGGGGACGCTAAAGTGCTAAATTTATTTTATTTGATGTCAATAGAGGTTTTTTTGCAAATTTTGACTTCTGACTCACTGACTGCTTTCTTTGACACTAACCGGATCAGCTGCTGTTGTGCTGCTTATAGCTACTTATGTTTGGACCCGGCTTATTGCCGCTGTGGCTATATTTATTAGTTATGTCTGTTCTTTGTTTACTTCATTTATGTGTCTTTAATTATTTTTATAGTTATATTTGAATGTTGTCTGTTTAGAGTTTTGATTTAGTCTGATTAATCAGTTTGTCATATATCACTGTCTTCACATGTCCCACATGTCCTCCTGTTTTATTTAGACCCAAGCCGTTGTCAGTCCGGCATCATTCCCACCTCATTTGTGGCGGTATGATTCTGGCTCAATATCTCTCTCTGTCTCCACTGCTTGCTTGCTGGCCAGTGGATTACTGCCAGGTTCGCAGTCCCTCTGCATCTTTCATGTGGATGTTTTGTTCAGAAAACTTATAGCTTGACATCTCGGCCCCATATTATAAATTTTTTCCAAAAGTTTAAACAGGTCGATGTGCTAAAAGATGTGTAAAAGATGTGCTTCCATGTCATTAATACCAAATCTAGTATGCCATGCCGAGGTGCCACACTTAAATGACATTTGAGGCTGGCAAAGTGGGAGACCCTGCTGTTTAAACACTACATTACACTGGTCTTAAAGTATTTACAGGTCTTATAATATACTTCTTTGGCTGTGTAATAGTTTTCATGGGAAATTTCATGATAAAACAAGCCATAAAACACAACAGCATCAATTATCAACCTTGTAGGATCCATTTTGCAACGTTGCACTTTACACATCACTGTGATGCATATGCTGCTACATGGACAATCATTTCATGTTGCATTGAAAGTGTCTCAGGAATAATGTTAATGTATACAGACTATATGGTATTGTAACTAAACTGCGGCTGATCTGGCGTTTAATGCCAGATGATTGGAATTGTAGTTCTCTTTCCTTGAACTGCTGCTACAATATTTGCACAACTATTGCACACTGCTTCTATACATCACTGATTGTAGCTTCTCATTCACTGATGATATGATATTTGCACAAACAAAGAAATTGTTCTACTTAATAGACTGTCTGTATAGAATTTTCATATTGAGACTGTTTAGGCTGAATATCACATGTAACCTAATTATGTCTTTCTTTCTACTGGTAGTTTAAAGTGTATGTTTTATACTCTTTGTATACATTGCTCATTCTATGTGCCTTATTTGTTCTTTGTACTGTTAAAACACGTTGTCTCGTCTCTTTGTATAATTGTACAGTATGTAGCAGAGATGACAATAAAGTTTACCTTAACTTTGACTTTGAGTTTGAGTTTAAAATAAATTAGATTAAATATGTGCTACAGGAGTGTCCATTTCGCTTAGTTATCCTTTTATTTTGAATAGGACTTTTAGTTCGATAGTTTGTGAGAGAACTTTGAAGTTAATATGGCTGCCGCTCACCTTTGACCCCTAGAGGCAGAGAACAAAGGAGTTTAGTTTGGAAGACATTATTATGTTTGTTTGTTTGTTTGTTTTTTTACAGTTATTGAGCTATTTCGTTTATTTTTATCCCCTTTTTTGGACTTTGTGCCTTTTTCGACCACCTTGCTAACCATTCTTTAACTATTCCTTTGGAATATTCTTTGTTTGTCCACTCATCCACCTGTTTGCCACTCTGCCTGCCATCACGCCTGCCTGCCTACTCACCTGCTTGCTTCCTTGATTGACCTCCATCCGTCCATCCATCCAGCCACCCTTCTAAAAAGGTGCAATTTACTTCTGTGTAGCTTGTTAAAGAAGACCTGTGATTAATATCTATACTGGACTGGCTATTTAATACTGTACAACTTTGAAAACATGACACAACAAACCATATGTAGTTTGTTTTAGTTGAGAACATTATTTCTGTCAGCTGTGGCTTATGTCCCCTTTCCCCTAGTTACTATTCACTGTATCACCGACCATCTGTGCTTAATTTTATCCTCTCAGGCTTTCTGGGGATATAACAAAGTGCACCGCTTGGTTCTGGTGAAAAGCAAAGGGTCTTTGAGATTGCTTTTTTGTTTGTACTTTGCCAGACATCAGTGCCAGGGGAGATGTTGCATTGTGGGGGAGCATTAGCTTTGTTGGAGGTATGTAGGCCTGGCATGATCGCTTTGGATGAATGCTACAGGCCTCCGGGGTTGCTGAAGTGGAGAGAGAGAGAGAGAGAGAGAGAGACGTGGTTACTGAGATGGGTTCGGGTAAGTGACTGCACACATGGAGGGTTTTACAGTGAAGCCTTGTTCTGATTTCTGCAAATCTGAGACCTGCCACTGCAGTTTCATAGATTTCTGTAGTGTCACTGGTCAGATGAAACTGCTAAACAGGGACAGCTGGTAGCGTAACAGTAAGAGAGTTGGCCCCATCACTGGAATGTCACAGGTTCAAGTCTCCGACCTGTAAAGGTACCACTTAGGTACTCATGAGCAATATAGTATACAGTCATGTTCTCAGGCAACAGATACAGTTCATGAGCTGGGATTGAAAACCTTTAACCATTATATCCCTGTTGGGGCATATTTCTGCCTTTGTTTTTAGACTTATTCTAGTGTGTGTGTGGAAGTTAGCCTTATGTTGTTGTATTCAGAACATCCTGCACTACAAAATGTCTTTTTTTAGCTTTATGTAGTATAAAAGTGCCAAAACTGTAAATATAACTACTAGAAATAGTAAGAACAATGTCTGTTTTATTGGATAGCATGGTTTTTATTATGTAGAGACATTCTATGGTTTAGTTTATGAAGCAAAATGAGGTTAATGTCAGGCGGAAACACTTCCGCCACTACAGAATAAAATTATTTGATAACAAATCAAACATTTTTTTTTCTAATTTCTAATTAATTGAAAATGGACTTATCTGGACTTATTTCGGCCTATAACTTGTTTTTGACTCATTTCTGGTAGAGAACTACATTTTTGCGTTCCACATGAGAGTTGCGTCACAATAATGCGATGGATGTGCGCCTGGAATAAACACAGAAAATATCAAGTAAATGGCTGTACTGTGAGTAGAATGCTGGTTGTTTTTGTTTTTTAAAAGATAAAATATAAGCTTTGTCTGTAATAAAGGTGACAATTTGGAATGCTTTTGTGAATGTCATTAATGCATTTTAAGCTATTACTTCAGTTTTTGTGCGTGGAATTACTCACAAATAATTTCACATACAGAGGAATCAATATAATTTCTGCTAAGTTGAAAGTCTTGTGATTCTGATGGTATGTGTGTTGTATCTGTAAGTTAAAGGGATTCTGAGTTATTAAAACACGAATTAATAAACAATGCAAATTGTGTATGTCAGGCTTAAAATTAAGATCAAGGTTCCAAAAATCTTGGAATCCACCAAAGTGTGATTACAAAAAAGAACAAATTTATCCACATTCTTTATTATATCCTAATAAATCCTATTTTGAATAGTATTCTTTTAGCAGAAGTGAAAACTATGTGAGAGCTAAGTCTGGCAAATAAATGCTTCATCTGTCTACAGGCCGTAGTTCATATTCTGTTAAAGCTATATTCTGACTGAAGTAACTGAAGGTAAATTGGAGTCTACTTGCTTTTCCTAGAAGTTCAGTATAGACTGAGCCAGTTTACAGTAGATCCAGATGTATAGAAGATCCCAGAAGGTCTTTTCGCACAACTTTCTCCTCTCCCCAGGGGCTACTGACTCATTCTGGGGTGAAATGAGGACAATTACAAACACACCCAGCAAATTGCTTCCATATTCAGAGAGAGGAAGCTATTAAAAAGGGCTCATACACCATTAGAAGACAGCACAGGTAAAGAGAAGGGTTATGGATACTCATTATTGTCAAATCATTAACATATCTCATTTTTAAAACATTTTGAATGTCTTCCAAGTTTTTTTTAAACTATAATTGGGCTGACAACACTCTGTGCTCTGTAACCCACTGCAATTGTTCATAGGTTTCAGTTCTGTTTTATCCCAACACCAGTAGGACAAAGCAATAAATCTGTCAGTGTTCACTTATGTTTAGGTACGTGATTGGCAACTCAAACTGAACAATGCCAACTACAAATTTTGTAGTTCTTTTTTTGTCGGTGTTCATACCCAAACCCCAAAGTTGCATAGTGCCAGTTTAGGCGATGTTGACACTCTCAAGCGATTATGAAGATGTAATTAAACCTATCGTGAGTTGATGTGGCATCAGAATGATCTAAAAAATGAAGTCTGAAGGCTGAAAACTACATTATTTTGCTTTAATAATCTGTCCTGCATGCCTGAATTAGGTAACTGCTATTATATACTGTAAACCCTGACATTTTGACTCCTAGTTGTTCGTTCTTTTTGAACAAACTGAATATTTCCTCTGCACTGGCTGGTGTTTGTCCGTAGTTTTGCTTGTTCACCCATTAAAGTCTTGTCGAGCACTGGCTCCTTCGGCCCCGTTGCTACCTACCCGACCCATGACACTATGAGCTTTACTCACTTGTTTGTCAAATTATCACTTTTAGCTATAATGTCCCTTTAACCTTTTTCTCCAATGTTGTCACTGGGAAGGTATCAGAGGTGTGTAAACAGGATGAAGGATTTGTGGAAAACATCTGCCCTCTCTCTTTGTGTTTGTCCGTGTGTGTGGCCAGACAGAGGCGCTGAGCGATATGTGACGCAGGCAGGGGGCTGGCCGCTCCACTGAAGGTGTCTGTGTGAGAGTGAAAGGCCAGAGGTCAGACAGAGCCATGTGCTGACAGCAATCGTCATTGCCATTGCTATTAAAAATGTCTGGAGCTCTAACCTTATAATGAGGACAGGAGTCAGGATGGCTACACCGTGTTCAGGAACTAGAAAGCTTGGGCCTGTATTCAAGCATTTGAATGGTTTAACTCCACAACACATAGAGGCGCTAAGGAAGCAGGTAGAAACCTGGTGTATCTGTATGATAAACTCTAGGGGCAAATTTCCCAGTCAAGAGTTAAGGCTAGACCTAGGCTAACTTTGAGATTGAGCGGTAAATCTCCAGAGGTACTGCAACTTAGTTCAAGACTAGGCTTAATCCATGATCAAGAAACCAGCCCTAGTGGCAAATCTCTATTGGTACTACTTAATTGCAGTAGTAGAGATTTGCCACACGTCAAAGTTAGTCTAGGACTATGTTTAGTCTTAGACTGTAAAATTGGCCCTAGGTGTACTGGAAGACATAATGGTATCTTTGGCTTAAATGTGGTTTTCAGCCCAACATTTATGATCAAGAATAAAATCTGTTATAATTAATCTTATATAAAAGTAATGAATGCAGTGAAACATTTGTAAAGGAATTTTATGGACTATTTGACTAGTGATAAGACATTCTATTGTGAGTGATTATTTGTCATTGTGAACACACCACAGCACACAGTGCACCACAACCAAATGTGACCTCTGCATTTAACTCATCCATGAAGGAGCAGTGGGCAGCTAACAAGAGCCCGGGGAGCAGTGCTTGGGGACGGTACCTTGCTCATGAGTACCTCAGTGCTAACTTTTCCAGCCCTGGATTCAAACCTGTGACCTTCTGATCACGGGGCGAACACCCTACCGTTAGGCCACCAGCTGCCCCCTCTTGTAGCTACTGTCTAACACTAACTAACGCTAACCCCATGCTTATAAATTAATTTAGTCCAATATAGACTAATTGCGGACAAAACCCTGTTGGCGCATGGTTTTATTCCATATAATATTAACAACGGTAAAACATGTTAACATGTAATAAAACATCTATAAACTGCGTTATGTTATTTTAATAAAATCAACACATATGAAAGAGACAAATATAAACTATTAATGCAAATTCAGTCAGTCCCCACAAATTCATTACTATTGTGCAATTTTGACCAATTACCGCAACTTTTCAGCAGTTTTTGGCCAAACATTGTCGTTTACAGCAAAACGTTGAGCCACACATCTGCAAACTCTCTTCCTTGTTATGTTTAAAAGATGCAGGAAACGTGTGATAAAAACGTCTCACATTTACCTTCAAAAATAACTACATGATTAATGGTTAATAAAAATAAGAGCGGTTTTATTCCCTTAGTTTTAATTAATTGTTAAAGAATCATTATAAAGGAAGACAAAATTGCTTTGACTTTTGGCTAACTTTCAATTAGCAATGTTTCAGAAAAGCTGCTGCAAAATTAGCCAGTTAGCTATGAGAAAACTGCCACCAATTTTCCATTAACCCTTTTATGAAATGTCAAATGTGGAATATCGGTATCAGTTTCAGTTATGGCAATCTTAAATTGACCAGTAATTCAAATTATTTTGTGATGAAAACATAGAACATACAAAACAATGCTTTAGTGCTGTTCTGTTACATAAAAAGAAGAACATAAACATAGGCAGTTCTCACTTGGGTACATTTATAAATAGACTGAATAAACTTCTAGCTACTTATCTGACGTTGCTTTTAAAGCTAGAACACCAAGACTGCCCAAGACTTCTTGGATTGCATTTGGGCTCCTGACAGCTTCCTTCCTGGAGCTGACCCTTGCCCTTAAAACGAGGATAATTTGTCATTTTTAACCACTCTGTCTAGCCACAAGCAGATCAAAGAATATTTGTGAACTCGATTGTTTTGCCGTTTTCTATCGTAATTCAGGATTGGGAAACATGATCGCACAATGCTCAAATGACCTTTTTTAAAGGAACATTTCCAGCAAAGTGAGCCAGACAGGAGCCAGGCGCCTGGTCCTTATCTTCTCATGAGCTGGGCTACTGTATAGGACCTTTTCTATCAGTCTCCACTGGACAGAGTGGCATGCTGTGGGTGGCTGTGCTTCTAATTCCCATGGCGGTTATCAGGGAAAGTGGGTGACAGGAATGGCTGGTGTAATAGATAGCCCAAGACAGATAGAGCTGCAGGTTTAAATACATCTTATTCCATGTTGTCCCACCAAATGACGTCCAATTATCCGTCACACTTTGGGCGGGACAGGGCACATGTCTGGGAGAGAGTGTGTTATTTTTGTTACCTCAGGATAATTTATCACTCATGGGAACTAAATCAGAAAGGGCTGAAAAGAACTTTGTCACACTAGTGCTTTAGCTGAAGAATAACATTAACTGACTGTTTTACCATAATAACAGAAAACCATAAACAGTATTGATCATCGATTTACCAAAAGCTACCATTTTATTTTTCCCAAAATGATGTCTGCACAAGACTGTGGACATCAGCGCATTCATATTGATATTCAGAGTTGTTATTATACAGAGACATTCTATGGTTTAGTTTATGAAGAACAATAAGGTTAGTGCAGGTGGAAACACTTCTTTATCATTTGGAATCCATCTGGATATAGAATCAAATTATTTGATAACAAATCCTGCATTTTTCTATATTTATTTTTTACCCTCTAACATTATAGAATGTAATAAATATTTTCTGATTAATGGAAAATGAAGAAATACTGAAGTTTTGGTCATTTTTGAGCATTTGGACTGATTTTGGTCTATAACTGATTTTTGACTCATTTCTGGGAGAGAAGTACATTTTTGTCATGAGGGCGTTCCATATGAGAGCCGCGGCACAAAAGCGCTGTGGACGCGCGTCGGGAATAAATCAATATCAAGTAAATGTCTGTACTGTGAGTAGAACGCTGGGTGTTGTTATTTATCAGCTAAAATATCAGTTTTGTCTGTAATAAATGGGAAGATTGAACTGAACTGGAAGGTTTTAGTGAATGTTGGACTTCCCTGTGAGAGTCGTAAGCGCTAACAAACGCAGCGTGTGTGTTTACATGGTGAAAAATATCATTTATGCGTCATGATTCCTCGTGGTTGAAGGTCAAGTCGCAGAGAGTGTGACGTAATGAACCGCGACACAAAAGTGGAAAAGGTGGTGCTGGGAAATGAGAGAATCATTAAGATGAATCGATAACATTGGAGGTGCACAATTCTGATGGAACTGATCAACTGGAACCGGTTCTGAATCGGAACCAGTTTTTGCTTCCCACTCCTAATATGCTTATAAAGCCACAGATCTGTGGAGGTATGCTTTTTTTATACATAAAGGTCATATTAGTTCAAAAACTGAGTTGCCAACATAATGTCAAGTCAATGAAAAGTTACTGACACAAGAGACACATTTTTGGACAGAGAATTATGGGAAAATGAAGCATTTCTAATTGGTAAAGAGTCTGAGTCTCAATACAAAGTACCATCTCCAGAGTACAATAAAACAGAACTCAAGAGTCTGTGAAAATCAGCCATAACGTTTTGTTTGCCTTCTTAATAATACAAATCTGACACCTTACTCCCAATGTTTTCTTTAATTTAACCACTTTGTTAACCAGAGGCTCAAATTGGGAGACAGTGATGAACTGCACATTAAAATTGACCCATGTTCCTGCTTATCCCCCTTAAACCACTCTCCTGAAGTCCTGGAGTCAATTGTGCAACAACTTCACAAGCCAAAGACCACAAATTTTACTCTTAATACTTTCCAACCGAAATACTGTTTTTCCGCTAACACAAAGCAACTTCTGTTTATTTCTCAAGTCCCCAATGAGAACAAGAAAGGAAACTGGAAATGATTTTATTGAGAATTCTTTGAAATTTTAAGGAACTGGTTCCTTGTCCCTTATTGGCTTATAAATAACACATGGCAGAGGATTTGTTTAGTAGCCTATACCTTCATTGCAGATGCTGCTTCAGGGACTTTCTTCTTCAGAAAGTTCTGGGTTTCCAGTATGGGCACTTCTAGGACAAATTAAGTTACACTGCATCCTCTCTGGCATAGGATGATCTCTATCTTGATCTTATTTCTAATACACCTTCATGTAAAGGTCACTTAGACAAGGACTGTAGCATCCAACCATTGTTTGAGTAAATTAACATGAGTCATACAGTATATGGATGTGAAAGTTCTCTTTTACCGTGCCTTGGCACAGAATCAGTTTGATCTACCCCAGGGTTTGTGTAAGCCCTGTTTGCAATTATGTGGCCGGCAGTGGTTCTCTTGTCGATTGGTAAGATTTACTGTAAAGTATATTCCAGTGTTGGTTGCTGGTGGGAATCTGTCAATGTCCGACAGGTTCCATAACTCAAAAGTCTTAACTTTATCCCCATGTCACAAAGAATCGTTGAAGTAGATGATTCATCTAAAGTTCAGGTCTGGACTGTAAAACAAAAATCTTTTTAAAGACAATTAAATTTTCACGTTACGCTTTTACCCTAAAACAGCACCGGTGTGGCTGCTACAACCACCCTTTACACTCACAGAGAGTGAGAGAGAATAAGGTTTGGTAGCTGGGAATAAAGTCCCAAAGTGCTCAAATTTAAATCCCTTTCATAGAACCAGCCTCAAACTCATAACCATACTGTATGTCCTTCCACTAGACAACAAACTGGATTACCATAATACACCATTTTGTCTTATCAATTATCATTTTGTGTTTTGTATTGAAACAAATGTTTCAGAAATGAAAAAGACCATGAACACAGGTTTGTCAACCGGTGTTTCATAGCAGGACAAAAACACAGTAGCTCATATTAAGCTCTAGAAGAAAATTACCTCCTCATACAGAAGCAATTATGAAAGATTGAAGAGGAATTAGAGAAAACACAAACACAACAAAAACTGTTATCCTAAAATAGTCATTCTAAACGCACTTTAATTGCTTTAAAGCATTAACTGTATACATTGTTCTGAGTTAATTGAAATCCTACTTTCAGTCAGATCCTACTCTCAAAATTTTGAAGTGTTTTCTAAGATATAATTGCATCTCAATATTCTTAGTCATACTTCACAAAACCTCACACTCAGCTTGTATTCTAAATCATGCTGCTCAAGCTATTTTTGTGTGCTGACATCTGAAAAAGGGTTTAAGTCTAACATCAACATCAGGCCGAGAAAGAACGATTGAGATTTGGCATCTAAAGTAAGAAAAGATGTAGTGTAGTCCCTCCAGAATTTTACCGTCCTTTTTTGAGATTGTTGTGACCTAAAATGCCTGATTTTGCGGCAGTTTTTCTTTAAAAATTGTGATAAAAGTTGAGGTGTTTTCAGGCATTTTGTTGCAATAAAGTTGCAGGAGCAAGTCAAAGTTGTGGAAGAATTTGCCATTCTGTCCTTCTTTAGAATGATACTTTAACAATTAATTAAAATGAAGGGAACAAAATCACTTATTTTTATTAACCATTGATCATTTTGTTATATTTTATGGCGTTTTTAGGGGACACGTTTCCTGCGTCTTCTAAACTTAACAAGGAAGTGAGTTCGCTGACGTATGGCTCAATGTTTTGAGGGAAACGACAATGATTGGTCAAAAATTGCAGAAAAGTTGCAGTAATCGGTCAAAATTGGATTACCACAGTAATGAATTTGTGGGGATTGGCTGAATTTTGCATTAATAGTTATTATTGCAACATTGCAAAATCCTGGAGGGTCTGATTATGGTAAGTTTTACAAGGAAACTGTGCATCTAATTAGAAAATGTCAGTCTGGATAAGGTAAATATGCTCTGATAGCAAAGGTATTAAGATTTCTAGTTTTACATTGTCACAGTTAAGCTTTATGAAAGAGGTTTTTCTTTTCATATTTGATTTATATCTTAAATTTGTAGATGCTTTGAGTTGAGGGCTTAAACAACTCAAGTTGGAAACAAGACAATCCTGAATGAGAATTTAGGAACAGAAGATCTAAGGCATTCTTAATGCAAACATCATAAGCTTGGTCTTTGTACGTCAGTAACACTTGCTGCACTTGTTTTACTCACACGTGCTGTGGTTAACTCCATTCTGCAAGGCCTCTCATTCCACGCATGGTTTCCTTGCATACACAAGTGTATACATCTTGATATGGTCCACTTAGACAAGCCTTAACAAAACACTATAAACAGTCCTTTAGCACATCATATGAGATCTTTGAAGGGAACAGTTTACTAAAGTGTGAACACATAAAAGACAAGCTTAACAGATGAATCTTCTCTCGGTGTCTCTGTACAGAGGAGGGAAGCTTAGTTAATTGAGTACGACGGCAGATATGGTAAACGCTGCCTCTGTAAACAGTGTAGAGTTAAGGTAAACACAACCAGCATTAAGATGGTCATTTAGCCTCTCAGCTTTCACCTCGTTTGAAGGTGCTGATAACAGACTGCAAGCGAGTGGCAAAGCATATCATTAAACTTCAGCACATGTCCCAGCTTGTAATGTAGTAAAGTGGTTTACACAGAAGAGAATTCTATATAAAGTAACAGATATTACCTCCCAGATTACGACGAGCTTTACCGCAGTGATACTTCCCATGCAGAATCAACTGAGCGTGCAGCATTTGCAGATCAGCTCCATAGATCAGCCCAATGCCACTAATACCCGACCCAGCTATTTGAGTCATTATCGGACCGATATCCCGTCCACATATCGGATCGGTGCCATCTCTAGTCATCACACATACTCAGAGGTGGGCAAAGTAGCTAACTTCATTACTTAAGTGAAAGTACAGATACCACTAGTCAAATGTTACTCCGATACAAGTTAAAGTTGTACAGTCAATTTTTTACTTAAGTTAAAGTACTGAAGTACTTGTTTTAAAAAATACTTAAGTATTAAAAGTACATCTTCTTTCACAGCATTGTTGCATTATTGCCACAACACTTATAATACCTAATGTATCTGACTAGCTTGTAGAAGCTGTAGAATAAGGAACTGGTAGAATGTTACAGAATGAAACACAACCTGAACTGACAAAGAAAACCAGTCATTAGTTTATTTTTTTTAATTAATTATAAGATGACACACCCCAACAAAATGGCATGGTAATGTTCTGACCCAGCTCTGGCATTGTGTGCACATGTATATGTGTATGTTAATCACAGGGTTCCCACGGGTCCTTGAAATCCTTGAAAGTTTGTGAATCTGAACAAATAAGTTCAAGGCCCTGGAAAGTTTTTGAAAACAGGCATAAAAAGACACCACCCTTGAAAGTCCTTGAATATTTTTTGGGAATTGAAATTTCATGGATGACGACCGCAGTGTTATTTTTTTGCCACCACAAGTTTGTTTAAATCTATGCCTACGCCGACTTTTAATTTGCGAAAATTCGTTTACGGCGCTACATTCTTGTGTTTCCTGTACGTAGTCAACGTAACGTGTGCGTAGCCGCTTTAGGTGCAACCAGAGTTAATCAGAGTGGAAGTGAAGTAAATGCCGCCGCGTGTGGTCCTTGAATTTGAGGATACTGGTCCTGGAAAGTCCTTGAATGCAGCCAGCTCACAACATCAAATCAACATTCCAACCTGCTTAAAACCCAGCTCTACACCTCTAGCTTCATGACTTTACAACAGCAACAATGTTTTAATCAAGACAGAAAACAGCAGAACTGTGTGAACGTGGTTTTATAGTTCCAGTCTACAGGTGTGATGTAACCTACTGATTACTGATAGACTGTCACCTGACACACAAGCAATCACCTTTTAGAAAAGGAGAATAACATCCACTTTATTCACAGATATGAAAGTAACGAGTAACGAGAACCTTGATAGAAATGTAGTGAAGTGAAAAGTACAGTATTTGTCTTTCAAATGTAGTGAAGTGAAAGTCATAAGTTTCCAAATAAAATACAGTAAAGTAAAGTACAGATACTCAAAAACTCTACTTAAGTACAGTACTCAAGTAAATGTACTTAGTTACTGTCCACCTCTGCACATACTTTCATATATGATGATAAAAATCTATTAATAATTTAGAAAATGTAACAATTAATCAGTGCCTTTTATGTATTTTATCATTATTTAGTCATTTTATGCAGAGTATGAACTTGAATGGAACATCATCCATGGATCTTAACTTAGTGACTCAAATTTATGCTTGAAAGACTTATGGTCTTTTCTTTTCACCAGTACGTACAGAATCAGTTCTGCTCCAAAGTTCAAAAGTCATAGTCCTCCATTCAGGCTACAGGGATAAAGAGCAGGTCACATTTTACATATGAATGTAACATCTGTACTGAATTTGATGTTGCAATAACATTTATTTTGTGTATTTACCTTAATCTTATAGCATTAGGGTTCATGGAGAAAAGGCAGATTTTAGTAGAGAATCTAAACAAGCTGTTTCAGAAAATTGCCTGAATTTAATTCCCCAGAGTCTTTCAAAGACCACATGTGGACGAGTGTAGAATGACATTCGTATGTTCTGTTTTGTGTTGGGATGTGCTAAATAAGAACTCCCTCTAAAGCTATATGTTGCTGTTCACCAAGGTGGACCCCATTTTCTCCTTTAACAACTCAGTCCCATGCAATATTTGTAGAGCTATGTTACCTTAAAGAAACACTATGTAGTTTTTCAGCCTTCAAACTGTATTTCACAAGACCATTCTTGCGGTACATAACCTCACAAAAGGTTCAATTACACCTTAGTAATCACCTGAGAGCGTCTGTGTGGCCTAAAACTGGCACTATGAAACTTCAGGTTTCGGGTAGGGACCTCACCACAAAAAGAACATCTGCCCTCCCCCTTCAAAAGATGAGGCAGGTAAACCAAGTTCCAAACTAACGAAAGCATGACTGCAGTGGCAAGGAAAACGAAGATAGCAAAAGTGGTGTCAGAGGAGACAAAGAAAAGAGGGCGGGAGAGTAATTAGAGCCTGGACTGGGGTGAATTTTGCCCCGGCGGAAGGAGGAGCAGCGATGGTGACCTGAAGCTGTTACTGTTGGAGTAGTGAGTATAAATTCCTTGCTTCCCATCTATATCTAGCGCGTTTGAGCTTGCTGTAGGTCAGGCCGTGTAATTGAAGTCATATCCCTCTGCTTATGCCCATAAATTAAGTTATTCAAGTAGTAGCCTACAGCAATTTATCAAGCCGGTAGCTAACATGCTAGCTAGTCATCGATAGCTGTTCTCATTATATCATATCAATATGGATAATAACATTACTATCAGCACACAAACAGCATTGCGTTATTGTAGCATTATAGTCTATATTCACGATGGACGATCAGTTATAGGGCAGGCCAAGATGAAAACAAAATCTTGTCCTTTTTTTGAGTTGGCGTTGTTTCTGATATTTAAAAACATAAAACAATATTCATGTTCGAATAAAATGCTGTGCGGCTACTTTACCTGACTTGACGACATTAATCGCACATGAGTTGTCCTGCTTCAGGAACTCTCATAGCCTTGTCAATAAATGCACGTGTATTACTGCGATACAGATTTTTTGACCGTTGTTACAGACAATACCGTTTCTCGTCTGTAGGGGGACATGGCGAGCAAGTCTTACATAGTGCTGCCTTAAAACGATCTGATATGAACCGTTACAGTCAGCAGTGACATAATAAGCAGGATAAAACCCCTTGTTAAATTCCTTCAAGCCTCCCAATTAAAAGGGAGAAGGACTGGCTTGGTGCCAGCGAGAACTCATTATAGTGGAGGCCTCCACTCTGGCGTGTGTTCAACAGCAAATAATTAATTCTGATCAGTGGCGTGAGGGCAAGGATTTGCCCTGTTGTTTGGCGTCTTTTGACATCAGTTTAATTGTACCTTGTTTCAGCCTCATTATGCTCCCAGTCTCTCCATGTCATGACGCTCCAAGTGCAGACCCATGTAGGAACCGATCATCATATGATTCAGATAATTACTGGTGCTCCGCTGCCCCAGACGGGGTGTCTGACATTCACAGCACATGCCTCCTTTAATTACCAGACTAACTTCATTAATGGTGACATCAAGCTGTTCGGAAACAAGAAAAATAGTAGTGAAATAAAGGAAAGAGATGTGCATATTTTGACATGGCTTTGCTGCAAAGCGGTAGGTTGAGATCAGACCAAAGTATGCAGTCAAAAAACTTGAACTTTTGTGTACTAAATATGAAGTAAATTAGTGAAATGGCCAGTATAGTGCTGAGAGAAAGCTGCTTTGATATCTACATGCTTGGTGTGGGGTAATCCACTGTGTGAGACAGGTTTGTTCAAAGCTGGTATATAAGAACTTATAGAGGATGTTTTGCAGACCCTAGTGTTAGCAAAAGTATCGTGTTCCACCTCCTGAATGTATCACCACTTTGTTTGAGGAAACCTTAAAACATTTATCTGCCTTTTTCATCTCCTTTCAGCATGTTTGGATTGGGCAGTGTGTAGATATCTCAGGGGATCTGTGCGTGGGGCTTAAATTCAATTGGACGATATCCAGCTGAAACCGAAACCATTTATCTGTTAGAATATAGAGAATGTGTGTAGTAGATGGAAAGGCAAGTCTTCATAACTAGTTCAAAGCTTCATTCATCGTTCATAACAAATATTCAGACAATTATTCAGTACATATCATATTTACTGAGTAATATGTCCTGATTAATTGAGAAAAGATTCCCAAGTATCAAGACTTTTCTGAAGCTTATTTTGTGCCAAAAGTGAATATTTCTGTTTGCTATGGTCAGGTCCAGTCTGTTGCAGCTCAGTGAATAGTTAAAATACATATGTACTGGATTTGGAGTCATAAAGCACATTTTTATAGTGATAGATAAGATTCTCACTCATCAACCATTTAAATTTGGTGAATTTGCAAATAATAAAAATATTTACATACTCCATTTTATTATTATTATTATTATCTTTATTATTTCACCCACTTTTCCTCAACGTTATTCCTTCTACAGTTTTTTGTGCTAGAAACGCCATTCCAACTGCCATTAAAACACGCGGCCTATAGCGGTGTATGTTGCTGTCATTCATGTTGTCGATATGTGCACTCGTTCGCGAGTTCTGTCCATTCTTTTGCCCGTAAAAATATGTTATTTGCGTCATTATTTCATTATCCACCAATGTTTGATGCCGCTACTCCTCTTACATTTTTTTGCACTAGAAACGCTGTTTCAACTCTAAAACATGCAGGCTATTGATGTGGTGTGCTTTCATACACGTTTTTGCACTCATTCACGGGTTCCATCCATTTTTTCTTTTTCCGTTATTTGTTTCTTATTAGTGAGAAACCCCTTTGTGTTCAATGACTAAATGTTGCTGAGTGCATTATGAGCGCTGCCGTTTGCAACATAAATGCGATTCATTATGTAATTGTGTCATTATGTGATAACTCTAACCCTAATCGTCTTGCTGCAAAAAAGAATCACATTTGCATTTTCTCGCAAAAAAATTCTTGTTGTTCATGAAAGGTTTAAAGAGAAAATTGAGATTTTACTGGAGAATCTAAACAAGTTGGTCCAGTTTAAATGTCTCTAATTGGCCTTATACTGGGGCTCAAGGAGCTCAAAGCAGTTGAAAACAGTAAAGGTAGAGGTCATTTGAAATCGATTGACCTGTCCATAAATGCCCACCAACACGTGACTCAGCTACCATTTGCACCTTGGCTTCCGAAATGAAGCAATGTGGTTTCTATGAGAGCTGGTAAAACAGAGGCAGGGGGTCAACTGTGATCATAACAGACGGAATCAGAAGGCCGGTGCAGGGACAGTCGCAGCCCCCTCACTGAGGCCAAAGTTGGCTGCTGAATGCTAGGGGAGACAGCCGTGGCTGGGAGTCATTAAACATGGTTCAGACATCAAGCTACATCCACCTTTCTCTTAGTAGAAGCACAACAGATTTGCCCCCTGTTGGATCCAACCTTTTGTTAAATTTGGGTTTTAAGCCAGAGTCGGGGCAGTAGTGAGTATGATTGAACCTGACTGTCTCAAGCCAGGCGTGTGGGTGTGAAACAAATGTGGATGAAGCAGATTAATATTGCAACATGTCACAATAAAAGTAGTATCTTATATTGGTACACACACAAAATTCAGCAAGATTATTAGAGGCATTAATTTCATTAAGCCTTGTCCTGGGTTGCATAGTAAGTGGTGTTTATGTTGAATGCTTATGTGTAGCATTGCAAAATTATGGGGTAGATCACAGACTGCTGAGGTGATTAGCGCTGTCGCTTCACAGCAGGACGGTCCTGGGTTTGAGGTGGAGTTTGTGTGCTCTCCCTGTGTTTTTGTGGATTTTTCTCCAGGTTTCCTCCCGCAGTCCATAAGCATGTGCTGTAGGTTGATTGGTTACTTTCAGTTGGCACCATAAGGTGTAAATGTGAGTGAGTTTGTGTGCATATGTGTTAGGAGTGTTGAAATTAATCGCATAATCAATGCATCGCCACACAGACATGGACGATTCTGCATCGATGCAATGGCAGGCCATAATCAATTATAACGGAGGTTTTCAACCAGTTGTCGCTGCCTCCTACTGGTCCGCGGCGGAATTGCAGGTGGTCGCTGGCCTAATAATTGTAATCAAATCGTTAGACTAGTAAAGGTTCACACCTCTAATGTGTGCCCTGTGGTGTGTTTGTGCCTGTCCAGGGATGGTCCCCACCTCACGCCCGTAGTCCCAGGATCGGCTCCGGTCCCTGCAATTAAGTCTTTCAGAAAATTGTGATTTGTCCCCTTTATAATGATTCTTTAAAAATTAATTAAAAAGAAAGGAACAAAACTACTAATATTTTTATTAACCATTCATCATTTAGTTATTTTTGAAGTTAAACGTAAGGCGTTTTTATCATATGTTTTCTGCGTCTTCTAAACGTAACAATGGAGTGAGTTCACTGACGTATGGCTCAACGTTTTGCAGGAAACGTCAATGATTGGTCAAAAATTCTAAATATTTAGAATAAATCTTTGGCCCTAATGCACTAAAAGAGTGTTGAAATACTTGCCGGAGATGATTATAATAATTACATTAAATGTTCTTCATGTTAAAAATGTTTGTTATATCACAGCATATATTTATAACTTATAAGTAATTATAAGTAATTTTGGAGAAAGATTTTTAGACTTTAGTGTTGTAACGACTGGCGGGTGAACCCAAACACAGAGTCGACAGAACCAGGTCACAGGCACAGGGGTAAATTGGCAAAAATCAAAGAGTTTATTAAAGTGTATTGTGTTTTTTGAATGTCATTGTAGATGTAGTTGTAGAAATTAATTGGAAAATAAAATTAAGTGCATTAAATGGTAATTCCAGGTGTGTTACAGAAGACTCTAATATGAGGTAAATTGTAGCCTTCCAGGCTCAGAACTGAGTATGTCAAATATTACGCAATAATGTAGAATTGCATTGGCAAGAGTAAATGGGCTCAGTCTTTCATCCTTATTTCGTATTCAAAATAAGCACCGAAAGTCTGGTCTAAATGGGTGTTTTGACTGGCCAGACCCTCCCACTGCATTAACCCTGATAACTGGGAATGTGTTTGGTGATGTGTGTGTGTGTGTTCAGCCCAAAGACTGTGCTCTTATATAAAGCTTATTTGGAAGCTGTTGGGACAGGGCTGTGATGATGGATAATGATGGGTGGAGTTGTGATGGCCCACTGACAATTAAACACACGCTCTGCCCAAGTGTCTCCGCAATGCTGACACACCATAGTGCAACTGCCAAAATCAACAATGCTTACGTTGCTCACAATAGAGAAAAGAGAGCAGCCAAAGCCCCAACAAGATAGCTGGCTGAAAATTTGATTTAATCTAAAAAAAAAAAAAAACACTTTTAATAAATGTAATTACAGCTGTGGGTTCTAAGCTTCTGAATTATGAGAGTCAGTTGACATCAAGCCACAACTTGACATAAACAAAAGGGTTAGGGTTAGGGTTAGGATTTTGCAAAATAGCAAAATTTCTTTTTCGTCCTCATGTACTAAGTTGAGAGTGATTATTTGTCATTGTGAACACACCACAGCACAGTGCACCACAGTGAAATGTGACCCCTGCATTTGACCCATCCGTGAAGGAGCGGTGGGCAGCTAACAAGCTAACAGCACCTGGGGAACAGTGCTTGGGGATGGTAGCTTGCTCATGAGTACCTTAGTGGTAACCTTACCGGTCCAGGATCCGAACCAGCAAGCTTCTGATCACGGGGAAAACACTCGGAAAACGAGCACCAGCTGCAAATGGAAGACGATTAAACTTACAACCTCCTGGTCTATAGGCAAGTGTCATGTCATTAGTCCTAAGTACAGGGCTTTAGAGATAAAGCATCACAGAAGCCGTCATGCCAGCTACAAGAAGTCTAGTTTAGCTGCCAGGCCATTACCACATTTTGGATTAAAAGTTACAACAATAAGTCACAAGTGGGTTTAGAGCATTAAGCTGTCCGCACATACAGAAGTTGTGCAAAACGAAACAAGACTCAAGAGTTTTGAGAAGATCTTTTGGATTTTTAATGAAAATGAGGATGCACTGTTTTGTTTGTCTCATTTTACAGATATGATTAATAAACAGGATACATGCACATAGATCTATGATAATGAAAAGTTTATATTTCAAAATGTATAAATCACTTTACATTAACAACTCCAAAAAAGTAAATCTTAAGTGATTTTTGCTTTTGATTCATACGTGTAATGACATTTTTGTAGAGGTTTTTGTAACAGAAATGTTTTCAGCAGTAAGTAAACATCCCATTTGCAGCATTTCTGTCCACAAGAGACGTGGTATCATGCATATTAACTTTCATTTTCAAAAAACCTGAATCTCAGATAGCTTACATCCTTTTCATAAGCATATGGTTTTAATCAAATACGCACCAACAAATAGATGCTCTGAGACTGTACAGTTATATGAACAGAATACAGCAAATTGCAGTAGCTGTTTCTTGTCAAATGAAACCTACTTTAGTCCAGCAACTGCTGCAAAGAGACAGGTTTCCTCCAATTATATGTGACCAGGAAATTAAATGCAGTTTGTTTTTGTAAAGCTTTAGGACTTATGATATTTAAATTCACTTTAGAAGCTTAATGCCCTTCTGATGTTTCCGCTTGAAGTCAAGTATGGAGGTGTAATCATGTATATAGAAGAAAATGAATTCTTACTTAATTAATAACTGAAACAAGAGCTTTAGCTTTAGACCGCAAGCAAGGTGCAGTAAGTCTGCCTTCACATATAAAAATTCCCCTGGGCTTCACACACAGCATATGTAATGTTGACTTTGGAGCTTTCACTACGTCATTATATATTTAGAATAAATCTCGCGTCTTAATGCACTGGAAATTTTCAAACTCTGCTTCCAACTTAAAATCCCTTCTGACGGCACACATACGTTGCATTCACTTGAATCGTTATTCAAATTCCAGGGCGCTATGTGTAAGTCAAATGTAACACTCCACGCTACCAATCTCAGGCCCTGAACCCACTTTTTTTTTTTTTGCGAGGACTGACTCACTTCTGAGTGTGCAATTTCTGGGAACTATTTCGAGCTGATTCACCTGTGAACGTGCACTTCAGAGAGGAAATGCAGCTTTACGATAATCCTATGCGTGACGAATCACAGGGTAGGGCAAGGCGATTACCAGCTTGTTTATAGCGTCTCATTCTGCGAGTCTGGCTTTTCGCCCTGCATTTCATCTTTGGCAGTTAGCCACACACAGTCGTTTTAAAAAAGAAGCTCTCCTTGCTATTTTAGGGGAAACTGTCTTCAGGTTTGTGTTATCACGACAGCAACATTGCTGAGGAGTTTCACCGTCTGGATACGCAGTCAGTTTATCAGAGGTCTTGGAAAGTGGGATGGTGCAGTGGTCATGATGAAATCACTTTGTGACCATAACTTGAGGGTTTTGAATCCCGTCACACCCTAAAAATCACTGTGGGGTCCCAGAGCAGGACCTTTAACCCCTAGTCACTTTAGGGAGTTGGTGTAGTCAATGTAACTCGGGAAGTCACTCTGGATAAGTGTATCTGATAAATGCTATAAATGCAAGAATAGACACAAGTCAAGATCTTAATCCTGTAGTCAGGGGTTGGGAGGTCACTCCAGGTAACATATCTGCCCAGGCTTGTGTGTTTATATCAGCAACCTTCTGAAGAAGACCCATCTTTGGACGTGTACCAAATTAGCCTTGCTCTGGACCTGTTCTGGCCTATGCCATGTTGTCACAGAGCTGCCGTGTCAAATCAACAACAGGAAGTTAAGCAACTGTGTCTTTATTCCTGCAAAGGGGCGTCAGAGGCCCACATCTTGACTTGGTGTTTACATTGTTCTGCAGCTGGTTTAAATCGCTTGACCTCCCTCTTACTTTTTATGCAGACAGCCTGTAATGCATTTATTGGATACACAAAGTGCTTATTGACCTGTCTTGTAATTATGCTTCTTCTTTATTATTTATTTATTTTCTCCTACTAAACGGATTGTGCAGCTTGAACCGTAAGAAATTTTCAGAGCAACTATGAATGGTGTGCATCTCGCCATATGCCAGAAATCACAGTGATCGGCCTATAATTGGCCCTAACGTTTTGACCTCTGGGGGGGGGGGACTAAAATGCTAGATAAATGTATGTGATGCCATAACAGAGCTTTTATAATTAAAAAGAAATATGAACACTGTTGGGGTTTAGTTTCTGTATAAACTTATTGAAGCTGTCATAAAAAAAGAAGCTTCACTACCATGTCACAAATTTCTCTTCACATCTTTAATTCTTTTCTTCTATGTAATTTCACTTTATTGTTCTACATTATAACATGTCTTGATATGACTAATGTAGTTATGTACACTGCCCTCCAAAAGTTTGGAAACGCCCCTGGCAAAGTGGGGTTTTGGACGATATCAGCATAAATCCTCATCATTTTTTGGTGCAAATACATTAAAGTAACTTGACATTATCTTTGGATACCAGCAATAATCACTTTTATTTTGATTACATAATAATGGTAATATATCCATGTCAGAGTCAGACGTGCCCCTTTGCCAGCTGTGATGTCTGGTTACTGGTTTAAACAGGTTTTTAAAAGATTTTTGGGTCAACACACCTTAACAGCTTCAACAATTGATTGGTTCATTGACCGCTCGGACGCCCAGATTATGCAGAGCTGTAATAGCTGCTAATGGTGGATATTTTGATGAATCCAAAGTTGAAGTATTTTCTATGTAGAAACTGTTTAATAAACTGTATGTTTTGGTAGTTTGTGTCGTCCCTTATCAGTGCAACATTAGCAAAAATTAAAAAGGATTCATGGCAACACTGTCCAAAACCCCACTTTGCCAGGGGCGTTTCCAAACTTTTGGAGGGCAGTGTATGTAATGTAGTCAAAGCTAAGAAATGGAAGAGGGAAATATACAATAATACTATTTGAACAACAGGGGTGCTAAAACACTACATAAATTTGTGATGTCATAATAGAGCTTTTTTGCTTTTACTGCATCAACTGCTATTGTGCTGCTTTCTGCTACTTGTGCTTGGAACCCGGTAGTTGCCGTTTGCGGCTATTATTTCTTCTTTTTTTGTCTCGGTAAAGCTGGCTGAAATGTCTGTTCTGGTGAAATGCTGACATGCATTGGGTCTTGTTTCAAATGAAGCATTTGAGAATGCATTTGAGTAAAGGGGGGATTTCCACTGCCCCAGTTTTCTTAGAGTCCTTCAAGGAGGGGTGCTATGACGTGTGTGTGTGTGTGTGTGAGAGAGAGAGAGAGAGACAGAGAGGAAGAAATAGTGGTAGAGAAAGGGAAAGTGGAGTAGTAATTTTGGCAGAGTTTCCTGTAAGCAAGACAGAAAGGATGAAACAAAAATGAAACACAGAGAAAGTCCAAGAAATTTAGAAAGGTCTGATGCAGAGAACAGAACAAAGACAGTTAAGTTGGTTAATGAGAACAACAGCACAGACTGGGGTACAACGAGGCCCTTAGGGGCTGCCAGCAAAGCTGAGCTCATAAGTGCAAAGTGACTAGAGGCAGATTTGCAGCGCACAAAGCACACAGGGGTGCTGCTGGACCGGGTTGAAGCAGTAAGAACTGATCAATTGGATCAATTTCAAGTCACATCGGACAGGCGCATAAACACTGTCCGAATGTGGAAATGGGTCAGCATCTTGGTGATATTGTGGTTGTGTACACGAACACAAACATGACTATAAATTTGTTCAGTGTATTACAGTCATTTCCTCAATTTGTTATAAAAAATCCGTTCTGTTTGGTAGATGGGATGTCTCGCCAGATTTCTGGAATGTCCGTTTGGTACATTCCATACCATACAGACCTTCCAAAAAATCCTCCTCCGCAACAAGCTGAGGCTGAATGAAATGGCTATCGTGATGAGCACATCTGTCTTGCCACTAAGAGCTGTCCCCAAAGACCTGATATTGGACAAGAGTTTGAGGGAACTGGTGGAACGACTTTATGTCCTGGGAGAGAGGCAGCATCAAACCCAGATGACAGAAGAGAATGTGGGTTTGACCATGCTGGGGATTGTGGTCAGACATTTATGCTTGGGTCTCAGAACCAAGGTTTTGGGCTCTTTGTTGAAGAAGAAAGAATGAGATGAATCACTCATCCAGCAGTTTACAGCTGGGCTCACTGTTACGCCTTTCAAGAACTTCAGGTTTCAATTATGGAATAGGGGAAGTTGGTAGCGTAACAGTTTGCCTCATGATCAGAAGGTCGCTAGTTCGAATTCTGGGCCGGTAAAGTTACCACTGAGGTACTCATGACAAAGGAACCGTCACCAAGCACTGCTCCCTGGGCCCTGCCCGTGTTAGCTGCCCACTGCTCCTTCATGCATGGGTCAAATGCAGAGGTCACATTTTGTTGTGGTGTAACAGAATACAGATATACATAATTTGTCATCTGAATACATATCGTCAGTACTTGTATTCTGTCACTCCCCAACACTGTCTGTAAAGATATTTAACTCTTTGTTGATCAGCTTCGACCTTTGAGTGAAATGTTTGTGCCATATACATTAAAATCATTTTACTGTTACTGAAATTTCTGTGATGTGGCATGCAGATTCACCCTTGGGGCTGGTTTCTTGAACATGGATTAAGCCTAGTCTTGGAGTAAATTGCAGTAACAATAGAGATTCACACCTCGAAGATCGTCTAGGCTTAGACTTAATCGTAGTCCAGGAAACTGGCCCTTATTGGTAGTTAACTGGGATCAGAGGCGTGTTTTGTGTGCCATGTAGTGGAATACGGCAGGCATTGCAGGAAAGTCTTTAGGGCACCTTTGGGGTGCATTACACAGCCTAGTAGGCCGTATGTGGCCGGTGGGCCGTAGTTTGCCCATTCCGACTTTATCATATCAACTTTACAAAACACATTCACAGTATCTAACAAGGTATGTATTTTCATATGTGACCCTCCACGGCAAAACCAGTCGCTTGTCGCAACGGAGGTTTCCGAGAAAAACGAGCGTTTATGTTGCGTGGGGTAAAATTTTGGATTTTTTGTTTTTAGTGTTTTGAAACAGTGGAAGGTCTATACTGTACTGTTGTGAATAAATTTGGCTGAAAAACTTACCCTTTCCATCCTAAAAACGTGACTTTCTTGAGGTGAGGAATTCAATTCCAGCAGAATGTTAAAAGTTTCTGTTTTGACCGCTCTACTTCAATATTTACGGTAAATCCACTCGTTGACGAGCGTGAAGATATTTCTCCGGAATCCATCTTCGTCTCCCGAGTTCAGTTAACCTAACGCAGGTAGGCTATCCGTGTGTCTGTGAATGCAGCGTAGGCTAGCGTAAATACAAATGTAGCCGCGACCGCACCAAGCGTCTGTGAGTGCTACGGCGATAGTCAACTTCAGAAGCAGATTTCTCCGTTTCTCACTTGGCGTGACAGGAGAAACCCGACTCCTTTGAATGTTGATATCTCAGTCATATGTCGTCACATTCATTCCATATAGGTATCGTTTTGAAGCTTGATTTATGCCCTTTCATGAAAACATAATAACTCAATTTTGAAAATTTGCGACAAGCGACTGGTTTTGCTGTGGAGGGTCACATATATGATTTGGTAAATGACGAATCCGTTGATAATATTGCACACAAATCCTTAAATTCTGCAAAAACGAACCATCTATAAGTTAGGAATGCTTATTCAGTGGCATCCATTCCTTTGGAAACTCTGCCCATATGCTTACAATCTCCAAAAGTAAACAATGAAAACATTCTAAAAAGATATATTCTCACTCAAGTTATTTGTCCCCAGGGAGGCTCAAGAGTTGTATATCCCATTGGGATCATAATTAGAATAGCAGAGAGTCTCAGCCAATGGGTCTAATTGCTGTTGTGTGTGGACAGAGGTTTTACTCTACCAGATTTGTTTGGAAAAAGGGAAACATTGTTGTAGTGACCTCCTCTTAATTATGCTCATTGCAAGGTTTTTCTTAAACATTGAAATCCCACCACCCCTCTTATTTATCTAGCACTTTGGACTGTGTTGTGGGGAAACCTCTGTGCACTAAGGCTTTGGTACAGTCTATGGCCTTTTTGAACATTCCAAATTCCAAATTTCAGCACTCACAACACCATCTAACTCAACTACCAACTAAACATGGCATAATACCACTTTTTCATGTCCGATACTATACCAATATTGTAAATATTGCTTTTGGTGGACACAGACCCTAACTTTCAGCTCACCGTCCATTTCATTCTTACCAGTTTTATCCATTATGTAGTACTGAACCATTCTGTCTAATTAGCTCAGCTATAAAAGTTGGTCTTATTTTGTATAATTAAAAGCATAGGAGTTTTATTTTTTCTCAAAAATTGGATGTTTCCTGAAGTTTCTGCTCGAGAGAGTCCTGGGAAATTGGAGAATGAGATTTGAGAATGAGATGAGGTCAAGGCGCTCTTACGCGACTAACAGCCTCCAGCTCTGCAGTGACCCTTCCCCTAAAGCAAAGCCTCCCTCGCTGGTCTTCAGTCCCACACTCACTCCTCCTGGCTTCAGCACGCCAGCTTTCTAGCCATAATGCCTCAACCGTTCTGGTTCCAGAGGTCTTGATGTTGCAACGCTTAATCGCATGATTCAATTACTCGGGTGGAGCGCCGTCTACCCTGCCCTCATTACCGACAGTTTGCAGAGCCGCTGCTCACACAACATGGGAATCCCCAAGCGTCTGAGGCGAAGACTGCGGAGGTGTGTGTGTAATGTCAGGTGAAGGCCTGGCTTCTCAATATGCATCACTCTGCAAACACTGCGACCACCACAAGTAAACGAATTCAAGGTTGTATTTGTTGAACAAGGTCTGAAACAGTCTCTGGGAGTCTGTAGACACTATTCTGACACAGCTAATGTCCACAGAGTGCAAATACATGCAGAACTACATGTGTAGATCAGCACGTCTGGCAATGGCAAAGCAGCACATCAATCCCTTTTTCATTGTGAAACCGGAGCTGAAAGTATCACATTGATGCTGTGAGGAGAACGTGTCTCAGTGATACTAAAGGGAAGAAAACTTTATGGTGCTATTAGGCAACTTCTAAAAACAAACAGGGTTTTTATGATGGATTTGCTCATGGTGTTCCGACAGAACAATAGTTAGAGTAAAAGATTGCGACATTCAGTGTGCTGACAATATATTGTTTTAACTTTTCTTCAACACTGATCATTGCGTTGATACAAAGTTCAAGGAAAAGTTATACTTGACTGATTTTATGTCTGTCTTTGAATTTAGAATAATGTATGATAGTTTTACATTTCATGTAGCATTTTTAATTAAAATAGGCATAATCAGGGGGTGCAAGCACAAAGTGCGCATGGAACCCTCTTGTAATGGTTCTGTTTCTTTTTGTATTACTATTATTATTATTATTATTAGCTCCTACAAAATGCATTTTGCAGCTTGAACCATAAGTTGCAGAAGGCTGAAATTTTCAGAGTAAGTAGGAATGGCATCAGCCAAAAATCATAGCAATCGGCTTATAATTGGTGCTGTAGCAAAGAAAAAAGTGTTTTGACCTCTAGGGTTCTGTCATAAAGATGAGGATCTGCAGTGTGTGGGTGTGAGTTCAATGACACACATACAGTACATAGACACTCCGGTGATCAGTGCTGACCCTTTTTTGCTTGTAATTCTTCTGATTTTCTATTATTATTATTATTAGTAGTAGTAGTAGTAGTGTTGTTGTTGTTGTTGTTGTTATTAATTTTGATGTATTTTATTTTATTTTATTTTATTCTTCCTACAAAATGCATTGTGCAACTTGAACCATAAGTTGCAGACAGCTGAAATTTCCAGGTTAAGTGGGAATGCTATGAATAGCAGTATGCAGTACTCCTGCTGTCTGTATAAATGTATGTGTCTGTTTAATTCATGAGTGATTATATCTCTCCTATTTGAATGACTGCCATCAAAAGATGTATTCAAACTCATTGAATATTCATTGGGACCAATCTGGACTGAATGTACTAAACTCACCTTTGCTGGAACTACGTTATCTGTGAAATATGACGTGTAGGGGAGACTGAGGTAGTTTCCAGAACCCCGTAGTCATTTATCTTCTTGTTATCCTGTGATCTTAGAATTGTATAACCCATCATGTCTATGGAACAAAAAGCTGGGCTTTGGCTGTCAAAGTATTCCCCGGTACATTTCTTTAGCTTTACTTCAGTTTCATATTCACAATGTTCATACGCCTAACAGCTGCACGGCTCGTTATTTGCAACACCTAAATATTTCAGCCTTCTCCTTTAAGTTTCGTGTTAGCTGGACTAGATCCAAGACTTATTTGCCAAATCTCTGTCCAAAGTCTGAACACATTCCATGCAAAAATGCTGTCACATTCACATTCTCCATCATCTTTTTATTTCAGTTCTGTCCTGCTGTGGAACATTTCAGAATTCAAGTACAGTAAAGGAAAGTCTCAGATTCCCCAAGTGGTCTGTCCGTTGTGAAATCGCAATGTGTCGCTACCACCACTCTTGTGAAAATTATCATTAGACTTCTTCAATTACTTAAGTTAGAAACATTCATTCTTGTTCTAGGTGTCTTTGGAAAATTCCACCTTTGCTATACCACCTAGTCAGGGTTGGGAAGGTTACTTTTAAAATGTATTCCACTACAGAATATGGAATACATGCCCTAAAATGTCATTTGTAACGTATTCTGTTAGATTACTCGACGTGAGTAACGTATTCTAAATACTTTGGATTACTTCCACATCGTCTCGCTTTTTACAACTGTATGGATGTGGCATCACACCCTTCATATTCCTCCCTCTTTCTTCTTTTAATGTGAAGTGTTGTGTGAGTTTCCAAGAGAGAAGTGTGTTTCTGCCCCGGCTCTGTGGCGCTGGCTCCTGCTCTGACTCCTCCATTGTGTGACTGCGGCGACTTACGTTAAATAGACGTTTACATTAGAATCTTTGGCTGCTGTTCTGAAGGGCTTCCGGTAATGAATGGAATTGTTGTAATTTATTCATTCACTCTGGGGGGACCGGAGCCCATCCCGGGAACTTACGGGCGCAAGGCGGGGACCAACCCTGGACAGGCGCCAACACACCGCAGGGCACACACACACAATCACACTCACATTCACACGCTGTAATTTATTAGAGAAAGGATAAACATGTGAAACAGAAAAATACTGTCATGTAATCCATTATTTTAACAATGTAACTGTATTCCCATTACCATCTATTTAAACTGTAACGGAATACAGTTACGTGCACTATGTTGGAATGGCAGCTTATCAAATGCCACTTCTGCAAATTTGAACACCAATCAGAAGCACCCAGTCCATGAAACTACACGTCTTTATAAAGAAAGATAAAAAGTACTTAAGTTAGTAGTGTCACTATTTTTAGTCAGCCTTTCTCCAAATCTGGTAATTATGGTCAATCTACTCTCCCTAAATCTCAAATAGTATAATTAATGAAGAGAATGGTCAATTAAATAGTCACACTATATACACACACAATAAATTATGATCTCTGCATTTAAACCATCTGTTTAGAAGCAGTAGGCAACGATTCAGTGCTTGGGGGTTAGTTTTCTTACCTTTACCAGCAATTGAACACCATATTATTTGTACCATCATGTTAACATGAATTTGATCCTATTTCACACAGAAGCATGTCTGGTTTGTTATGTATTTAACTCACATTCTCACTGAATTTTATTAATAGACATTGTGATTTACTTTCATCAACCACAGAACTCTTTTCAGAATCAGATATCACATAGCTCATGCCATGAATTAATTGACTGACGCGTTCCTCATGTTCATATTAATCTGAATTATACAAAGAAAAAAAAAACTTCAAAAAGGGTACGTGCACTGCTGATAAACTCCAGAAATATAGTACATTTCTGCAAACATCCATTTCTGATCTGCATTTCTAACTGGGTTTTTATTCTCCAGCCAAAAAATGTTTTGTAACAGCATTTCTGTGACTGTCTTTTTGGTTTCCTCACACGTTTGATGTATTGTACAGTGTATTGGCATTTTGAAAAGATTACAGATTACTAGTTATTAAAGGAGAGCGGGAACGTTTTTAGGGGTCTATATAACCTTATACATGTCCATTAAATCATATTGAAAAATGACTTCTTACATACACACCGTATGTTTTGGAAAGTCTCTTTCAGTTCTGCCATGGCAATGTATAGAGCGGGAATAATCCAATGAATATTTAGTGCGTAGGAGCCAAGAATATGTCAACATGGCTACAAGGAAGAACAGGTTTTTTATTACAAGAAAGTGATGTTGCAAAACAATGGCAGAGAGTCTTGCCAAATGTTCGTTTGAAAGTAGTCTATTAGGAGATGCAGGGCATATAACATCTTCCTTATGGTCGTTTGGTGGAATATGGATAACATTCTTCCAAACATATATGATTCTAATGAAAACTTGGTCTGTTGCTTTAACTAAACATTAAAGTCTGAATCTCATTTGCAAATTTGCAGTGGGACTGTAGATTTTCCCCATCTGCTCGATTCAGCAATATTATTACAAGAAAACCACATATCAACCATATGTGTTGACATATATTAACTACAACCAACTTTAAAGTCCGAAAACTATAATAATCTTTATTTTTGCACCATTTTGTACCATTTGCATCATTGTTGTATTTAGGAATAGCAGTTTTCTTTGCAGCATTTATTAGACACTCTTATCCGGAGCGACTTCCATTTCATAATTAAAGGGACAGTCTCTTGCACAACTTGTCGTTACTCAGGGCCTCATGGTAGTAATACTGCAGATTAGATAGAGTCAGAATTCATATCTCCTGGTATGTAGATGAAAATCCCACCACCATCACATCTGACGTAGATAATGGGACACTAAGGGTGGGAATTGATAAGATTTGATCAATGTCAGTGCTATTGTCGATTCTGCCAATCAAACCAATTCCTTATCAATTCTCTAATCGATTCCTGAGTAGTGTTTTGAGTGTAAAAAGTAGTTCTACACAGTCCTCCACACCAAAAGCGACCATTTTATTTTTCCCAAAATGATGTCTGCACAAGACTGTGAACATCAGCACATTAATATTGATTAACAGAGTTGTTATTATACAGAGACATTCTATGGCTTAGTTTATGAAGAACAATAAGGTTAGTGCAGGTGGAAACACTTCTTTATCATGTGGAATCCATCTGGATATAGAATCAAATTATTTCATAACAAATCCTGCATTTTTCTGTATTTATTTTTTACTCTCTAATATTATAGAATGTAATTATAGATTAATGGAAAATGAAGAAATACCGAAGTTTTGGTCATTTTTGAGCATTTGGACTGATTTTGGCCTTTATCTCATTTCTGACTCATTCCATAAGAGAGCCGCGGCACAATAGCGCTGTGGACGCGCGTCGGGAATAAATCAATATCAAGTAAATGTCTGTACTGTGAGTAGAACGCTGGTTGTTGTTATTTATCAGCTAAAATATCAGTTTTGTCTGTAATAAATGGGAAGATTGAACTGAACTGGAAGGTTTTAGTGAATGTTGGACTTCCCTGTGAGAGTCGTGAGCGCTAACAAACGCAGCGTGTGTTTACATGGTGAAAAATATCATTTATGCGTCATGATTCCTCGTGGTTGAAGGTCAAGTCGCAGAGAGCGTGACGTAATGAACCGTAACGCAAAACTTAGGGAAAAGCGGAAAACGTGGTGCTGGGAAATGAGAGAATCGTTAAGAAGAATCTAACGTTGAAGGAGCACAATTCTGATGGAACTGATCAATCGGAAGCGGTTCCAAGTCTGAACCGGTTTTCTAATCCCACCCCTATTGGACAAGGTTTAGATTCTGAAATGGTTTAGTTGGAAGAGTATCCTACAGTACAAGGATGTTAAAAAATAATTTGCCAAACGTTAAATCCTGTGATGCATGGGATTTAGACTCATCATTCTCTTTTAGAAGGTGCTTAACCACACTTTTGTGAAACATCATTCTGTTTGCTGGTCTTTGTTTTCATGAAGGGTCTGTTTGTTCTTGGATGAAGCCTGATTATACTGTGGGAAAGGGGAAGTCGTATTAATCTTTGAAGGTTGGGTTGTCCTTCTGGGAACACTTCACCTCTGGTCCCAAATTAGATTTTGCACAATGATGGAAGTTGATTAAAACTGCCATTGTTTAACCAGTTTTAATATGAGTTTCATATGAATTTAGAGCAGTGTGTGAGTACTAATCTCTGAACTGAATATCTTGAAAATGTCTCTGACATCTTGGACATCAGTATTGCAAATCAGATTTATGTTAATGGCAAACAAATGTGATTTACACACTTCTGACCCAAATTCTCATTTCCAGGTGAATTTACTGTTGTGCCCATGATTTGATGGCCAGCTTTACCAAAGCCTACAAATTGCATAATTTATGTAATATTTAATTATATTAAGCTGTATTGAGGAGGAGCTTCAAACTCAAAAGGTTCTCTGCAGCTTGTCAAATTTGTTCTGATGTTGAAGCTGGCACAAATACACTGTCTCAGCCATGTAACAGGGTAGAGACAAAACATGACACAAGAGAAACAGCTGGTTTGGGAACAATAGAGAGAAAAGTAAAAAATGGAACAAAACAGTATTAAGTGTTTAGTAAATAATCGAAAATCGAAAGCAGTCATATGTCCACTCACTTTTTCACATTAACACACAAAGGAAGAAACACGCATACACAGTTCCCCCGTGTAGCAGTGCTCCATAAACCAGAATTGGGGTTCATAAACCTAGGTAACGGGCTCATCACAAAATATCAGTTCCTCCTTCCTAAAAATGGAACAACCCTCGAGACCAATTCCTGCCAAAAACTCAAACTCAAACTCAAAACTGTCAACCTGGCAGCCATGACATTTAAAAAATTACTATGAGTCTGACCGCCTGCCAAGAGTTGGTTTCCCATAAGATCGATTGCTTAGCAAGAGACAGCAGAGATTGCGGAGGATTTTTTTCCCACTCAGGTTTTCTTGGAATATCATCCCCTTTTGGTATTCCCAAGAAAAAGTCTGTTGGCAGCTAATGTTTGGATGAGCGGCTAAAAAATTTGTGTGCTATAAACTAAATGGTACAAAATTATGTAAGCATGTCATTTTGACTTCAGTGAGAAATGGATATTGGAAATCCTCCATTATATTCCTTTTACTGTGCCGTACCTCTATTTATGCTCTCATTAGTGGGATAACTAATGCCTGCCAAACAGCACTACTACTTAATTACACAAATGTAATTTAATACCTCTTGATATTTTAGACCAGTAAAAATTGGACAATGGTAGTTTTGCTATGCCTATTAAGTCTGGACTCAGGGCTCACCTAATGTACCGAGTAGTTACACTGATCAAGCAAAACCATGCACAACTTGTGTTTATACGAACACAGCACGGACATGATTTGATTGTGGCTGTGGTCAAAGCAGCTGCAGTTCTGAATATTACACAATCCTCATTCTCCAAACCAGTCCACGTTGATTAATAAGATTCGTTTAGACAGTTATCCTGTTACAAACTTTCTAACAGGGGATTTTAAAATCAAATCAGATTTTTCTCTCTTTGGGGAATTAAGAAAAACCTTTATTTTGATTAATCTATCCTCTTTGACCTTTAATTTGATAAAATCAGGTGTATCAAAATGTGTGAATGCAGACAAGTTTTATGTTGGAAGTCTTTCAATAAAATGACTTAATTCTAATCTTCAATTCCAAGAATCATAATATATATATAAAGGCATTAGAGGATAAGGACATGTGTTGCAGTTTAAGCCTGCTAAAGGTTGAGCTGGGTAGCGTTACCTTAAATTAGTACCATTCGCTTCAGTGTGCTTGAGACTAATAGAAACTTCCGCACTTCCATTTGCAAGGACAATGAGCTTACTCTGAACATATGAGCCCACCACAGAGCTGTATGTAGTCTAAATGTGTAAAGCATACACACACGCTTACACACACACTTACGCCAAATTGATTATAACAAGAAATTCCCATGGTGGGTGACGACTAGTGGAGGCCAGCTCTTCACAAGTAGTTATAAAACATTGAAATAATAGACTTCATAATGCATTCAGACAATGAATTTAAGAATTATTGTTAACATTATTATTATTAGGGGTCCATGCACAAAGTGCTTATGGACCTGTCTTGTGATTGTTCTGTTTCTTATTTATTTATTTATTTATTTATTTAAAAATTAATCATACAAAACAGATTGTGCAGCTTAAACCTAACTCGCATAAGGCTGAAAATTTCAGGATAAGTAGGAATGCTTGAGGAATGTTGAAAATCATAGTGATTGGCTTATAATTAATTGACCAAATTCCGTCCCCGAGTTCTGATGAAGCAATCTCATAGTGAAATTTGCCATTCCCTGATAATTAGGGCTATAGCACAGGAAAGAAAGAAGGCACTCGTGGCGTCACATAAATGTCTGTGATGTCATAACTGAGCTTTAATTACATTAAATTAAAGAAAATCAACCAATTCTTATATCAACACAGCTTATAAAAAAGAAGCTTCACAAATTTCTATTCACATTTTTAATTCTTTTTCCTATATCATTTCACTTCATTGTTCTATATTATAACTCAATATGTCTTGATATGATCAATGTAGTTAATCAAAACTAAGATTTGGAAGAGGGAACTATACAATAATAGTATTTGAACAATGGGGGTGCTAAAATGCTACATAAATGTATGTGATGTCATAATAGAGCTTTGCTATTTTTTGGCTAATTTTGACTTCTGACTGCTTTCTTTGACGCTTACGGCATCAGCTGCTATTGTGCTGCTTATTGCTACTTATGCTTGGACCCCTCATGTTGCTGCTTGCGATATTATTATTATTATTATTATTGTTATTATTATTATTAATAATAATAATTTATTTTATATTATCATATTTGTATAGCACTGTTTATCCAAGAACTGCAGTTAAAACTCCTTGACTGCAAAATGTACATGCATAATAGAACACAGTTTTCAAAACAAGTGAATTGTACAGGATGCAAAAAGATGAGCAATGTGAGGAGAGTGGGTCAGTGGAAGGTCAGTTGGATGTAGTGATGAAATTCCACCAAATTCTGACAAGGCAGTTTTGTAGTGAAGTCTAAATTCGCCATTCCCAGAATTTCTCCTTTGATACAATCTTATCCCATTGCTCAGAGGAAACCATAGTTTGGATATGTGAATTAACACCAGCTTGGCAAGCCTCCTACACCATGATTCAGTTATTTAGACTAAAAGGAGGAACGCATCTGAGACGCCTTCTGAATCTAGATGTCACGCTCGCTCCCAGCATTAATCAGAACATACACGCACTAGAGTGAGAGTGTGTGGTGTGGGAGTTACATACACTGATAACAGGATAACGGATAATGAGTCAGCGTATGAAAGCTGTGGCTGAGAAATCAAAGTGCGTACAACACACACACACACACACACACATGCTTAGACCTGCAGTGAAATTAGACATGAATTACATAGAAGCCGTTACCATTCTTCTCTGGGAACAGACTTGATCTTTGGCACAGCTTCTCGTCTGTCATTACCTCTGTTAAGGTCAGAGGAAGGAAGATTGTGAATGAGAGAGAGAGAGAGAGAGAGAGAGAGAGAGAGAGAGAGGCATACAGAGTGATACAGAAACCAAAAACAGAGAGACAGAGAAAGTCAAACTAGACACTACACTAGTTGTTTTAATTTAAAATTCTTTGTTAACGGAGAAATTATGTACATCTCTTTTAGTTCTGCGGTCATGTTGCTGATAGTTTTTCGCAGGGCACCCTGGGAAGTATTTATTACCCCTCTGTTTGGAGTGCGACTCTGAAAAATCTCAGTTTGAATGGGTAGTTAGCCCTATCCCCTTACCCCTACCCCTTGTTCTAAATGGGAAGTGGGACGCCCTACCCCTACATGTGAACGTGCAAAACAGAGGGGTAGGACCAAAGGATGAAGTGGGATTCACCCCTACCATGGCACGACCTCAATTAGCCTCTTAATAACAATTTGCAGGCACAAACTTGCAGCCTTCTGTGTTTACTCTGCGTAGACCTACCACAGGAGAGGAGTTTACACACTTTGCTCAGTCATGCATGGGAAAAGAGTGTTTGCTGCAGGGAACAAATTGAGTGTTATAGCCCTAAATACAGGCCCTATCAGACCATACACCACACCCCTACTATTACCAGCGCCTTTTTAGGGTGATTCCCACAACCGACCTGAGCCAAAGGTAAAAGCGACAGGCAGAACGTTAAGGCCGACTCCCTGCTTGTGAGTCATGGTACCTTGCCGCCCCACTGCTTTTCACTTTGGTGATGAATAATGTCCTCCGATTCTCACTGGCAGGGCGCCTACGAGGCCCAGGCAGGCTCAGTGCTAATTCCTGGTCGCTTTAATGAAGATTCAGAGGACAAAGCCCTGCTACTGCTGCCTCCTCCTCCTCCCTCCTCAACCCCAAATTACATCCCGTTACGCTTTCTCTGATGATGCTACCTGCTACCACTCTTTAAGACACAGACCGCTGTAGTTAAAACAGAACAATGTTGTCAGTTTTGGGGAACCTTTAAGTGGCATCTTTTCAAATGATCAAACACACCCCCACAAAACAGCACGGTAGTGTTCTGACCCAGCTCTGGCAGTGTGTGCACACATATATGTGTATGTTAATCAGGAGGACAGTGCAGTAGCTGTAAATGCAGCTCACAACATCGTCAACATTCCAACCTGCTTAAAACCCAGTTCTACACCTCTAGCTTCATGACTTTCCAACAGCAACAAGGTTTTAATCAAGACAGAAAACAGCAGAACTGTGTGAACTTGGTTTTGTAGTTACTGTCACCTGCCAAACAAGCAGTCACCTTTTAGAAAAGAGGGAATAACATCCACTTTATCTACAGATACGAAAGTAACGAGTAACAAGAACCTTGATAGAAATGTAGTGAAGTGAAAGTCATAAGTTTCCCAATAAAATACTACTCAAGTGAAGTACAGATACTCAAAAACTCTACTTTAGTACTCAAGTAAATGTACTTCGTTACTGTCCACCTCTGTATTTAAAGCTGCAATTTTTTAAAAGTAACCACTACTGATAAGCTACTGAAGAATGTAGTTAAGTTAGTAGCATCACCACTTGTAGTTAGCTATTCTCCATTAGTGATTGCCATTATCTGTTATTTAGCAAGGTATTTTGGGGAATAGAAGCTAATTGACTTAATCCTCTTCTTCCGTGGTTAGGCTGTTTTGTGGTCTGGGCACATAAACGAGAGAGGGAGAGAGAGCAAAAGCACAGTTTGAACTTGGACTTCTGCTCTGCACGTTGACCTCATGACCCAGTAAAGTGACCCCCATTCGCTGGGATGAAAGGCTTTAGTCATCAGTCACTGACCCACAAAAGAAGCCTCTACGTGTTTAGGCACCGGGTTTATTCAGCAGCCGGAGGTGAGCTACAGGCTGGTTTGTGCCAGGCTCTGACATGTTTAGAGCTGAAAAGTCCTTTTATACCAGAGATGATTAATGACTGCCTCTGACGGCATTGTGGTTGTCTGTTTTGTGGATGTGTGTAACCACTTCTGTCCAGGTTGTAGAGTTGTCTACTGCACTGCATTAGTCAAAACGTGTACTATTTGGACGAAAATTTGTAATGTCCTGTATTTCAAACTCGGAGTTTTGGGAACACTGATAAAAAGCACCACTAGAGAGTGTTGTATCAGCCTAGCTGGAAGGGTTACAGGTGAAACCATGGCAACTGCGTGCTGATCTTGAGTCAGATTCACCACAAAGTTGGCAGATGTACTAGATAGATGCAATCCATCACTGTTGTGCATTTAATTGACATCTGTTGCCCAATTCATGTCACACAGCAAGACCTCATGATGAGATATGGGATTAATTACAATTTTAATGTTACTACTTCTCTTGGCGGTGCTGCTGATTGGTACAGATTTTTATCAGTATTCTGATCTGATCTGCAGCAAATAGTCAAATAAAAACAGAATTACCGTTGCTTTTTGTAACATTATCTTGATGGAAGTCTACAAATCAATGAATGATCTGAAGTTGAAATTAGGGATTTTGACAAGATAGTTCAGACCATCTTGTTTTGACAATTTTGAACTGAGATTAGGAATGCTGAAGGAGCTTCAGATTGTGATATCACTCCAAGTAAAGGAGTTAGCAAAGTTGCCCAATCTCTATAGTATTTTAAGTAAACTGTCCAGTTTCTATTATATTTTAAGCAAACATTTTACTGCACTGCATGTTATTCTATTGAAAATCACAGTGTGAATGGTGTAAGTTTGCTGTATCATCGACTGCCAAAATGGTTCTCACGATACGCATCAGAAATGTATAAGGAATGGAGTGAGATTTTTCAGCTTTCCTGTTTAGAAGCTAAACAGTGGACTAATGCAGTGAAAATTATAAATACATCTACACAAGTGACAGTGTCACCTTTATGTGTAACTATTGCATAAAGTGTGGTCCAAGAAATCTTTAGTTTCTGAATTGTTCAATGAGTAAACACGCAACCTACGGTAGTTTGTTTCTCAGCCCATCTTTGTGTTTTATTCACTGATTCTTTCTTCATCCGAACCGCTTAATCCCCACTGGGGTTGTGGGCAACGGGACCAACCCTGGCCAAGTGCCAACACAACGCAGGACACACACACACTCACACACACAATCGAGAATCAGCCGTATGGCCTTCCTGTGTGGAGTTTGCATGCTCTCCTTGTGTTCGCGTTGTTTTCTTCGGGTGCTCCATGTTTCCAGCGCGTTTTATATTGTGAATCGCATTGGGGCTCTTAACTTCTTAATATTGTTTTAAACTCAATACTGTGTCCAGACAGTTTGGTCATTACCAATTTCACGGCCAGTATTTTTCTCTCAGTACAGAGTTATCATATACCACTTTATCTCCTCATACTCTTTATTAAAATACTGTGTTCTGCTGTTAAGTCAAGCTTCCAAGTACAGTAATCTCCAAACATATTGCTGCCTTCTGCGGCTCCATTAGCTCTCAGTATGTTACGGAAGAACACACAGGTGGCCATTCAGCAGACTTCTAGTTGTTTGTCCAGCTGTTAGTGTCACCTGCCAAAACTTAACTTCCCTAGTTGGAGCATCCATCACAAGTTGAGACACTGAACACATCCCTCTGGGTACAAATCCATATTTTAATGTGGTGTTGAAACTTAAGATGTAAATTGGGTGATAAGATAAATGAGATTAACTTTATTTTGAAATATTTTGAAAAGTAAATGATTGATTTTCTTCATATTAACCATTTAGACGCTTGATTGTATCCATTTCTGCAGACAACTGACATGAGGTTTTTTTAACTACACAATGAAGCATCTATCTGCAGTCCCCATGTCTGTCTGGCTTTGGGCCCCTGTGATGTTTACGCTCTGAAGTTTAAGAAAAGAGCATGTTTAATGCTAGTTAACAGTTGTGTGTGTGTGTGTGTCAGAGATGAGCCTATGACGGAAGCGAGAATCAGATCTCAGCCAGAGAGTGACAATGAACAGAGCATCAGGCCCATGCAGCTGGTGGGAAATCCCAGTGAAATCTTCGTACAAGACCATGGTGTCATCCCTCCTCAAAAATGCGCCGGCAAGCGCAACTTAGGCTGAATCCGAATTCTGTGAAAACGCCACTGACTCATATTAATATGCAGATGGTCTTGACGATCAGTTCCAAAGATCATCTCGCTCACAGACAAAAATTTTCATGAGCCGATTACAAATCATCTCTGCACATGCGGAATTAAGGGTCTACACTTGAGCTCCCTAAATGAAACAAGCTGTGGTCTGATTGGAGAGGAAGAGAATTGCAGCTATGATCTGCAGAAAATCAACAAGAAGTGCATTCAGGACTGGAGATTAAAGGGTATGGCAGAGCAGGCCAGAAAATGAATAAAGGATCAGTTGACGTGCAGACAAAGGCATTCTTGCTGTGATGAATACGCAGCACCACTGTTTAGCATGAGGTGCACTGTGTGTATTTAGGCAGGCAAGTCAACTCACTGAAATTCCCCAAAACATAATGACAGACGCCGCATAATCTCACGGGGCACCTCACCTGTGGCAAGACTGAATTTACATCATCATGACGCCATTTATACCAGTGGCGATTTTAGGCTATTTACCCCCTGAAAAATAATTACGATGTAGTGAGGTAGCCAGTTCTCAGACCTTAGATTTGCCAAAATTGCTTTCTAGAGGTGGAATAAATCAAATAAGAATATGGAAAATGGAATAAGTCAAATTGAGGAGAAAAATTGAGAGAATGAGAAGAGAAATTCAGAGGGAAAGAGTAGAAGAGAGAGAGGGAGGAAAAATCGAGAAAGCAAGAAGGAAAGGCAGAGAGAAAATGTCAGATGGAATAAATGAAGCAGTAAAATCCTTGCATGTGTCAGATCCTCCTCTGATTGGTTGACGCGTCTGCGATCGCCTGATTGTTTTCATTTAAATGCGTATTTGATTGTACTGCAGACGTTACACAGCGTATCTCAGTGTCGTCGTTCTCAACAGTGTATGGCATGTTGAGATGTAAAGGCATGGCTCATGGAGTTAGAGTTAATGAAAAGAACATATGAAAATACAGGTGCAATCGTTGTGGACAATTATAAAAACAAACTTTTATTTTTGTGTATATATAGAAATCTGTGCTCCAATATAAGTGGTGATGTCCAAGTTTGGGGCTTATCATATGTATAGATAGATTTTCCTTGTTATTTATGGTTATATTTCTGCTCATTTTCATACAGTAAATTAGCTTTTATTGCTAATTTTATTGCTTATGTTTTATTGGGAACACGTCATGACTATATAGCATTTTGGGGGGAAATGTCTGCTTAAAAAATGTTTAAAAATCAAAACATGGAATGGATTTTTTGTTATTACAAACTCATGATGAAATATTGAAGTTTGAAATAGAAAATAGTGGTTTTCATGTAGCCACTTTTTGGGAAGGAAAACAAATTTTTTCTCAATTTAGCAATTGTTGATTTATAGCGTTTTGGAACCAACTCTTCAGCTTTCATAAGAAGCACTTACATTTGCTTAAGGCACTGAGTAATGGTTTTGTTCCAAGGCCCAAAGGCGGTAGGTCTGGCAGTGAGATGGAGCTGGATTAGAACCTACAGTGTCTTGGTTAATAGACCAATATGCTAACAGTAGGCTACCACCACATACATGCGGTCCTGTACATTTTCATGTGTAATATTTATTTTAGTGGGGGATATTTTTCTAATACTTGGTAACATGTTAGGTTAGCATTCTCTTTCATTTTCTTTAATGAGATCTATTAACTTTGTTTAAACAAATCAGCGCAGTCATAAAGTGCGAGCCAGGTTCAGATTTCACTCGTTCTCATCGTATAAGCATTAGAGGTATGAACCTTCTCTGGTCTCACGATTTGATTCGATTCAATTCAATTACGATTATTAGGTCAACGATATGATTTGATTCGACATCTCAAAGCATCACAATGCATGTCATCATTTTTTTCTACTTCACATTGCAAGCAGATCGGGCAGCCATAGTTACTACCGGGATGTTTTTTTTACTTGAATTGTTGTGCCATAGCCAGAAAATCACCAAGCAATGTCATTATGATATAATTCAGGGCTTTTCATCTGCTTCTGTCCCAGGTGCTGCTACTCAGACTAAGCAGTGGGACGGAGTATTTTTTGTATTACTTTTTAGATATTTGCATTAAATTAATAAAGATGCCCAAATCATCTGGAAATTTTAAGTAGTGAAAGTGGACTGCATATCATGGACCACCTGCAATCCCGCCGCGGACCACTAGGGGACAGCGGACAGCCGACTGAAAACCTCTGTTATTATAATCGATTATGGTGTGCCACTGCATTGACGCAGAATCGTCCACATCTGCATCATGATGCGTCGATTATGTGATTAATTTCAACACCCCTAATAACCATTCACTTCACATAAAGAATCCTCAAATCTTGAAATCATTGTCCATTTCGGAACAGTCTGGAACCTCAGGCCAACCTCGTCCAATCCAATCTGACCCAAGTCTAGCGCTCTGAGAGGGGTAACCGTCTCAATTTTGGGTAAAAGGGGACAGACAAACTATTTGGACTCTTTTCTAAACATCAGATCTTGATCTTAATCTAATGCACCAGGTTCTGTTACATATTGCTGCAAACCTGCGCGTGGACCTTTCACTCCCCCCCCTCTGCATGTGGTCCCGGGTAAGATTGGCCTACTTTTGCCATCCAACAGTGCGGCTCTGTAGTCAGCGCTGTGAGAAAGCGTGGAGAAGAACTATCGCGGTGCCTTTTTATCAAAACCACATGCGTTTTGCAGTTGTGCCATATGGCCAGAGTTAAAGGGCAAAGGGAAGACTCCCAGGTAGTTTATATACAGTGTTTAGAACCTACAAAAAATGATCTACTGGTAGTATTAAAGAACCCAGGGGACGCACACTAGCGTTAAGACGCAGTCCTTTTGAAATTGGACTGTTTCCGATTCTACGTTAGTTGAAACGTTTATTAAGGAATCATTCATCTTCCTCAGGACAAGACGCTGTTGGGACTATATTTTTGGGTTAGGAGAAGGCCGACTCTAGCCTTCCCGGAGTATGTTTTCCAACACAGATGGGTATCACGTTTGAAACGAACGTGGTATTCCTTACAAACCAGAGTACAGAGCTCCTGGGCCCAGCCAGGCATATTCATTGTGTGGTAATCGTGTTGTTAGTGAGCGACAGTAATCCGAGACGCTCCCTGGTCTGGGTTGGCATCTGAGGCCTCGTCTCTAGGGGTCCGGCGCTACCTGCGGGCCTCTCGGTTGGTGTCAGGGTGGAACGTGCTGTTTGTTCCCACAAACTCTAGTACTTGTTTCGTCTAGGACTTTCTTGTAGCCAGGGAAATTTGAGAGTCAGGGAACAAGAGTGGCATTTAAGCATGGCGGGGAGGGCGGGAGCTACGAGGAGAGCTCATAAACTGTTTGCTCAGGTTAAGACAAGGTGAAGCAACAGGTGGGTGTAATGAAATGCAGGCAACAGACCTTCCTGATGAGATTCAGGAGAATATTATGGATGTTGTCAGCGTAACTTTATGAAGAGCCACAAAAAAATGACTGCTAGCAAGAGTACAGTTGCTGATAAGAAACCATCACTTTTGGTCACATGAAATGAAAAGCCGCTCAATACAATGTTGCAATATCAATTCCCTCATGTGTACATGCAACTGCGTTAGTATAGCTAACTTGAAAGAGTATTTTGGCATTATGACAGAAACATAGCAATATTCCCTCAAGAAGCTCGACTTCAGCCTTTCTTTAAAGACCCAGTAAGGTGAAAATCACCTTTGGTTTGTTAAACTTGCACCACTTTAGAGGGATCTTTTTTAAGATTGTGTGTGCATGTGTTTTACAGTCGATGGGTAGGGGCTCTGTAGTAGTGGGTGGTGCTTCAGAGCTTTAAGCCGACATGCCTACAGCATCTGAGCAGAGAACGTAATTTTTGAGACTTAATTTGACCAATGTAGCAACGTTCATATTCACTCTAAATTGACAAGGTAATTAGGTTCATTGATATGAGGAACTTATAGTTGATATTATTTTGACCTTACTGGCTCTTTAATAAGCATACTGGACAAGAAGATAAAAGATTTTATTTGACAATAGTTTTGTAAGAAAAATGTCAGCATTTATATTTACCAAAAGCTTCCACTCATGTTTGCACCTAGGTGGTGTCCTCATTTATCTGAAATATTCTAAAAGGAATATTTCCACCAAAGTGAGAAATTTGAAATGATCTGTGAATAGATATGTTAATTCTAAATCTTGAAGGACTCAAATCTTGAGATTATTGTCCATTTCAGAACAGTCTACAACCTCAGGCCAAACTTATCCAATCTGACCCAAGTCTAGCGCTCTGAGAGGGGTAACCATCTCAATTTTGGTTAAAAGGAGACAGACAAACTTTTTGGACTCTCTTCTAAACATCTGATCTTGATCTTAATCCAATAATTAATAAATTTGAAAAGATATTTTAATTTGAAATGTTTACTTTGGAAAAACAAAACAATCCACTTTATTTAACTAAGAGAGCAATGAAGTTTTTCCGTACAACACATTAGCAAACGATGCAAAAGTAGTATTAAGAAGTTGTAGAGTGAAATGTCTCAGGGCAACGTATGTTATGGAAAGTAAACGACTTCAGCCCCAAAACTGGGACAAGTGCAAGCCTTTGTGTGGTATTAATAAATATCCTGTTTTATCTAAGTGTTGAGTCCCAGATATAGAGCTTTTCCTTTTCCACAGCATCATTGCCATGTATGGTGTGATTGTCTGCCCCAAGCTTTGTGGGAAGAGACTGTATCACTGTATGTAAAACAAACAAGCAAGCGATTCTCACAGTGCTCCACATTTCGAATCACATTTTATTTACTAAAACCATTTACCTTATAATTAGTGCTTACATGTACTGGTTTCAATTACTCTACACACCCTTTTTACCATTAGTATGAACAGCATGTTAAATCTTTCTCTCTTCTAACAGAAACCCAAAACTATATATTTTTAAACAATCTTAACATTCAGTTGGTTATTGATTTAAATCCATTGCACACATCCTCCATTTCTGGCACATCCGTGTCATGTCTTTTTCTCATTCTGTGTTCTTGTCGACTCAAGTCAAGTAGAGCTATACGTTAAAGTACACAGTGAGACAAAATCGTCCTCTAGGACCAAAGGTGCAAAAACAACACAACAGCACACTCACAGATCAACAATGAGTGTAAGAGGGGGAATAAATTATAACTATAACTATCTGAATATACATATATCGAGCCTAACAAAAATATGTAATACCTAAAAAATACTCTGGGGTGGGAACATCAGAGACTATAACACCACCACAGTATTTTTATATATAAATAAATAAATAAATATATAAATATATAATATATATATATATATATATATATATATATATATACATATGATTTCACTCCAAACACTTATATTGTGCAATAGTAGATCATTTGGGGCAAGCATATAATGTACGTCCAGGTTGGCATGAATGTAAACGCTATTATCATTCTATACAGGTAAATCCATGTAAATAAGTACTAGATATCTGGTTAACAACGGCTTCATGCTTCATTCTGATTCTGGTATAGTATTATGTTTATTACTAAGTTCACTGTCAACTGCTGTATACGAAAGAACTACATAAGCTTTGGAGCAGCTACTCTCACTTTCTACTTGCTTAATTTGACAGACTGTGGGAACATCAAGCAAGATGTTCTGTCTGCATATTATAATGGCCTCTAGAGGAAGCTCCAGCCTGTCCTCTCTAGTGGATAAATCTCGGTGGAGGGCGCCAGCAACAGATGCCTCTGCTAGGAATGCCGATTCTGCCTCATTCTCAGGGAAGTTACTACTCTGCTGGACTGTTGAGGTAAGACAAGTTATTAATGCTAACCAAGTGAGAAAGAGAGAGGCTTCTGAATGGGCTTTATCAATGAGCAATGATGGGATTTTGGGGCTCCACCACAAAGATGCTCTGATATATCTAATGCAATAATTATACATCTGGGCAGCAATTTTGCTAGAATTGTCACAAAGTTTTAGACTCTAACTACATTATATGGGTGTTGCAAACATCAAGTCTCCCTGAAATGAGTTTTTGCAGGTTGGGCTGTCTGCTGTTGGTGGGCAAGGATAAGATGATTTTGCCTTGACCAAGAGATTGTAGGATCGAATCCTACCTCTGGCATTACCACCACTGGGACCTTAGCAAGACCCTCAACCCTAAATTGCTCACAGGGGAACTGTCTCTGAAATTTGGAAATGGAAGTCGCTCTGGGGTGTGTTTCCCAAACTACGTTAGCAACTAACATATAATGGATTCAACAGGCATCGTGATTTGTACGATTTCTAACAAGGAAGATTCAAATTTGATAAAGGTGAATAATAAACAGCAAAATCATCACACACTCTAGGTAAAATCACTATAAAACCCTCTAGTTTATAAAAAGATAATTTTTAATGTGAAGGTTTCTGTTTAATCTGCTAGGTTAGGTTACACTGTGATTCATCGGTATTTACCAACCGAGTTGGAGCCACTTGAGTCAGAACGCATGTGTTTATTACAAATCATGACTTTTTCCTGATTTTATCTATTTCTATTTGGTATATTCTAGTTTTACAGCCACAAGAGGCTAACACAAACGCTTGCCTCAAGTGGGCAAAAGGACGCTAGCTTGGTTAGCATTTTGACTTTCTGCCAATGCGATGCCTGGAACGCATCAAACCCACATCCTCGTAGTAGTTTAAAGGACTGCTCAAAGATGAACATTTGGAAGTGTTACCTAATGCATAAAAGTGCCACGACTCCTTATTAGAATTCAAGTTATGGTCTCAAGACTACCTGTAAAAATGAAAGATGGAAAAGAACCGCTGCCTATAAGCATTATGGCTTTTTGCGTCTGCTACCGTTCGTAGATAAGATTCACGGGATACCACGGCCGGTATCCATAAAGCGTCTGAGGGCAGTTTAACTCTGAAATGCGTCACAATTCTAAGACTGACGGGATTTTCTCTTACTCTCAGATTTAAGAATAAGTAGCAGCATAAAAGTTAAGTGTTAAGACTAGGTCTCAGCTCCTACATGATCTAAGAGAGCTGGAGAAGACTCCTAAACCAGTAAGGAGTTGCACGATGGCAGCAGCACTACACACACCAAGACGGAGACCGCACACTTTCCGTGAAAGAAAGATACACTACTATCAATGAGTTGATATAAAGATACAGGCTTACGTGAAGACCTTCTTTTAGTTACCGAAATACAGCCCCAAATGTTGATGGAAATCTACGTAGCTAGAAAAAGATACCACAGTATCAGTGTTCGCCAGGTTCCATAGTGATTAGTTTGTGCTAAAGTGGCCAGGGTCTACACATGATGCACGCGTTCTCTCAGACAGTGGACTCGTGGACGTATTTGAGCAGAATAAGCAGCAGCTGTGTCAAGAGAAGCGTTTGGTTCGTCGTCCAGGTTGCTGTTCTTTTACAATCCACTGTTTTGCTGTGACTTCTGCCTTTGAGCCGTTAAATATAAAAACATATGCATCTATTAGTGGAAAATGGATTGGTGATGTGCTGGTAGATTTGCAACCAATTAAAGTATAATCATAAAATAGTGTGTTCTATAAAGCCTAGATGAAGGGTTTGATGTCACTAATATATTCACCGCAGCTCCTCTCTAATATTGGTTGAACTCAGTAGTTGGGGCGGGATTTTATTTGTGGTCCTCATTTCACCACATTTAAGCGCTGGCTCTGTCAGAACTCAGGAGTCGGGTTTAGACTTTGCTGAAAGTTACTTTTAATGTCTTTATACAACACTGTTAAGTCCTACTTTTTGCTGAGCATTTTTAACTCTGAGATCAAAATGTACGACCGTTCTTAAGAAGTTTTACGCATTCCGATCTTCACAGGAATGGCTTCTGTGTGGAGTTTGCATACTACCCCCGTGTTTGCGTGAGTTTCCTCCCACAGTCCAAAGGCATGCAATATAGGTTGATTGGCGACTCTAAATTGGCCCTGTAAGGTGTGAGTGTGTTCCCTGTGGTGTGTGATAGGAAAATGAATGAACAACAGATTAAGTACACCACAAAAACTGTGTAAAAAGTCTTCAGGGTTGTGATTGAAGGTTGCTTCTTAGAAACATTTGTACAGTTGCTTAACTGAATGATATTATCAATCTATGGCAGCAAATCACGGATAAATCCATGTGTTGACTGAAAAATTACACATTTTAGCCATACTGAAGATGTTACTGTTGCGTAGTTTCTGCATAATAGAGTGCACGGCAACTTCACTATTGGCAAGAGTTTTATTTAATATTCATTGTTTCTAATTCTAGTTTCTCGACTTTACTGCTGTTACGATATTTGCACATTTAAGTGAACTCACATAGTTAGCTTGGATTTTATAAAGATATTATTCATTATTTTTCAATTAATATTAAACCATTAAAAGTGTTCATATTGAACTACTGCAGATCTTATGTACAATGTAAACAGAAAATTCCAGGACCATCACTGTAGATTGACTTCATTGTCTCCTTTTCTATCTCTAGTTTAGTTTGACATTTTTAGTCTATTTATATATGCTTATTTTATGTGCCTTATTTGTTCTTTGTGTTGAAAAACTGGTGGCACGTTGTCTGGTCTCTCTAGTTTACCTTGACCTTGAAATAGGACTTGACATTGTAACATGCTAAAATGTAGTTTACTGCAGTTCATTCTACATTCAGTGAAGGGCGATGTGGTGTAAGATAATGACTGTAGGCATACACTCTGTAGGAAATAACTTTTACTCGCTGTTTTTCACACGGTGATTTTCTGAAACAAAACTAAATTTTTAGGTAAAAGTGTTGCAACGCACATTACTGAAATATGTAACAAATATAATATTACTGATTTTTTTAGTAATGCCTTACTGTTTCAGGGATAAAATTTGTTGACTCACTACAGTATACTGTTATTTGTTAAACTGCTGCTGATCTTGAGTACATTACTGCACAAAAGTAGAATTGTATTTCATGATTGAAATGATAAAATTTAAATCCTACTTCTCGCCACTTGGGCTGCTGTTGCAATATTTGCATATAGTCAATATTTGCATAACAGTCAAGTGTCTCAGCATATGATATTTGCATGTCTTATTGGACATTATTGTAGACGGCCTGTTTAGAATTTTCATATCCAACTGCCGCAGATCATCCGCACAAACAATGAAAAAAAAAATTCTGGACCAAAAGTGCAGTTGTATTCAGCATATAAATATTGCACAGGCTCTCGTTCTTCCTCTAGTTTAAAGTTTGTTTTCTATTTATAGTATATGTATATATTTTTTGCTTACTCAATGTGTCTTTTTTGTTCTTACTGATCTTCTTACTGATTAAAGGGAAATATGACAAAATGCTCTTGAAAGGAAAATTTTGCACTAAATATTAAACGTATTTTGTTATCTCGGCGTGGACTATCAGAAATTGCATGTGTTTTACCATGACAAATCACTCATTTAATTTTCTAGGGGGATGTTGGGGATCTATAATTATTATTTCCTTTGTTAGTATTTAAAATCCTGTGTTGGTTGGTCTCTACTGTGACCCATTATAATGAGGGATTTTTATTTTACTTAACAAAAAGTCAAAATGTCGCCGTTTGGGGGGCTTATCTTAACATCTTTATTGAGGTTGATAGTCAAATTTCATGGCCAAAAAAAATTTAAACATCGGGCTTTGATTTCATATAAACTGGGAATGTATCAAGTATAGACTATGAAAGTGCAAATAACATTTCAATGATTAGTCGCTTAACAATATAAAACCTTTAATGGGTTACAAAATGTCCTCCCCTCCCTCCCACCCCGATGATCTGTCTCCAGACTCAAAACTGCTTTCTGCCAAGAGAATAGAACTCATATACATGGTGATTTAATGCACAACATACCGTCACATACAGGACAACATTTGTCACTCCACGTCAGGAACAGATGTAAAGAACCTATCGAGTGCTTCACTACATACGTTAGCTCCATCATCACTTTGGCAACAGACATTACTGATACATTACTGATTACTGAAGAAATACTGCAGGTTACTGAGCTCAGTCCATTCTATTTACGTCATTATAGAAAAGAAAAAAGGAGAAGGAAAAAGAAATCTAAGCATTTTAACACATTCTCAAATCTGAATGCATGTGTGTGGAATGTCATGGTTTAACCATCACTACATGAGACCGTGTCGTTTTTTTAACGTCAGTAATTTGAGTAATTCTAGCATCACTACCAGGACAAGTGGGACTCAGTTATACACTTTGCATTCTTCCCATTGACTTTACAGCAACTTTTCTTCAGCAATGCGCAGCTGCATTCATATAATCTGGTACAATTTTGGGATAAATTGGGCAAATTTGAGGTTTTCTGCCAACTACGTGGGCCGTTTAGTGTAAGAATTTGGACAGGCGTTTTTGTAGAAATGCATGCCCATATAAAAAAAAAAAAAAAACACAAAAACGTCCATTTCTTTCTTTCTCTGTTTTTTTTTCTTCTTCTTTTAATGGCTGTTAACCGTTACCTCAGTAGTCATTATTTAGTATAAAGCGCATTTTTCAAAGTGGCACTGTAAAAGGACAGCTTGAGACACATGGATCAAAAAAAATTGGCTTTTGTTTTTTTTTTGTGCGTCATCCGTTATTTCGTTTTTTATGAAAGACACTCAATTCCAAATAAATAGAAAATCAATTATCACAATATATTAGGTCTGGCGTTTTACATACTCAAAGCGCAACGGCATCGCACACTGTACACAATATTCTCCTCGAAGCGCTCAACTTATCGGATCGCCGTTAGAACTGGATGACGGATGGGGAGATATGGAGAAAACCAACAGTGATCCCACACGTGTGATTGTTTGTGTCTTAATAAATGCTTTTACAAAAGGCTCTGGAGGTGGACCAGAGTCGAGCTAAAGGGTGGTTGAGGATACATATATGAATATATTTTTAAAAAACGTCATTTTAAAAACAAAAAGTCTGGAGGCTGTTAGTTTCACTGCCGTCGGAAAGCATCGGTTGAGCACTCGAGAGAAATGTGGCAATAAATAAGTTTCACAGAAAAAGGCACTGCAAGAAGTTGCGTAGGAGTAACCGTTTGAAAGACTCGCTGCAGCGGTTCCTGCGGAGTGCCGGCTCGACGTTTACAACTCCGTCCGAATTTACCGGTGGCGTGGTACAGTGATTGGGTTCGAGCAAAGAAATGAGGACCGCGATTGAAACCACCACTTTCATCCTCCTCCTCCTCCTCGTCGTCGTCAGCACCTCGAACACAGCCCGGCTCTCGGCCTCGAGCTGCTCCGGTTCGTACTAAACTACGCACTGGACTTGTAAAGGAAGGATTCGGTTTAGAAAACAAAGGGGGGGCTGCTCAGCCCTCAGCAGCAGGCACGATCAGCACAGCGTCCGCCGAGGTTGGCGCGAACTCGGCATGTGCTAGCCAGTGTTTTATGGCACCTAAGAGTTAACACCCATCATCAAGAAGGAGCAGGTCTTGAGGACAAGAACCCACTGAGGCTGCGCGGGACATTCAGACTAACTCTGCTAACCCTCTTGTTCTAGAGAGGACACCATTTGTGACCAGAGTCAATACCCCCTAATTAATATCTGCCCTGGACTACGTACAAACGACTTCTGATTTCATTATTCTTTTATTTCATTTGAAGCATTTATCTCTCCTGAACCGCAACACGCCGTCTTTTTACTAATAAGGAGAGAAGAAATTGTGTCTCTCACGCACGTTAAACGTATGAGATGATTTTTTCCGACACACAGATTCTTAAATTCATTAAAACGCGGTTTCTTCTGATTTTCTACTGACCCGACAAGCCGATTCTTTTTTTTTCCCCGCAAATTTAACTCTTCGCCTCAGCCAAGTCGCATCGAATATAAACGGTTTGGGCAGGGGACTGGTAGGCTTGAACTTCATACGAGGTGTACCTGACCCTCCCACTCAGACGAGCTACTGCTGGGCTGGTCGGGGTCTGAGTCACATTTTGGGGTATCGGACTGGCAGGGCTGGGAACCTGCCGGACTTTCTGCCGTCTGCATTGAGAGAGGCGGCGAAGAGGAAGTGTCCACCAGGTCCAGTTGAGTGGGTCTGACGGGTTCTCGCTCTTCGGCGCCGCGATACTCGCCGGCCTCCCTCTCGCCCTCTGCTGTCCACTGCTGGAAGGGATTCTCCCCGGGCGGCTCGGACGTCCCTGGCCTCCCCGGCTGAGCGCCGTATTCCAGATCGGACGGCGTGGCCGAGGGAACAAGACTGATGTTTTGGGGGTTCATGTCGTGGAACCAGGCCATGATGTTGCCCAAGAGGTTGGCGTTGTCGGCGGGATCTACGTCGGCGGAGTCAGCAGGCACGGAGGGGGGCGAGAAGGGGTCCCCCGTCGACTCCCGGGCGGGATTGCCAAAGTTGTTGAAGCGCTGCAGGACGTTCTGGCCGCTCATGTTGCCCAGCTTCTTCAGGCTGTCCCCCACCTCCAGCAGCTCGGAGCTGCTCAGGGCGGCGCGGGGGAGGTCCGCCCCGTGGAGCACCGGGTCCAGCCTGGAGGGAAGGGACGTGCCGATGGCCCCCATGGACGTCTCGTGAGCCAGCAGCTCCTGGGCGTCCATGTCGCCGCCGCCTCCCATCGCTAGCCCAGACTCCTGCAGGGACAGCTGGATGGCCAATAAGATGTTAGGATCATCTTCGTCCAATGAGCTGTGGGGCTACACAAAAAGAGGGAGGGTATAAAACTCACCTGTAATTACTCTAGATTGTGCTCTTGAGTTTGCCTGTTTGAGGTTGCTCTATTTTTGTTCTTGTGGAACGTGGAAATGTTCTAAGCTTTTATTTCTTGACTACTGTAACTCATCCCAACAGTTTGTCCATTCATAGATTTCAGTTGTGTCACAGACACACATCAAACTGTAGCCGCCGCCATATTCAGTACCGGGCATATCGAGTACTGTGCTTGTGTCCGATTTAAAATTAAGTATCCGTCTATCTATCTACAGTATCTATCATGCTTGTTGCCCCTACTGTGAGTACCGAATCCACTCCAGACCGACAGCTGGATGCTCTAGCTAACGTTACCTGTAAGGCGTTCACTTCAGTTAAGCTACCTATCGATGTTATGGATGTTTCTCATTTTAATGCCCGAGAACTTAAGAGATACAAGGAAAAGATCACTATTATTGGATGTGATCCGTGAGACCCTCCAGACGTTCTCCATCAACTCATATCCGCTGACACACCACCTGACTTTTCCTTCCACGACATTTACATCCACCTGGTACATAACCCATCATCAGATAAAATACAGCATCTCAACCAGAAGAACATCTTTTTGTTTAAAGGAAAGCTAAGTGGCGTTGTTTTGATCAACACAGTGTAATCAGTTGCTAGCGCTGTCTAGCTGTTGTTAGGACTAGGCTAGGCTAAGTTAAATCATCTGTCATATTGTAGAGCAGGGTGAGGTGGGTAAAGTGAGTGATGTAAGAGTGATGTGAAGGCTGGTTAGTCTTGAGTAAACTAGTTTTGGAATTACAAGAGGTGGGTGAAGTAGCCTCCACGCCAGCCAGCTCTTGAGTTGTTCACACGTATCAGCTTATGCGCTGTTGTCTGTAAACCTTTTAAGATTGTATTTTAAGGGTGGAGGTTTTTTTGGAAGTATTAATAGTTTTACTTAAACTTGACTTGGGACTAGTTACTTCCTTCACAGCCATTGATATGCACATTTATTGATGTCTAAGTTGTTGAAACTTAGTGACATGTTGGTTCTGACTGACAGACAGGCAACAGCACGCCCGGTACTCAATAAGGCGGCAGCTACAGTTTTGAGTTTCACGCTTGTGGACGTATGTCTGTGACTTCAGGAGCAATGTATGAATAAGTGAGTTGATTTTTTTTTATATATAAATGAAAGTCTAGTCTCTGTGTTTTAGTGGATTTGTTTGAGCACTATGGCTGTCTTTTGTCTTGTAATAAAAATCTGCTATAAAAATAGTTGACTTGACCTGACCTTACTCACAGACAATTAACCAAGGAACGCTATAGATCCACAAGAGTGAGTAGAAATGCAGACCACACATGTCTACACTCACCATAGGCAGGCCTGGTCTCTGGCTACAACCCACTTGCTCCGAGTCTGTGGATAGAAGTAAACAAAAAGAAATTTGTGTAAAGCCTCGAAAGAAGATGCAAATGGAAGAATTTGGGAGTGAGTACAAATTTTAAATAGCTGCTGTAAATATCTGGCTAAAAAATAGACATGTTTATTTCTTTATGTCCATGCAGTACCTAAAGTGCTGGGGTTGGGTTCATCAGAGTCTGGGGTGTTGCTGCGCAGGCTGGACATGTCTCCACGCCTGCGCTGCCTGTGTCTGCGTCTGTACTGGAACTCTGCATACTCCTGCAGACCGACAAAACAACAGCAAAAAAAAGCCTTTAGACACTTCAGAGAATTCTACGTTCATCACCAGAAGTATGCCCCTATCCTGCAGAAAAAGAAGGCCTGTTAAAAGAATATTCTGCAACCTGACAAATTTAAAGCCAATTCCACAACTTTGCTAAAGCAAATCCACACCTGCTTGACCACAATACTGCAATACTTTGGCATTTTATGCATTTCCTGGTTATTCCATGCATGAAGGAGCTGATTTAACTGTTGAACAGTTTCACAAATTCAGTAAAAGTAAATCACTAAACTGCAGTATGGTGGCCCTCCAGGACTGGATCTGAGTAATGCAGCTCTGCACTAACTATCTCTTTTTGGTGAGATCATGCAGAATGGTATTAATGTTAAGAAACAAAAATCAGAAAAGGAGCTGGCTGCCATTACATCAGGAGGCCAAGCATGAACCTTTCCCTACTAATGAAGTGTGTCAACAAAATAAATGCGGAAAACCAATTTTTAGCACATATTTGTATCTATTACATCCTGAACCTTATCCATTTCCAATTGTGCATGCATGAGAAATGTTGCAACCAATTATTTCATTTCCAAGAGATAACAAAATCACTAATTGATGCAAAACATGATTACTGAGTAATTCACCTCATCATTTCTCTCTAATGTCATTTCCTTCTAGATGACTGAAAGTTTAAGATAGAGAACACCAAATAAAACTGGGTAAAAAAAAAAACCAAACAAACACATGACAAGACTCCACACTATTAAAGCACAATCTTCTCAGGGTTTAAAAGTAAAAGAATCCTAAAATTTTGTCACATTCCGGCAATTGTTATGAAGTTTAGAAAAAGTGCACATGATCATATCATGTACCTGAGAGCAAATGAATCAGATTTAAAATTTTAAAGGACTTTGCTGTGAAATGTTTTCAACAACAAAGACCTTTTAGGGTGAGGACCAACAGTCCTGACATTCTTGAAGGCCGGGATTCTGTGTGATTTCTATCCTGCCTGGTGAGTCACTTATGGCCAGCATCACTTGTGACCAGATCAAAGCAGATAGGATGGAAGAAGAAGAAAAAAAAAAAACAAAAAAAAAAACCCATGCTGGAAAATGGCCCTCCAGCACCAAACCTGAGGGTCCATGCTCTTTACGCATGTGACATTTCAGCTACAGAGTTTGGGGGGGAAGGAGAAAGGAAAAGGAACGGAAATGCACATGCTGCTAAAGAAACCAAAAAGATGACGATGAAAACAAGTGATGGAGTACAGATGACAGGTGCCATTCTGTTGCTCATGTTGCCATCCCTGAAATGGAAGAATATTGGGGCTTCAGTAATACCTGCCACTGGCCTCCTGTATTTTGAATGTGGACTCTCGGATCAATTCCTCCGAGAATTGCCTGATTGCCCTGGATCTTCAGATTAGAACAGAATAGCAGTGGAATACCATACAACTTTACATTAATGCACTGACACTGACAAATTTCACACATGCTTGTCTCGATCATGACACCTTTATGCACCATTAAAGGTCCCATATTATACTTTCTTACATAAGTTAAACTAGGTCCATGTCCACACGTACACGGGTATTTCTGAGAGCGGAGATTTCCCGTTTTTTTTTTTTTTTTTTTTATCGCGTCCACACGAGCACGTTTTCAAAAATATCTGTCCACATGCAATCGCAAAAAACGCTGTCAAAAGCATGCCTTGCATTGTAGATGAAAACCTAATGTAGCTGCGGCGCGTACTGTGACGTCATATGAGTGGCGCACAGTGTGACGCGAAACGCTCCGTTTTTCCAAAATCTTCCTTTTTCTTGTCCACACCTAAACGCAGAAACGGGAGATTTCAAAAATCGCCACTTTGGCCGGAGTTTTTAAAAACCTCCGTTTTCACTGACCCAAAACACTGTTTACGTGTGGACGAAAGGTTAAAACGCATAGAAAAACCTCAGTTTTCAGAAATGCCCGTGTACACGTGGACATGAACCTTAGTCTCTGAGCTCCACTAAACATGTCTCTGAAGTAGTCTGCTGTAAACACCTCTCAGATTACGCATTTTCACCTGCTTTTTACTCCTCTATTTCAGTCCCTTTCAGAACAGGCTGTTTCTCATTAGTATTCCTAAATGCAAATGAGCCGCTGCTGGCCACGCCCCTCACTGGGTGAACTGGGTGTAGTGTAGACGGCGCGGCGAGAGTTTACCTCACGTGAAAATAATCCACATGGTGCTGCTAACAGACCATCCATACAGCCGTACATGTTCAACACAACACTCCGCCGCTAGACGTCTTCACTGTGATTCCTACGCTAACGCTGGTGAGAAAACATGGCGGATCAGGAAGCGCTAGCAGTTCTACCTGGTGGGCAGAGCTTCTCAGAGAGGAGGGTGGAGTTATTCAAATGTCCCCTACTGTGATGCAGAAGTAGAGGAGAAATCTAAACGGCTGGTTCAAGCACACGATTCCTGACATTTGTAAATTAATACTAACACAATTCACCATTTTTTATCAACCTTACAGTGTGTGTGGAGCAGTACAGACCCTGATGGATGCCCAAAGAACAGAAAGAATGAATTTTTTCATAATATGGGACCTTTAAACATCAACCAACTACATAATAAAAATGATAAATACATTCTGGCACAACCAATAGTAACGTTTCTACAACTCAATAGCAATGTCTTCCTGTGGAGGAAATAGATTTACACTAAATACATGATCAAAGTGAAACCTGACCTGACCTGACCTGACAAACACAACACTGAAAGGGAAATGCAGTCATTATTTTCTGAAATAAATGGAAATCGATTTTTTTTTTTTAGAGTAAAGACATGATCTTAAATGTAGTGTGACTTCAAAGAGGTAATATTTCCCTTTTAGTGCAGTACAGTTCATTAATGCTACGTCAATCAAGAGGTCTGAATACACGCTGAAAGGAAAGCTTACCTCAGGAGATGCGAAACCCAAGTACTCCCAGTCCCACGTACCCCCAGCAAAACTGTGAACACAAAAGAGCAGGACTGTGCAGACCCACGTGGCATGTAACACTTATTCCTACATCATCGAGAAAAACCCTTCCAAAAATAAGCCGTGGCGATCACGAGGCCAGCTCAAAGCTGCTTAACCCGTTCTCAAGCGCCAGCCCACAGACACAGCAGGAAGTTGTTTTGTTTTGAGTGGTTCAACACCAGTCTCCGATCGCTGAATGCTTGTTTCTAACAGTTAAGCAGCGTTGTGGGTGAAATTTGAGCCCTATATGAGCTGTCATGTTTTGTGTCTGGGTAGAAACGGTGGTGGGCTTAAAACTACGAAGCTTTTTCAGTTTTAGCATATTTACGATTTGCCATTTCATTTATCAACTGATCCAGAGTGACTCACATTTCCTTATTAAAGGGACAGTCCCCTTGGTACAACTTGGGATTTAGGGCCTGTGTTGTCAAAACAGTTTTTTTGCGCTGGCAGCGCCTGTTTTTAAATACAAATCCTATGAGCTCCAACGTTCAGACTGCTAAGCGCCTTCAGCGGAATAAAGACGTCGGTGAAGACGTTTTTTTTAACCGCAGCGCTCAGAGAGCTTCAGGTTGAAATCTGTTCCACTTTTATAACAGCGCTGGGCTCGTCAATGTCACTTCTCTCCTGCTAGCCAATCAAAATCGAGGACGGGGCGGGACATACATAGTCAATAACTCACTAACAACAACGGCGGCGTATCTGGAGCAGCTGGAGAAGCTTATTTTGGCTTTATTTACACAGCTTGAATGAGGCAAAAACTACAATCATGATCAAACCCCTAATCGGTGCTACTCTCCCAGCAGTTTTCCTGCACGGTTTGGCTCATGCACCCAATCTCTACGGCTCCAAGACGTTAGTATCGAGTTCAAACGCTGCCGCTAACGCCAAGACGCCATTTCTCCCCATTGTAAGGACAATCTCTTTGATGTCGGCTAAACTACCCATCTCAAAGTAACACGTTACAATGTTTACATGAAACAGGAGCGAACGCGGAAGTGCCCAATGATGCTTTTCGTAACTTAGCAACAAACACCGAGAGAAGCTCAGAGAAAGCGCTCTGGAAGTGAGGATTTGACCACCCTCAGCGCAAAAACCGTGTTTGGTGGACACATGCCCTAAGGGTCCTACCTGCGTCGAGGGGCTTCTGGGGAATCGTTAGGAGCCACCCCACGGGCCACAGAGGCCAGGAACTCTTGCCTCTTCTGCTGCACCAGGCAGGCAGCGCGGATGATCTTATGGCGTGGGGTGCGGAGGTAAGGCCTGTTGACTTTCTGGGCAAGGTCCTCCGTCACCATCTCCAGGTCAGTCTGGGCAAAAGGGCATTGAATCAACGGGACAGGACAGAATCTAAATTAAACCCTAAAATAGGCTGAAAGTACTGGAGCATCTTCCACTGCTCACAAGCGGGATAGGGCTGCCACGATTAGTCGACATAATCAACGATGCTCATTTTAAAATCTGTGTGTGTCATGTAACACCACCAATGTTAAACTGTAACTGCTGTGCACAAGAGAAAGTGCTGGAGACAGCATCGCTTCCATTATCTGCCACGGCCGCGTTCTGGACTAATGAAGAACATAAGACTGAACTTTCAAAGGCATCTGAGCAGATTCTGTAAAGGGACGTCCTTTCAAGTCGGCACTGCGTGAGCTTCTCTGACAGCAAGCTGGATGTCTACATTTTAAAAGTGAGTTAAGCTGGTGCATCTGTAGATCATTTATTTTCAATGTCCAGCCGCTGTGCGTTTTATGCATCTGGATATTCTGTTGCTGTTAAAATATAAGTATCATAGGGCTGGCTTCCTGCTCATGGATTACGCCTAGTCTTGGACTAAGGCCATGTCCACACGTACACGGGTATTTCTGAAAACGGGGGTTTTTCTATGCGTTTTGACCTTTCGTCCACACGTAAACGCCGTTTTGGGTCAGTGAAAACAGAGGTTTTTGAAAACTCCGGGCAAAGTGGCGATTTTTGAAAACCCTGTTTCTGCATTTAGGTGTGGACAAAAAAAAGGAAGATTTTGGAAAAACGGACCATTTCGCGTCACACTGTGCACCACTCATATGACGTCACAGTATGCGCCACGTCTACGTTAGGTTTTCATCTACAATGCCCGACGTACACAAAGTACTACTGCTCTCAACAAAATTAAAATTAAAATTGTACTCCATGCCGTCTGCACATATGTAATAGGGCTGCAACTAACAACTATTTTGATAGTCGACTAGTCATCGACTATTAAAACGATTAGTCGACTAATCGGATTATAAATTGCATAATTATAAAATGGCTCCGATTTAGCTACCAGCTTTTACATTTAGTATGAGGTTATTTAAATTTTGTGGTAAATAATAAAGACAAGAAGGATAGTTCACTCAAAAGCGTATTCTAATAAATAAGTTTCTTCTTTGCCTTATCTAGCCTTACGATGGCTCCTGGTTTTGTGATGCTACTGAGAAAATGCTAACATACCATTATAACATTTATGAGCGAGTGACAAAGGCGTTGGTTACTTTACTGTTTTGCGTGATTATTAAACGTATAAGACCTAACTATTAAATTATAATTATAAGGTCGATAAACTGTAACTTGCGTTTAACCGACCCGTCGCCGTTCCTCTTCCTCCGACGTCTTTGGTTTTTCTGTAGGAACTTTCTTAAGCCAATCACAAAACCAGGAGCCATCGGCCAATAGGATTCGCAGCAGAAACTGCCAAAACCCCGCCCCCAAACTGTCCAAACCCCGCCCCCAAACTGCCCAAACCCACCCCTTTCAAACCACGCGCGTAGAAATCTCACTCGAGCAAAAAAGCCGCTCGTCGGTAATCTACTTTGTGCACGAGGACATTTAACACATCGAGAGGAAAAAGACATTCGCGAGAGGAAAAATACAGTTTGCGCGCAATATTATCACAACCGCGCACTCGATTCTTAATTTTGTGCTCTCGAGTTTCACATTTGCGCTCGCGACTTTGAAATTTACGCCCGCGAAATTTTTGCGGCAAGCCATTTTCCGCGCTCTAGTTTTGGCGTTGATGTGACGCCATCGGGCCATTCTTCTAGCTGTCACTGAATGCTATTGCGCAAGAGCGAATCTCACCAGAGTGTGGTGTGCACTCTATTGGAAAGCGGTAGTACTGCACAGGTAGAAAGAAAGGAAAACGTTTCACTCCGTTTAGAAATACGTCTGGCGACAATTATCGACAATCAAACTCGTCGGCGACTATTTTTACTGTCGACTTTTGTTGACAATGTCGAATAATCGTTGCACCCCTAATATGTAACTTTATGTACCTTATTGTATATAAGATATAGTTTTATTTTTTTGTCTTATTTCCCTGACCTCCTTATTTAAGTTTGTATTTGTATCTCTATTTTGTTATTTTTCTAAATTGCCTAATTGCACAGTTAAAAGAGCGTATCAGGATATATTTCACTGCAAGTATAATTTGCACATGACAAATAAAGAATCTTGAACCTTGTTAGAAGTTCTGGAGTGTTTATACTTATGCGCGGAGTTAGACGTCAGAGTCAGCTTCGGATGCTATTATATTCAACACACACACGTCCCCCCTCCAAGGCTTCTGATTGGTCACCAATGCTTTACGGTTTAAGATTATATCGCCACCTGCTGCCTTGGCATGCTTTTGACAGCGTTTTTTGCGATTGCGTGTGAATGGAGATATTTTTGAAAACGTGCTCGTGTGGACGCGTTTTTTTTTTTTTTTTTTTTACGAAAATGGAAACTCTCCTTTTTCAGAAATAGCCGTGTACGTGTGGACATGGCCTGCGTTGCAGTACCAGTGGAGACTAACCATTCAAACTCAGAACTAGTCTAGGACTAGGGTTAATCCCCAACTGCAAAATTGGCCAATAATCTTTAGGCTAATATTATGCAAAACAGCCAAACAAGGTTTCATGAATGACGCTTCTCATCTACAGTGCTCATCTCATCTAGCACATTTTTTGCTCGAGTTCATTCCTTCACCTAACACTTTCTAGTAGGTCTGTTGGTTGGATCATATTAATAATTCCGCTGTAAGATACTTAATCTTGGTTTAATTGTCATTAGGCCGAACATAGCCTTCTACTTGTGATGAGTAATACTAGAGGTTGACTGATATTGGTTTGGACAGGGCCGATATCGATACAGATTATTGCTAGTTAACAAGTCTGATAACTGATATTTTGCAGAAAAAAAATAAAATCTCAAAATTTTTAATTTTACAAACACCAAGCTCAAGTGAAACTCTCCTCTCTTTTCCCATTCTCGGAGCTTCACGCAGCACCCGTGTGTGAGTGGTGTGAGTGACAACAAGGCCAATCAGAGACTGTTGTGGGTGGGACATTAAAACGAAGCAGCGAGTCGAGAGCAAACACTGATACCGATAATGAGCAAAATGTCTAATTTTGGCCCAGGTCGATAACCAGTCGACCCTTAATTAATACAGCTTTCAGTTTTGTTCTTTTCTACTTTGGTTTAAAATAGTATTTGCACTTCATATTCTTTCACATTTTTATTATGATTACATGTATTAATATTGTGAAAAGAGTGTGAGACTAATCAATAGAAATAAAAGTAGACAGACTAACAAAATTGTCTTTTACTGCATGTAAAGCATGATGTGCAGAATTACTAACCTGCATAAGTTCAAAGATTTCTTTCTTTGTGCTTTTGGGCTCCAGAAAGAATCCGTAAGGATAAGAGCACTTAAGGATGCGACGCGTCTTTAGAAGTTCGTGCACTGCGTCTTCAATGAATGTAGTGTCTGGAGGACCACCTTCCCCTATGAGGGCAGAGCAAATGGTACAAACATTTATTACGTGCGACACGACACAGATTTTAGGATTCCTGTTGCTCTGACACTGCAGTGCTGCTTAATGGTGTGGCGAGGGTCTAGAAGGCTCAAATTTAAAAATGAATCTATGTCCGGCGCTACCATCACTGGGCCCACTGGACCCTAAACCCCAAATTACTCCAGGGCGCCAGGGATACTGTCTCTGCAAACAGGAAATGGATGTGGCTCTGGATAAAAGTGGGTGCTGCTGTAAATGGCATAAATAAAACACACTTACTGCCACTCAGGACTTTACTTAGCTGCTCCATCTTATCTTTGGCCGTTTTGAGGAGACGGTCTTCCAGCTACACGGCCCAGGAAGAATGAAAAGATTAGGATACAGCAACTCCGTTAACTTCTCTGACAGGCTGGCGAACGCTGAAAGCTTACCTGATAGCTGTGTTCGTGGTTCTTGAAGCGTGTGTAGTAGTGCATAAACCGATCCAGTTCCTGGTAACTCTTGTGCTTCTTCTCAGCCTGGATTTTTAAACAAAACCAGAAATGAACATTAAATGAAAATATTAAATGGCACAAGACACTGCATACTAGGAATGGGTCTAAATTTTACATTTCTTTATTTATTTTTAATGGAAGTCATGCATATTGTTGAGTTTGGAACAATATGTTTAAACAAGTAGAGATGGCACCAATCCGATACGTGGATCAGATATCATTCTGATAACGACTCAAATGTCTGGATCGGGTATCGTTGGCATTGGGCCGATATACATATGGGTGTGTAAATATTTTTTTTTAGTTATTATTATTTTTAGTTTTAGTAGGAAAACAGGATTTAAGTCAAGTATTTCCTTAAGCAGAACAGAATAATCTCAGTCATGTATTCAGACATTTTTTAAAGCATTATTTTCTGTTTTTTGTTTAACAAAGACTCAGAGACTGTAGGAGATTTGTATCGTATCGGCAGATATCCAAATGTACATGATCAATAACGGACATAAAAACGTGTTGATTTTTTACTTTAATCTGGATGTTGGACGCAATCCAGTCTCACTGCTGAAATCACTTTGAATTAATTATTTCATTTTATTTCTTTTTTCAACACACTTCCAGAGGATTTGCACATCTTTATGAATAATGAATTTATTGCAGATATCTAAAAAGTAAGTCTTAGTGATGGTTCCTGGGACAGAAACAGCTGAAAACCCCTGAATTATATAATGACATTGTTTGGTAATTTTCTGGCTACGGCATAAAAATTCTAGTCACAAAGAACATCCCGGTAGTAACTATGGCTGCCCAGTCTGAGATCCATGCCCAATCTGCGTGCAATATGTAGTAAGATTGATGGGATGCATCGTGATGGATCGAGATATTGTACTGAATCAAAACGTTGACCTGATCATCGAAATCGTATCGTGAGACCAGTGAAGGTTCCCACCTCTAATGTGCACAGCAACATATTATAGCCTCCACACCATCAATATCATCAATATCTACCAACAGAGCCGATGTTCCTATTGACCTGGATGATGAGATCATAAATAATATATAGGGTGTGTACCTCCACGGTCATCTCCTTTGATTGCTCCTCCACCTGCTGGATGACCTCGTAGCGTGTGCAGCGGTAATAACCTCCTGTAGAAGAGCTGTGCTTCTTCCACTCCTCCAGACAGATCCAACAAAAATCATACTTACACTGCAGGGAGGAGACACACACACACACACACACACATAAACCCCCACGCTCAGCGTTCTAGAAGAGCTTCAGAGAACGCATGCTGATAAATTCTTGTTGTGATCACATAACCGGACTTCATTATCCACATTAATAATGTAGTAATATTTCATTTATATTTGTAATTTGGCAAACACAAATCCTGCATATACCAGACTCTCCAGGGTTTCGCGATGTTGCGATCAGTAACTACCGTGCAATTACCGCAACATTTCCATTTCCATTTTTGATCAATCATTGCCGTTTCCTGCAAAGCGTTGAGCCATACGTCAGCAAACTCACTTCCTTGTGACGTTTGGAAGATACAGGAACCGTGAGATTAAAAACCCCTCACATTTACCTTCAAAAATAACTAAATGGTTAAAGGTTAACACAAACAATAGCGGTTTTGTCAGTCACTCATTATCTGAACCGCTTAATCCCTATCAGGGTGGCGTGGACCGGAGCTTATCCCAGGTCTACGGGCGCGGGGCGGGCACCAACCCTCGGTGGGCGTCACAAACCGCATTTTGTGGGCAGGCAGCCCTTCATTTGAATTAATTGTTAACTAATCGTTATAAATGGGGAAAATCACAACTTCTTTTCACAATTTTATTGTAACAAAACACCTAAAACTTTCAAGGCAACAATTTTTTTTTTTTAAACTGCAGCAAAAGCAGGCATTTTAAGCCGCAACAATCTCAAGAAAGGCCCACGAAATCCTGGAGGGACTGATATACAGAGCTTTACCTTACATGACTTTTTCACATATACTGGAATATATTAATATTTTTTAGAGAATACATTTTTTTAAATATATTTTTGATGTGTCTAACAAGGAGCAAATGATGTTTTTTAAATTGTTTTTGTTCTGTCACAGCTAAACATTCATAATAACGTGGTCTCATCCTACTCCTACATTTGAATTTTATTTTGCATGATGTCTTTAAAACTGAAAATCCTGATCATTGTGCGACATTCACACCTTTTATTATTTAAGCAAGAATTACATTCAGTCAGGAGTCCAATCTATTGGGACAGATGTCTATCCTCCAACATTCTGACAAACAGTAAACAGTTTGCTGGAGAGTGAGGGGGAAGAAAGGGAGCGAAATGGCCAGGTTTACGCCCTGTTGCTTTGGGCAGAAAGTGAGCGAGCACCTTGGCACACTGCATGTGGTTGCAGCCCTCGTTCTTCTGAATGGGAGACTTGCAGTTGGCGCAGGGTTTGGAGTTGGTGAGTAACCACAGGCAATTGGCAGCATCTTCGTACGCCTCACTCACACCTGCCACTGCAATGGAAAAGGACCGATATAGATCGTCGTCACGTCCCGGGGAGCGACTGTTTATTTCGGGACAAGAAGTTGCATGCTCTGATCACACTGCCGTTCCAGATAAAGTTGGCTTACGGCAAAATCCAACGCTAACGTGGAAATGACAAACTCTTCCACCTTTAATAATATTTTTGGATCCTGAAATTCCGTAATCAACCACATTTACACACCATGGCGGCATTTTCATTGATGGAATACCACTGTAGGGTGGAGTCCAATAAAAATCAGACATAAAAGAAATGTTCCTCTTTTACACATCGGCGTGAACTTCAGTCTGACAAAAAAGTTTTGTTCAGAGTGGAGTTCAAAAGTGTTGGCAATTTTCAACATCAAGCACCAGATGGCCGATAACATTTTACTCATGGTATCTTAAGGTACATGTCCTGTATACTCACGCTCCTCTGGCTTCATGTCAGAGACCTTCTGCAGCCACATTTTCCACGTTTGACAGTCACAGGGTTCGTGAGCTTCCCCCTGACATTCCCTGCACAGTCACACAATGAATGTCGCAAATCACCATAAAGCAAAGTCCAGTTTGATTCACACACTTCCTGCTAAACATTTAGAATCACCCATTTATTCAAAATGTTTCAAAGATCGTTTGATTTACTAGCTTATTAGTTAATAATCTTTGATTACAAAAGTATAAACAATAATTAAGCTTTAAAATAGGGATGCACAATAATATCGGAATCATGTCGGAATCGGCTGATAATTGATTTTTTTTAAAAGTCATCGGCGTCTGAACGACGCTTAAATTTGCCTGATATTTTCAGACACATTTATTTTACGTGGGAAAGGTAACACTTGTGCCAGCCATGTCCAAAGTCCGAAGTGGGATTTTATACGGCCCACGTCTTCTGTCCTAAAATGTTTAGTGTTATTTTGTGCCAGAATTCTATGCACACAGTGGAACGTTCACAAGCTAATTCTCTCGTCTTTTTGTGCTCAATTCTGCCTGCACATGTGAAAAAATGTCATCTAAATTGTGTTTGCCTCACTTAGCGATTGTGAGCTGTGTCCTGAGCCGCGTACAACAGCACTTAAGAGCGCCTTGCCTACCATACTATTATCAGAATTTTCTATGCGGTTGTATGCATCTCAGGAAACAGCCGGCGTTGTAGCTTAACGGCTCTTTATGCACTAGGTAGTGCACATGAAGTGTCATACGCGCCCTATTTGACTTTTTCTTAAGATGCTGTGCACTACGCTCAAAATCCTCGCTCAACTCTGCTTCCACACTCGCTTGACTTGGTGCATTTGTGAATTTTTCATTAGCTTAAGGTTATTCCAAAAAATGAGCTGATGTATCCAAACCTTTTACTGCTGACGTAAATTAAAGCACCAGCTTAGGGTTGGCATGGTCATGTTGCAGACTTTTGGTAAGATCATTAGACAGATTTATTTGGAAGCGAACAGCTTTAAAGTGAGAAGCATTATCTCAGAAAAATTATTCTCCTGCTACTCATTTGCACCTGACTATGAAGGAAGGTTGAGCGAGTGCACACAGAGCATATGGAGGAGAAAGAGTCAAGAGTGCACTGAGGTAAGTGTAATGTGGAGGCCTGGCACCAGCACTGGTGGATACGTAACCGGAGGGTGTGTGTGTGTGTGTGTGAACAGAAGGGCCAGAGCTGCAGGGAAACGATACTCAGCCTTCTGCCATGCCAGGAAACGAAGATGACGCTTAACACCAAGCCATACATGTGTACCTCACTTAAACCTCTCATTAGACAGACGAGCAAGCGGCATTGCGGTCGAATAAAATCAGTGTTTTCGTCTTTTAAATAATAATAAAAAAAGACTCCACAAAAGGAAGAACGTGTACTGGCCTCGCATACAAATCAACCCAGCTGCGGTGTGCATTGTGCCAATTCCGCAATTAAAAACATGAACGTATGCCGGGTTCGTTGAAAGCTCTAACATAAAGAGGAGAGTTAATGAACCATTACGGCCCCCTTCAACACTGACCAGCAGAATAGATGGCCCTTGCCACAGTCCACGGCTGGAGCCTGGAGCAGAGGGAAGCTGAGCGGGTCAGAGGCGCTGGCCCCGGGCCCCTGCCCTGCCAAACGCACCGCCCTCTCGCAGCCGGCCCGCGGACACCACCGGATGGCAGGGTTGTTCTCCACGAAGGCCTGCCAGATAGGAGGAGGAGGGGTAGGAGAGGGAGGGAGGGAGAGAGGAAGAAGAGAGTTCCAGAAAAAGATGGACGAAAGGGACAAAATGTTTGTGAGGAAATTCAGTCAGACAAGCCAGAGACAGAGTTTAGAAATCAGGAACGCATTAGCACATTGGGCTGGACAGTAAATCATAACCGACATGCGGAACCTCTAAATGATAAATCTTTACAGGACAACCTTTTCAGTGAACTATGAGGGCAAAAAAAACAAAGAAAAAAACCCAAATTTCTTTCATTAATATTAAATGTTCAATTAATCGTGATACCGAAGTGAGGTCACATTGCCTGGCTCTCTATTAGCATGAGGTAACAAGTTGTTGTCCTTGTTTACAAAAAGAACAGGCAGCAACCTTGTTTTAATGGGTCACCAAGCCAAAAATGAGAACATCAGGTCCTCAAACTGAATCGTCTGCATTATTTCCAGCTGAGCGGTGTTTCTTCTAAAGCACGGATGGTTAATTTTTACCCGCAGAGTGCGACCGTCGCTGCGTCCCCTAGGCAACCTCTGACCCTGACCGGCACGATGACTGGACAGAGGGATCGCAGCAAACGACTCAGAGCTGTTATGGCAACATGACAAAATGCAGAATGGGAGCGGCATCGTTTCCCGGACTTGCTCACATGAGCCACCCCATTGTTACTGTTTACTTCACTGTAACAATCTGAATCACGTCACGTGAAGTCCGAGTTAAAACAGCACCGTGCAAAAGTCTCGAGCCACTCCTCGTTTCTTTAGATTTTGCTAGGAAACTGAGATTACAGAGATTTATGCATGGAATGATTTATATGCAAACATTCATGTAAATACTAGTCCTCAAAACTACATTAAAAACTAGGGATGCACTGATCCAAGTTTTTCAGTTCCAACTGAAAAACTTACCCTTTCCATCCTAAAAACGTGACTTTCTTGAGGTGAGGAATTCAATTCCAGCAGAATGTTAAAAGTTTGTGTTTTGACCGCTCTACTTCAATATTTATGGTAAATCCACTGGTTGACTAGCGTGAAGATATTTCTCCGGAATCCATCTCCGTCTCCCGAGTTCAGTTAACCTAACGCAGGTAGGCTATCCGTGTGGCTGTGAATGCAGCGTAGGCTACCGTAAATGCAAACGTAGCCGCGACCGCACCAAGCGTCTGTGAGCGCTACGGCGATAGTCAACTTCAAAGGCGGATTTCTCCGTTTCTCACTTGGCGTGACAGGAGAAACCCGACTCCTTTGAATGTTGATATCTCAGTCATATGTCGTCGTATCGTTTTATCGGTATGTATAGGTATCGTTTTGAAGCTTGATTTATGCCCTTTCATGAAAACATAATAACTCAATTTTGAAAATTTGCGACAAGCGACTGGTTTTGCCGTGGAGGGTCACATATGTTCTTTGTTCCCTATTTCCTACTGCACTGTAAAAACTGGAGCCACATCGTCTCGTCTCTCTGTATATCTGTACAGTATATAGCAGAGATGACAATAAAGTTTACTTTGACTGTAGCTTGAAAAGCTACCATTTAAAAGCTTCATCAACACCACCACCCTGTAAATGGTAAAACGCGCAAAGTAGCAGAGGCCAATGTGGTCTAATACCTTAATGTCAAACTGCAGGTAGCGCTTGTCCATCTCCCTGGACACCACGCTCTCTATGACCTCAACAGGAACCAACTGGAAGCAGTCATACGCCGGACAGAAGATATTGTGGGCCTCTCCCTCCTGGATCTTCAGGTTTAAAAAGCTGGTGAAAGAAATGGCATACCATTAAAACTAATGAAAATGATTTAGTGAGTGAGTTACTAAATTAAACTAAAACTAAAAATACTAAATTACACCTACACACCTCAGTAGAGCACACTACTAGAGGTCGACCGATATTGTTTGCTCAGGGCTGATATTGATACCGGTTATCGGTTAATGGGGCCGATAACCGATATGCAAAAAAAAAGAAAATCTCTGTCAAATGTTTGCATTTACAAACACCAAGCTCAGCTGAAACTCTCCTATCTTCTCCTTTCCCTCTCGGAGCTTCACGCTGCGCTTGTGTGAGAGTGTGGTGTGAGTGACAGCAAGGTTACTACTTGTGTGACAAGTAGTACAACCAATCAGAGACGGTTGTGGGCGGGACCTGAAATGAAGCAGCGAGTCGAGAGCAAACAGCACAGAGAGAAGAGGAGCCAAAGTAGCGCACCTTGTAGTTACTTAATATCGTGATGGTCAAAATTAAACACCAATACCGATAATCGGCAAAACACCTATTATCGGCCCCTGATAATCGGTCGACCCTCACACACTACAATCAAATGTGACCTCTGCATTTGACCCATCAATGTGCAGCTGATGTGAGCAGAGACCAGGGAGCAGCGCATGGGCACAGGACCTTACTAAACACACACCTCAGTGGCCTCAAAACTACTGTTGATGAGATGCAAACCCACATCCTTGGAGCTGAGAACAGTACTAGTCCAAAGCCTGACCACTCAGCCACTTTATCAGACTTCAGAAATTGTGAGTGGCATCGTGGTGGACGCTTTAAGACTGCAGGTCTGCAACAACATCATATTTTACAATCTTTAGCGTACCCATTTTTCAAGGTCTCACCTTTCCCAACACGTTCTGCAGAACTCGTGCCCGCATGGAATATCAACGGGCTCTTCGAACATGGAGGCGGCGCACATACAGATCCCACACTGAGGAAACAAACAAAAAGTGTAAACAACACTTCAGTTTGCATTTTTCATTTCATTTCAGTTACACATAAGAACCGGCTCGTGTCTAGCCGAGAAAAACCAAAACCGAAATATGCAAACTGCTGTGGCTGACAATAAAAACAACGCTTCAGCATCAACTCTCTGGCTCGACACTATAATCATGTTTGATGAGCTCATGCCACTGTGACGGCGGCTGAGAGGCAGGCCATTTGTCAAGGCAAGCGGCAAGCACCACGTCCATTCAGTCCTGCACTAAAAAGCCCCTCTATCATGGAGACTGTGGTCTTACTGTGGGCTTTATGAGCGGACAGAGCGCTGTGAAAAAAGCCATTGTGCGATGACAACGTCTGTACTGGTGGGGCGAAAGGACTGACTGTGCTTCCAGTTACTGAGGCCTTTCTAAAATAGCTCATGAAAAAGACTCCGGTTTAAACTGCACATAATAAAAAATGTGTAATACAAGTAGCAGCTACGGCAAAGTTCTCGAGAGGGACACTGAGCAGATTTACAAAACAATAAATTGAGACATAAGGATATGCTGTCATTATACCAATATATCAAGTGCTGTGAAGTATTTGAGTAATTGTACCTCATTACAGTAGTAAAGGAGTACTGCAGTTGGATAGATTACCATCAGTATCATCTTTACTTAATTTCTAATAACAATGCAGAACCTTACTTGTTACATTTTGCGCCGTAATTTTGTCAACCGGTATCATATTTCCAAAACAAGCACATTAAAGCATTTCACCGCTATTTCTAGTAAGGATGCACAATTATATCGGAATCATATCGGGATCAGTCGATAATTACTTGTTTTTTAAGTCTAAGAATCGGTTTTGCCCAATACTTTTACCGACGTTTGATGATGCATTTATTGTACGTTGGAAAGGTAGCGCTTGTGCCAGGCATGTCCAAAGTCCAAGGTGGGATTTTATACGGCCTGTGTATTGGTGTTATTTTGTGCCAACATTCTAAGCACACAGTGGAACATTCACAAGCAAAATCTCTTGTCTTTACGCACTCAAATCTACATTTTTTAACCTAATGTTTGCCTCACTTAGCGAATGTGAGCTTGCACAGATCTAGATCTAGGCTAGACTTTACTACATATAAAACTATGGTACAAATGAAGTTTTGTGAAACATCGGAGCTCAAAATGCACTTTGATACCCATCACTTCTCTAATCGCCAGTCTTGCTCATATCGAACTGCTAAATCCAGTTTCACCGACAAAAAGTTGGCAGCCGCCCTGGTTAACTGCGTGACTGAATGGGATGATTTGAGACGGTAAATAAAACTGCAGTAAAACACTTCTCTGTGCTGTAAAAGTCAATGGAAACCGGTGTCAACAAACAGACCTAAACTGCTGACTCACCAAAAGCGTTGGTTTCCACCGAGAGGAAAAACAAACACACTGTACGTATTTTTGCATAGATTCAGACGAGATAACGGGTGGGAAGCCGCCCATTCAGCTACACCAAATCCTCCTCACCAGGGAGCGGTCGTCATCAGCTGGCGACAAGCTAATCTCGTCCGGGGAGGTGATGGAGGAGCGAGTGGTGCGAGGGGTCCGGGGCGACGGCAGAGTGTCCCAGGCGTTGTAGCCTTTGGGTGGAGGAGTGGGCATCTGGACCCCCGAGCGCTGGCAGCAGTCTTCAGCGTTGGACATCCAGGCCTCTAGAAGCTTCTCTCTGTCCCAGTCTGAGGAGAAACAGAGCAGAGCACAACACTGAACTTGCAACTCTAGTAACTCCATTACTGAATATTACAGAGACAAATTGTTTGCACGCAGGCTCTTTTACGGATGGGTCTAATGCAGAGGTCACAGTTGTGGTGTGCTGTGTTCACAATGACCAATAATCACTCACTTATATGTAGTATTTCAGCCGTTTTTTAAATTATAATTATAAAAAGTTTTAGTTTAATTTAATTTTAATTATACAAGTCATTTTAATTGTTTTCACATTTAATCTTTTTTAAAAAAACAGAATATTATGTGGCACTTAAATATAATAAAATGTTACATACAATGTTAAGTTAATAAAATTATCAAGTTTCTTAAAAAGATTTTTTTTATTTTAACAGATCTGTCTAATTTTCCCTTTTTGTGAAGCTAAACAATTTCTTCCAATTGGTTGACTTCATAATTGGCAGAATAATCAATAACTAAATAACTGACAGCTGTTGCACTATCTTGAACTGACTGACCGCCATACATCTGACCCGTCAATCATAGTGGACTGAGTGGACAGTGAGTGGAGTCGAAAGTTCAGCGTCTAATTAGTCCTGCCTGCGCTTTCCGGTTTTATCGCAGGAGAAGGAAATATTGGAATGGAGATTACGAGTGCAGTATGAACGCAGCCCTTGGGGGAGAAACCTTATCCTTTCTAACATCTGAAAATATATCTCTTCCAGATGTTTTCTCAACGGATATTAAAGCACAAGCGTTTGTGTCACCGTATTAAACCTGACAAGCTGCTCTCCCGAGGTCCCAAAAACGGCCCCCGTGCTCCCAAAAAGCCGTGAACCGATTAAACGCGTCGTAATCAATACGCAGCCGAGCCTTTCAACCACAAGCTGTCCAGTTCCTAGATGGACACGCTTGCGCCTTGTGACTTTTAGCTCAAAGTCCAGCTTTGTAGCAAACAACTTCCCGTATTTCTTTGTTGGTAATGAAAGGTTAGGCCCGACTTTGCTGGTATACAAAAAATAGGCTCTGCTGTTCTGTCACAAAATTACATTTCTTAACCAATATCTTAAAGAAAAATTGCTGAACTTAGGGCCTGTTTACATGTATGCGGATATTTTTATGAATGCATATTTGTTTATACGTTTGGGCCGTTCGTCCACGGAATCCAGCTTTTAGAAAAAACCTTCACTTTGGAGGCCGTTTTTAAAAATATGCGTTTGAGGTGGCTAACGTGTAAACGTCAGTCTCAAACGTATATGCATACTGTGAACAGGACCTTAATCAAAACTTTTACATTTGGCTATTTAACAGATTTAGAGCAGATTCAGTGAATAACATTAGGATTAATAAAATGAGAAATGAACACTTCTGAAATAAATTAATTAATAAAACAACGTAATTCATACCAATATCACAATGTCTTAAGTATGTTAGGTTTTGCAAAAAAGTGAGCATTCATCTTTAGATCACTAGATCTGTTTATTTCACATACAGTACTGTGCAAAAGTTTTAGGCAGGTGTGAAAAAATGCTGTAAACAAAGAATGCTTTCAGAAATATAAATAATGATTGTTTATTTTTATCAATTTACAAAATGCAAAGTGAGTGAACAAAAGAAAAATCTAAATCAAATCAATATTTGGTGTTTGCCTTCAAACCAGCATCAATTCTTATAGGTACACTTGCACAAAGTCAGGGGTTTTGTAGGATTATAGTCATTATATTATTTTGTAGTCATTATATTATTTTGTAGGATTATAGGATTATAGATCTGTGGTTAGTTCTCCAAGATGTTTGGAACAACCTACCAGCCGAGTTCCTTCAAAAACTGTGTGCAAGTGTACCTAGAAGAATTGATGCTGTTTTGAAGGCAAAGGGTGGTCACACCAAATATTGATTTGATTTAGATTTCTCTTTTGTTCATTCACTGAATTTTGTTGATTGATGAAAATAAATGATTCACACTTCCATTTTTGAAGGCATTCTTTATTGACAGCATTTTTTCACACCTGCCTAAAACTTTTGCACAGTACTGTATATTCATGGTGTCTGCGTGGAACATATAATTTGCGATAATGGTGACAGAAATGTGCTCACCCTTAAAGGTGTAATGTTACGATGGTAAAGGTAGGAAGCTATACTGCCAGACTATAAAATGTCACCCTTTTTTTTTTTACTGAAGCACATGACATCTACAGGGAGAAAGAAGGGCTAAGTCAGCTAACAATAGATAACGATGTATCTTCCAGGAAGTGATTATAATGTAAATAAGAGCAGATGACCTTGAGGTTGCAGCTTGGGTAAATGTGGATTAAAGGCCTGCTAAATGCTGGTGCAAATAAAGACTACAAATATGCAAATAAACAAAAAACAATAATAGTTCACAGTAGCACTTGGCAGTTGAGTGAGTGACTATTTGTCATTGTGAACACACCACAGCACAGCATACAGAGCACCACAGCTGCATTTTTATCAATACTTAAAAAAAAAAATTGTTAATACTTTCCCCAGTATATATTCATGTACCGTCTCCTTAAAAACAAGCAACAGAGCGTGTGCTGTCAGGTGACGCTGCAACATACAGCCAGCAACTACGTGTGTGTGATAACTTCAATTAGAAAATTTAATTAGAAAATAAATCTTAGCATATTTGAGCATATTTACAGTGCAAACATCGTGCGTGAGCCATAGGGGCAAAACCAAAGCAAAACATTTTTTTTTTAATTAATCGTAATCAAGGTAAGATGTTCAATTAATTAAAGTGAATTAAAGGGAGTGACTATTTGTCATTGTGAAGAAACCACAGCACACACTGCACCAACATGTGACCTCGGCATCTGACCCATCTGTGAGGAGCAGCGGGCAACTTTTGTTAACGGTGCCCGGGGAGCAGTACCTCGCTCCTGAGTACCTTAACCGTTCGGGGACTGAACCTGCGACATGGTTCTAATCGTTATGCTACTAACTGCACGACATAAGACACACAGTTTATGCAGAAGTGCTCGCTGCTTTCACACATTACTCTTATTGAACTGGACGTGACGCAGCACTTTCCAACCTGCTGTGTGCACATCTCCACAGGCTGGAGAATGAGCGTAGCACGGTGGAGCAGGACTCTGCCCTGTTTTTCCCCTGGGCTCCACTCATCTGGAACAGGGCCTGCAATACGGCTCGCTCGCAGAATTGGAGTTTATTAAAGACTGATCCAATTATGCAGTTCGCGCCAGAGAAGCTATAACATCTCCAAAGGTTAACACTGTTCTTGCAAATAACGCAGCCAGGACTGCCAAACTGGAATAGGACTGCACATTTCCCAATCTGTATTTCAGCACAGCACTGCTCATAAGAACGGACAGCTTCTTTTTATTCCTTAGCAGTAAGAGAGTTACCCTGCTTCATCTGCTTTTTTGTTTTTTAGTTTGGGTTTAGGTTTACAGTAAGTAAAATGATGAACCAATGATACATGGATTTGATATATTTCAGTGCTGTATTTCTTAACAAACACAATAAACTGATGATATTTGGGCAACCAAATGGGAAGATCAGGTAGTAGAGATCGGAGATGATTTCCCCAGCAACTAGGAGGACGGTGGCATGCCTACCGTGCGCCCTGAGGAGAGCTTCTGCGGTGAAGAGGGGAGCCTGCAGCATGTCCGCCGTCTCCACTATCAGCATATCCTTCAGCCTCCTCAGATCCTGGACCCGTAAGCCCTCGTAAAACTGTAACAAGAGCGCACAAGCCGGAGAGAATAGGAGATACAGGTTATTGATTCAGTCCTCACTCTTGTGAGATTTATTTACAGTATAAACCTTACCGGTGCACTATCCAAAAAAGTTACATAGCTGTTCATTAATGATAATCAAGATACAATGTTCAATTACTTGTGATACTGAATTACTATCGTATCACCCAGCCCGATGACATCTTTAGTCGAGGAGGTGATGGCAAACTGGCGACTAAAACCCTGCGTTGGTTAAAATATCATTTAGAGATTTGAATCCCAGGACTATCACTGATTCCCTGAACAAGATCCTTAATACCAAGTTGCTCTGGTATTAGTAAACATAAGGCTCTATGGACACTATTTGGAGCATCTGCTAAATAGATGCTCATCGAGAATTTTCATCAATATATGGATTCACTGATCAACGAGCTCCATAGCATTGATCGAAAATGAAAACACTGATCAGACATTAAAGACGGCACCGATCCGATACGTGCATGGGATATCAGTCTGATAACGACTCAAAAAGCTCAAACATTTTAAATCGTTATTTTCTGTTTTAAAAGACCGTATCGGATCTGTATCGTAGCGGCAGATATCCAAATTTACAATATCGGTACGGTACTGACCATAAAAAAGTGGTATCTGCATACATATCGTAACGTCAGCAGGTTTTATCACAATTATTATTTTTTGTTATCACAGACTACTGTGGGCCATGGCTCAGGAAAAAATATGAAATTAGATTCTAGTTGCTTTTTTGAGATGAATGGAAGTGACTGCGCTGAATCAGTATATGATATTGACACATAACGATGACTGGCTTCTGAATTCAATCAAATCACAATCTAGTCATAGCAGACTTTGTGATAACAGAAGACACTGAATCGCCGTCCACTGAATCGATATAATATTGCATCATGACAAATCTTATGATTTACTAAATCTACTAAATTTACTGTAGTGAAGAAACTAGAATCTTTAATATTTATATGCATAGGGCATATACTGCAGCATCAAGGAGATTAATGTAAAGAAGGCGACTGATCAAACCTGGCAAGTTTTGTTAGCCGTGTGACTCTTCGACCTGACCACTCGGAAGGTTTACTTTTTGGTTTTTGCAAAGTAAACTTCATTTCTACACCTTACAAGGGGGAAACGTTTTGTGTCTGTGATAAAGCATCGATTGAGAGCTCACCTCCCGGCGGTCTAGTGCAGCGTACTCAGCCTCGATGTCCTCGGCGTTGGGGTCTGTGGAGAAGACCATCTGAGACTCCAGACTCAGGGCCAACTCTTTATGGTGCTGCTTCTCAGCGCAGTCGCAGGGCGTCTCCTTGTTCTCGTTCTCTGCAAACAGGTCTGCACTGCGCATCACCAGGAACTGTAACAAAAAGAAGGAGAACGTAAGCACAATGTTACTAATCAACAAGCCATCACAGAACAACATTTCAAAAGAGCCTGAAGGCATCACCCTGGATAAGAGTATCTGCTAAAAGTGGTAAATATAAATGCTTGGCACCGTCGCCCACCTCCACGCATGTCTTCATCCCTGAGGCGGCGGCGTAGTGCAGTGGCGTGTTTTTCTTGTTGTCTGTGGCGTTGATGTCAGCGCTCTCGTACTCCCCGCGGTCTAGCTTGGCACCGGTCCACTTGAGAATCATCTGGAGGCAGTCGGCCCGGCGCCGCTCGTCCTCCTGGGGCCGAGCCAGACGCGGCTGCAGCGCCCCCTCGGCCAGCAGGATGTGCGGCCCCATGC
>JAVGVS010000360.1:0-130000 GCA_032718565.1 Distichodus sexfasciatus | reverse complement strand
TTTTCTTTTATCCATTTGTTTTTAAATGTCTAATGTCCTAAAATTTAACAACTAGAACAACCAATTCACTATTTGACTGCCAACCCAAACATCAACAATTAGTTTGTCTTTAATACGCCATTTTTTCTTACAGCTATTTCAAAAGCTCATAGTTTAACAGCCAAATTAACTAGAATCAGCAGAAACACCTTCTTTTAGTATCTATTCTTCTTTACTCCGCCGTCATCCTTTCTTTTATCTTCCTATTACATTTAAATGTTAACGCTTATCGCTTAAACGTTGTGGGGGAAAGTTGGCAGGGTAATGTATAGGAACTTGGCCCCATAACAGTTTCAAGTTCCAGACCACAAAATTTTTTTCACTGAAGCATTTAGAGCGAGGTACCGTCCACAAAGCCTTGCTACCGGATGAGGCCAAAAAGCTGCCCACTGCTCTTTCTTGGTTAGGTTAAATACAGACGTCACATTTGGTTAGTGCACTGTAAAGGTGTGTACACAATGACAAACACTTTTCTATTTTTCTCCTTTATCTTAGGAAGGCCAGGCCGCCTAATATTCAAGTTGTATATACTTTCTGTGCAAAAGACTTGCCAATAAGCATAAGACTTTTTCTTTATTTATCATTTCGCATTCACCAGAACATACAATTTATCAGACAGGAGAAGCCAACTGGTTATGACCGGAGTCGCGAGACATAATCACTATATTTAATTTCTTCCTAATGCTTGTAAATCACACAGGATGTTTCTTGTTTGTTTGTTGTCTGAGCCTTGGCAATGAGCCTGTAGTATCAGTGTACAAAATAGGCCCACCCATCCTGGGGGAAACTTCCCCTCGCCTTCCGCTGGCTTGCGTGACGTAACGGCACCTTAATTTTCTTTACGGCCCGATAACAGAGAAGAGGGAGAAGAAATTCGATAGAGCGCACAAGGCCAAGCCCAAATACAGTCCTATAGAAGGTTGTGCGGCCCTCAAATTGTCGGGTTGATAGAAAAAGAGGTGATTCTGTTCCCTGCAGCAACAGGCATCTTGTCACAGATAAATTGTCAAGGATAAGCACACTGCTCGAATAACACTCAGTCTTCATTTCTCACTGCTGTATCTGTACTATATCCCAGCAAGTACAGCCTTTAAGACTATTACGACTAACAGCTGGTGATTGAAAAAAATCTGATACATAGACCTTATATTAGTTTTATTGTTTTAGAGAAAAACACTTTGGCTAGTTATTTAATGGTCCTCAATGTTTAGATAATTATCGAAGTATAAACATACCTCACCAGCCCTCTGGTGGACAAACTAGGTAATGACAACACCTCTAACATGGTTTAAGGATCCTACTATTTTTCCATTTCTATTTGTAATCACATTTTGACATTATATACAAGGGACTAATTTATCAGGCTGATAATATCAGCATGTTGTTTTATCTGGGTGGCTTGCAGGTTTCAGGACTAAAATCCTTTGGTGGGTCATTGAGAAAGGTCTTCAAGTGCCAGGTTGTCTAAAGGAGACTGTGCCTGTAATTAGCTTAACTAAGTCACTTCTAGATATGATATCTGATAAATGCCAATAAAAGTGAAAATCTAACCACAACATAAAAGATTTAATTCTAGTTAACTGTTTCTGGTAGCTTGTGCCAGAAGCTTTTGTCTTTCTCAAGTACATCACTACATTTACTAGAGCAGAACTTACACCTGCTGTTTCGTCTGACAATTGTAACATTATGTTAGTATCAGAGACAAGCAGAATAACATTAGCACATAGAGAAATGCAGAGGCACAGTATTTATAATGCAATATGATACCTCCATGTGCAATTTCTTAGAAGCTTAATGTTACACAGCGAGGTCATGGCTATTTCTTTAGGACATCAACAAATTACTTCTGTTCTTTCCATGCAGCTAACATTTGCAAGCACAACACAATGAGCCCAGATGCACGATGACACTTTGGGCTACACCTCTAACAACTGATCATTTTTATGCTTCTATATGAACAATTCCCTTACTGCAAGACACTAATTTAGACTTTAGTTTCTATCTATCCATTTCACGGTTCCTAGCTATAGCCACTGATCTGCTGGCGATTCTTGTGTACCAAGGCCTCATGAAGCAAAACACCAGAGAAAAATACACTTATCTTAAGCTTAGGACAAACTAAAACCTATGCATTTCAATCAATAGTAGAAGCGTTCCACCATCATCACCCTGACTCCCGCTCTATAGGAGAACGAGCCATATTTCCAGGAACACCAGGAGATTCCTGCCCATCAGCTGCTCCCACAGAGCCGCCGCTTCTGTTGAGGGGCAGGATTCAGCCGACCTGCACTTATACCCAACTCATGCCATCTGTCAAAATGGGCACCTGAGGCGAGGCAGATCATGTGCTCAAGCCAGAGCTGCACTATATATTGCTTCTGAATCGTCAAAATTTTTCTAAGCAGACGCACCTGCAAAAATGAGAACAGTTACTCTAAGAAGAAAAAATATTTTTTTTGTCCTGTACATTTCAACATGATAACAAATAAGGCAGGAGGTAAAAAATATTGCAATGTCAGTGTCGTTCCAATATCATGCAGACCTAACTCAGGCTTGCCTCATACCAACCATGAACAAAATTTGGTTTTCCATCATATTTTTGGTAATGATGTGATGAGCAGTTCATTCTCCTTCTCAAACCAAATTTCAACGCAGACAATTATAATATTAACGTTAGAGTATGTTTTACTTTTGGAGCAAGCTTCCACTCCAGTCTTGTCTTTGTAGTTTAATATGGCAATTAGTTGATATATCACCCACCAAAATACAAAATCCTGTATTTGAGAGTGAATTGTTATATCAAACATATAGACTCCTCTTCAGCATATATCTGTATATGATTTTGGGTAAAGGTTAAGAACATATTTTCCCATATAAAAGAAATGCCAGATGAAAAAAAGAAGGCATTTTTGAGTCTTTTTTACAAGTGTACAGTTTCTAGATGCTAAAATAATAATAATAATTCTAATAGTCCTCATGTTCTATATAGTTAGTTTATATAGTTAATTATGATACATGAATAATGGCAATGAAGTATGTTTATGTGCAAATGTGAATATATATATATATATGTATATATATATATATATATATATATATATATATATATATATATATATATATATATATATATATACACACACACATACACATATATACATACACATTTGCCTAACACAGTACAGTTAAAAGAGCCTATCATGACATTTCACTGCATGTTGTACCTGTATAATTTAATGCGGATAAATACAGAATCTTGATGTGTGTATATATATATATATATATATATATATATATATATATATATATATATATATATATTTATATATATATATATATATATATATATATATATATATATATATATACATATATATATATATATATATATATATATATATATATATATATATATATATATATATATGTATACACACACGCACATATATACATACACACACACCCCTTATCCATAACAGACAGTACTACAAGACCTATATATTAAGCCCCTTTTTACCAGCACAATGGTAGTTAAAGAACTACAGATTAAAGAACTACTAATTAAATTACTTACTGAGTCTGAAAGAAAATGATGTGGCAGTGGTCAGGACATTAGCCCTGTCGTGCTCCACATCCGCGCTGTTTATGTCTAAATGCCGAGTTCCCAGAAGCGGCAGCCGCTGTGTTTACAGGGTCAGAAACGGCAGAACAACCACACCTCAGTCACCGCGAACACAACGTGTCACAAACATCAGCGGCTGCCCAGTTACAGGTCAAATACGCAGCTAACAGCCACGTATCTTCGGTTTTTCACCTCCAACGTGCGCCTTAAAGAAAAAGCGAGGCGTTCAAAAAGCAGCAGCCTCAAAAAAACCCACTCTTTTACTCCGAAGCAGCTTCGCAGCTACTTATTTATCCTAACTTACCCCGGGCTTTTCAATACAGTCGCTTATTATTTGCTTGATATCTGCCTGCTAAGGGGATAAGAAGGCTCAATTTTTGAGTTAGCCTGCTAACGGGCTTCGTTGAAGCCTTGGGACGGTCTCCAGCACGTAAATTAGCCGTAAAAAAGTATCCGGACAGCTGGGTTCTTTCACTTTTAGTGAGGCGGCCGCGCGTCACCGCAGTTAGCTAGTAGCGTTACTAAGCAAAACAGGCTCAAGCTGAAAACACAACGGCGACGGCGATTAACCTGCCTGATATGTCAGGATCGCGGTGTTGCATCATAGTCTGACGAACTGCAGCCCAACTGTGGCTCACTGGGAAATATGAGTAAAAAATGATAGGGTTGTTATAAACCGTGCGTTTAGCTCGAGTTCCCGGATCGGAATGATAAGGTTAAATAAGGCTAACAATCAAAGCTCTGCAGCTGCACTGTCTAATGGCCAGCTAGCCGCTTGGTTAGCCGTGTTTACTCAAGCCGGGCTGGCGCGGATCGGGCTGCAGCACGGTTATTTTTTTTATGTTGTAGTGTGTTTATCTACGCTTAAGGTGTCTGACTGACTTGTTGTCAACACTGGAAAAATGTCTCCAAAACACACAGACGCGCGCGGCGTGCACGGAACTACAGTACTGGAGTAACAACGCGGCGCTTTAGCGAGTCACTTCGGCAAACGCGACCGCATTCGTTAAATAAAACCTTCAAAAATCCAATTTACCAGATGATGACAGTTATCTCCCTTGTCCCGCCGCTACAGAGGGACCGCGATCCTGCTGACGTTTTAGTTCGCAAAGTGTGTTACTTCCAAACAAAAAATGCTTTCTCTCTTCTTCTTTGTTGTAAACGGTTACAAATCGATGTGAAGCGCCCATCAAGCGTGCTGTTTGTGACTCGTTTTACCCAACTTTCAAAATACAAGTCCAAGATACTCGCGATCAATGATGTCAAATCGAACCCATAAAAAACTAATAAAACAAATAAAAAGTACAATATAATCTACGATGTTATTTTTGAAAGGTGTTATTTATAAATTGCAAATTGTCTGTTCATATTTTTAGCTGAGAGAGGACAGATCACATTTTTAGTAAAAAAAAAAAAAAAAAAAAAAAATTGACTGGTGCAGTACATCTTTTTAAATAATATCATTCATTTTTCTTGTTGGATTAACCAATTTGATGTGACATTTTAAAAAGGCATATTTTTAAACGAGGACACTCGTTTTTCCTCATGTTATACACTATAAGTGTACTTGTAGGTGGATTGAGGGCACACGAGATGGCAGTGCTGTGCTGTTCGAAAAATCGTCTGTTCGAAAAGTTTCACCTGCCTAAAAACTTGAACTGTCAAAACTGTCACACCATCATTCATAACATTCACATTTAGTTGAAAAACAAAAGTTTTTTTTTAAAGATTTAATTAGAAAAATAATTAGTGAGGATGATGGAGGATGATTCCGCTGTTATCAGTTACTTAAAAATCTAGTACCACCTTTGCTTTTAGATACAGCCTTAAGCATGCCTGGATATGTCTCTACCAACTTGGCACATCTAGGCTGCGCAACATTTGGCCAAGTTTCCTCTTCAAGCTCAGTCTCACTTGTCCTTCCACTGATTTCCAATAGTTAAATCTCTTGTCTGATTTCTACTGTACAATCAATTGGGCTGTGTACTTATGTCAGAATAAAGGTGATCTTTTGGCAGAGGGCAGCAGGTTTTCTTCATGAATTTGCGGGTACCGGAGCCTATCCCCGGACTACGGGTGCAAGGCGTTGACCAACCCTGTGCGGGCAGCAACTCACACAATCACACTCACAGCCAGCCCTTATGGGGCCACACAGAAAGGCCCTACGGTCCTGCCTGGGAATCAAATACAAGACCTTCTTGCTGTGAGGCTGTGACATTTCCTATAAGATGCATACAATGACTACTCTTTGCCATAAAGTCCAGTAACTCCTTTAAAGTTGCCATTGGCGTCTCAGTAGCTATTTTGACCAGTTTTCTCCTCACTCACTATGCAGTTTGGAGAGCCTGTCTGATCTGAGTGGAAGTTTCCAGAAGTTACTTTCCATATTTCTTTATTTATCTTATTTCCTGTACTCCAAGAGATTGACAAAATCTTTGAATTCTTCTTGTATCCATCAATCACCTGACCATTAGGAATAGGTGTTGCACAAAGTTAATGATAAAGGAGCAGAATGAATCACCTTCATTATTAAATTACTATTACAGTGCAGTATTGCAGGTTTAAGACCTAGTCTATCAGTGTCAGTGATTAACTATCTATCACAAAATTATTAAATAATAACATGTTTAGAGAATTGTTCTCAAAAAAATCAATCTACATAGACATAGTGTTTCATTATCGTTAAAATTTAGAGTTTTAGTTTCATACAAAACTAAATGTATTGAATTCTTACTTAGTCCAATTGATCGCCTTCCCATTAATCTTTTTTTTCCAGGAATTTTGTTTCCTCCCATTGATAAATACATTTGCAAAATACATATTTTAAGGTTTAAGATTCAGTTATAATACACTAATTATGTTCTTCACGTGCATATGCATAGTCTGTACTGGCAAGATTGCCCACTGCTCCTTCACGGATGGGTTAAATGCAGGGGTCACATTTCAATGCACTGTGTGCTGTGTTGCGGTATGTTCACAATGACAAGTCACTAACTTTCCCTTTTCACTTTCAGCAAAATGTGCACCTCCAAAAGACGTTTCCCAAAAGCATAACGTATCACTAACTACGCTCAGCTTAATGTGTCCGGCTCTAGAGGAAGTTAACCAACAGATTCACTCATAAATGTGTGTGCTTCGCGCTACGCTACTGATTGGACTGACACAAGTCCCATAGTCCACAAAGAGGATTCAGCTCTGTAGGAAATTCTTAGGATCTCTCATTTGGTGTAAATGATCTGTACGTTAAGACATTTTTAGCAGCTATACTTGCTACTATGGCTGTATTGAGCTTGTAATGAGTTTGAAATGATTATAAGAGGTATGTACGTGATGGGGTTTATATTTTAGTCATGGTCTAGTTAGGACTCGATGGATTCGGGTTAACGGAGACCTCAGATTCCCCATTCAGTGTCATGAATCACCCGGCTCTGTAAACATATGTACTGTACATACAGTATACTGTAAGTGTATATGTACACACACATCATTCATCTGAAGAAAGGGAAAAGTTGAGATGTAGTGGTATCTAGTAGTGGTAAAACTGAACAACTAACATCATATTTTGGCCTTAATTCATTAATTCACTTACATCATTGTATTTCTACTTGACTGTGGGGACCTACAGTTACTGATTTGCAGTCTACAATGAGTAACTTGAACTTGTAATATAGCTTGCAATAATGTTCTTTTTGTTGGAACCTCACAGCAGCAACCTAATATTTAAACAATGAAGAAAGAAATTTAATTTTGATCATGAAATTAAGATTAGGACCACAGGGGAGGTAGGCTATACATTCCTGAGAGGGTCAAATTTACAAAGCGGTCACACTCACCCTCCCTCCACACCATTTTGCCTGCCAAACCCATACTAATCCAGAGGTATTAAGGATTTTTAATTCAGGAAGCCATTCTGAAAAGGATTAAGACATCACATGTTAAATAGTTGCTGAGAAGTGGTGCTGAGTGGTCAGATGACCAGTGTTTCTATTGGACAGCAAACATCTTGCCATTAAAACTTGCACATCTCAAGTCAGGTGGTATTTGCTTAGTTTAATTCAGAATATATTCCCAGCAATTATAATGAGTAATCATAAATTAATATTTGCAATTTTCTGGCTGAATTTGGCTACTATATGCAGCTGTGTAAAAACTAATTTGGGATAATGCTTATTAATAGTACAAGTAACTTGACCCCTGATAACACAACTTTGCCTGCCTTGGATTTACCTTCTTGGTAGAGCACCTTAAGGCAGTCCAGGCCCATGTGCATTATTAAATTAGTAATAATATAGAATAAAAAGAAAGAAAGACAGACAGAAACAAGAAAGAATGTTTAAAGAATTTTTTCAAAAGTATTCTCTTATTGGAACTTTTCTTGCAAATTTTCTTCAAAGTTTTCCTTTACAACTATTGTTATTTATATAGTTCAAGACATCTTTGATTTATAGGATCATGTAAACTCCCTTTATTAAATAACTATTTGTTTAATTGTTTAAAAATGACCCTTTAAAATGTGGCCACCTCCTCAATAGTAACATGAAGATTTTTTTGTTCACTTCTCAAGATTCAAGATTCTTTATTTGTCACATGCATAGTTATACGGTACAACACGCAGTGAAATGCATCCTGAACCTTTCTTTTGACTATGCAATTTAAACAAAGAATACAAGTTAAAAGATAATATGGAAAATATAAAAACAAAGAATAAAAAACTTTTGAATTATAATACAAATAAACATATTTACAGATTACAGGTTGAGAAGATAAATGTGAGATATGATTTGACACAGATTTACCGATTACTTGATTTTTTGGTTTCTCGACATCCTGTATGTTCTTAATATGGACGAGACGCATTGTGTGTTGTGACACATAACACTTAAACAACATAACAGATAATTAATTTTTTGATTCATTTGGGCATATGTATGTCATTGACAAATAAGACATTCAGCATAATTATTCTCTTCTCATCACGTCTCCTCAATTCTTCCTTTATTTTACTGACTCAGAATTGTTCCATATTTTGATTTTAAAATATAATGGAATGGATGTATCTGAATGAGAATGGAAGAAGATATTAATATGGAAGTTGGAGATTTTTTGTTTGTTTTAGAAGTGGATTAACAGCCACTAAATTGGAGTTAATGAGGCTCACTGCAGACGTTCATTTATTTATTCATTCATTATCCGGAACTTAGGGGCGCAAGCGTGGACCAATCCTGGGCAGGCGCCAACACAATGCAGGGCACACACACTCACACTTACACCTAATGGGCCAATTTAGAGTCGCCAATTAACCTACAGTGCATGCTTTTGGACTGTGGGAGGAAACCCACATGAACACGGGGGAACATGCAAACTCTACACAGAAAAGCCCTACAGCCGACCAGAGGGATCGAACCCAGGACCTTCTCCCTGTGAGGTGGCAGCATTAACCACTGTGCCACCGTGCTGCCCCTCACTGCAGACATGACACATAATAATGCCTTGGTGTCTTGAGCTAAACTCTGTGCATTGAGTCTTAATCTCAAATAAATAGACTAATTCTCTCTTTCACTACTAATCTGACCTTGAAATATCTGCAGTATGGTTAGTTAATTTGAAAAAAATGTATATCATGTGTGTTTTGAGAAGTTTCTTAGCAAGATATTAGACAATTTAGTGCTTCATAAAAATGTATGTAGGGGCAGTTGGTAGCAAAACAGTTAGGGCATACATCCCGTGAACAGAAGGTCACCAGTTTGAATCCCAAGACCAGTAAAGGTACCACTGAGGTACTCATGAGCAAGGTACTGTCCCCAAGCACTGCTCCTCGGACACTGCCCATGTTAGCTGCCCACTGCTTCTTCACGGTTGGATCAAATGCAGAGGTTACATTTTGTTGTGTGTCCCTGTGTGCTATGTTCACAATGACAAATAATCCCTTACTTTTTAATGAACTTGATGTTAACATTAACTTTTATTGGATGTTTAAAAAACTAGCATAAAAAATAGTCAAGCAGTCAACATTTTCTACATATTTTTATTTTATCTTTGCCTTCATAAACCATGAGAAGAATTATATTTTACAATTCTTATTTCACACAGTTCGCCACAAAAGTGCACAGAGTCACAAAAAATCCTCTGGGAAGGTGAGAACGTCTGCTTGTTCTTATGGACCTCTGAAAGGGCATCACTCCTCTCTCTCATATATCCTCAGAGACACCACATCATCCATCACACACTTCTGTTTAAGGAAACACATACACAATGTCCAGAATTACCTCCATCATTTTCATGCATGAATTATGATCTGCTGAGCAAAACATATGGATGATTGTCTACACATGTAGCTCATGAAAGAGTTCCAATGCTAGTTCCTGATCTGATCCAGATAGAGGATTTGACTTAAAATAACGGTTTGATCAGTGCATGAAGGGACAAGGTGATTTAACGGTACCAAATTTAGAAGAAGACGTTGTTTTAGATCAATTATTATTAAGATATAGGACGCGTTAGTATTTCAAAAAACAGAAAAGCTTCATTCGACATTAGCATAAACTTTGAATGGAGAAAAACAAAAAGAGCAAAGCTTGCTGGAGGGAACTAGTCCAAAGTTATTGCATTTTGTGGCTTATTGTGACTTTTATATTCATTTTTAATTTTAGTGAGATCATCAGTGAGCCTAGGAGGGTTCAGCCAAACCTTGCATATATTCAGATTCAGACTTTTAAGTTGCACACAATTTTAAATGGTATTGAGGATTCAGTAAACTAGTACAGTGGCAAAACCAAGCAAGAGGAAATAAGGAAAATATCATAGTACATATAATAAGTGATATAAATAAATAAAAATTACAAAACATAATATACAATAAAACATAATAATAATAATAATATATCAGGATTCAGCAGTCATATAAAATTTTTGGTTATTTTTAACTCACCACCATCAGTTTCCCATCTTGAATCTCTCTCTCGAGTGTCGTGCTCTTGCCTTCCCACCTCTGTGTTTGTATAAGTTTACCATCCACAAGGCTCATGGTGGTCTGAAATCGTAATTTTAACTTTAATATACCCTCATAAGCTTTCAAAGTCCTTTTTGTCCTCACCCATTTACTATTGAGACCTACCTTCGCTTGTCGGTCATCTGCAGTGATCTCATCAAATTCTTCATCCAACCTGAACTTAATTTCTACCGTCTTGAACGTGGTCATGGACTTCATGGATATGAGACCTTGATCGTCCACACTGAATAACAAACTCGGCTTAGCTAAATTGGCTATTTGTCTTGAGGCAAAACCAATGCCTGCAAACAAACACGGTCAAGTGAAAACTGAGAAAATGCACTAAGGAACTTAACAACAAACTAAAACTAAGGATTTCTAATATATTCATAAAGAAAACAATTTGAAATGAATCTGAAATGAAATCTTACCTACTGCCTTCATGTACTCATCAAAATTGTCACTTGAAGTCAATTTCCACGTGCCCATGAACTGTTCCATTTTTACAGCAGTTTCTAACTGGGACAAAACAATAAGCGATGTCTAATTCTAGGATAGTGAGTCCAACAACACAGAAGTCAGGCCTATATTTCGAGATTTAAACTTGGGGAGGCATGTGCTACACGGCGTCCAATCAGAGCAGGAGGAAAGATTTCACTGGCTTCACAAGTAGAGAAAGGAGGAGTGGTTATACCCTGACATCAGGCTTAATGGACACATTGAAATGGTAATAAAAAGAATTAATATCACCTAATATTTCTGAAGCACTATAGAGTTGATTAGTTAGGATTTCATATTGAAACTGTTATTGACCTCATGCACATTCAGTGTAATAAACTCCAAAGCCACAATTGTAGGCTGAGTACCGCATCCTAATTGTCTCTCTTTCTACTTCTAGTTTAAAGTTTATATTTTATGTTCTATGTATATATAGTTTATTCTATGTGCCTCATTTGTTCATTATTCCTTGTTCTTTGTTCTTTGCACTGTTAAAATTGGAGCCACGCCATCTCGTCTCTCTGTGTACTTAGTATATAGCAGAGATGACAATAAAGTTTACTTTGACTTGCAATGTTGTGCTTTATTACAAGTCAATCGTTTTTTCTGTTCTCTGACTTTGCACTATGTGGTTGTGAGTGTACAATGTACAGGTTGTTATTCTTTTATGAGCTATTGCAGTTGCAGGTCTGTTAAAAATAAGAAAGCAGTCCATATTTTAATACATAACCACAATATATAACTGTTTTTATAGCAGCTATTTCAAATGTTATATTTCAACACCTATACACCTGATTCAATTTGCTGATTAGAGGAAACAGAGTTCAGCAAATGAGGACACCATGGACTTGTGGACCATATTCTTTTAATGACATAATTGTAAAATAATATATGTGTAGTTTGCAAGTTGCAGGTTAGATTAAGATCATTTACTCCATAAGATAATAAGATAATATATAATTTAGTCCAAAAATGTTTGGAATTTTGAAATAAGCATGGTAAAGTTATAAAAGAACATTGACTTGTATATTTTACACAGACACACAGCCACAGACTGAACCAGTGAATCAGAAATAAAGTGATGTGGTCTCTTATTTGTTAAATGAACAATTTAAAAAATTGTAATTAATTTTTAATTAACAGAAAAGTATCCCTGAAACACATTAAGGCATTGGTCGACACCCCAATGGTGGTAATGCTGGAGGTACAGATACAGCCGGGCTTGAACCCAAAACCTCTTGGTTTGTAGACAAGCGTTCTACCACCAGTCCAACACCACCTTATATGATAGAGCTCAGGTATTTTGTATACTCACTTATTATCAATAGCAACGGTAAAGGAAAGAAACTCACGTCACTGAATCAGATTTGCTAAAAAGTACATCTGAAACATCCTAAATAGCGAGTTCTGATGATCTGATTTTCACTAAATCCTTAATGGTGTGGCTAGCAAGCATGCAGGTTATTAGCCCTTACAGCCGGTCAGATATGAGGAACATTTTAAGTTTAAAAAAAAAAAAATTGTTTCCTATACTAAATGAAATTGCTAATAAATAGGAGAGTTTTCTTCTTTCCTTTTGTCTTGGGACTCTGACTTTTAAGCGTGTGAATTTCTGACAACCGTGGCATGTAGCCAGCTCTAATCCCACTCATTTACTAAAGGTTTTTACTGAGTTCAGCATGAAATCAGCATTTTTGGCTGTTGTGCGCCCTCTTATGTGCTCAGCCTTTCAACAACATTTTAGAAGATTATAATAATACACCTAGGTTCACTCCAACGTAAAAGAGCAATAGTAAGAATAACATACTTAAAACAGAACTTTCTGATTAGGTTATGGAGACAGTTGCTGCAGTTTGGTCATTTATAATGCTAAAGGCACCAACAGCTTTACATAATGACATTTTAATTTTGCTTGTCTCGAATACAATCACATTTGAACAATACTGGTGCACATCAACAATCGCAGGATAATGGATGTTGGATCACGGGATAACATTTTCTAAAAACTGTATGTGGAGCACCTTGGGGTTAAGGCCTTGTCGAGAGGGCCTGGGATTCTAAGTCCCAATCTTAAAATGACCAATGTCCGGCTTGTGAGGTATCAGGCATTACTCCATAAACTCTGCACATGGTTACCTGCTCAGATATTATGGTTGGGTGCAAACTCAAAATTCTTTGTTGTATGCAGTATGTTTTTAAGAGGAGAGCACATAAACACACCCTGGGGAAAGTATTAATGAATGTATATATTTTTTAAGTATTAACATCATTTCAAAATGATTTAAAATAACCAATACGGACAAGATTTTGTTAGACTTAGAAGTTCTGAATAAATTTTGATTCATTTTCAGACCGGTATTGTGTAGATTGCTGTTTAGTCCTCCATGCTGACACACCACCTCACTGTGCTCATTTCCAGACTCCAACATGGACAAACATGAATGACTGACAAAGGATACAACTCAGAGCAAGACTGGAGCATAGCACGCTGTTACACAAGCTAAAAATGCACAGTCAAAGACTTTTGCTGATATTCCAAAAAGAAAAATATGTTTATTAATCAACCAATTTATCAACCAGAGAATTTTCCTTCCTTCACAAAAAAGGGCACTATTTTCATACTGTAACATAACATGCATCCTAACTGTCATAGCTGGCAGTTCACAGTCAATTCCTACATTGTCAGACACTTGCTACAAAAGCGATGATCAATTTCACACCTGTATAATTCCCCATGTGTCCATCCAGCAGATGGCACTGTCTCTGCATCATAAACATTTTCTCCCTATCTCCTATTCTTTTGCTGTGCATGACCGCAGCTGGCCAGAGCACCACCAGAGTTGAATGATGAGATCCAAAAATGGGAGACATCCTGCTGGATGTTTAAAAAGTCCAACGGTTATTTGTCTCACTGATCAGAGGTATTGTATCTTGGTGTTTCATTCATTCATTTATTCACAAACTGTTTGGAACGTGGAGGCCCAGCAAAGCCTATGGTGTGTTCACACCAAACTGAACTCCTCAGACAACATGTTCACAGACATTATGGGTTTGTTGAGTAGCACTGCTAACTTGATTTCATCATGTGCACCTAGTTGGTTTGGGTAAATACTAAAGAGGTTGCTATGCAAGATCCAAGATTCTTTCACAAGCATATTTATACAAGTACAACAATAGGGGTGTTGAAATTAATTGCATAATCGATGCATCGTAATGCAGACGTGGATGATTCTGCATCAATGCAATGGCAGACAAAAAATTGATGGGCTGCATTGTGATGCATCAAGATATTGTATCGAATCATTGACCTAATAATCGTAATCGAATCGTAATCTACAACATGCAGTGAAATGTAACATGGGAATTTTACAGGTACATGTTTGTCAAATTTATCTTCGCTTTTGTAGCAAGTGTATGACAATTTGAAATGTATTGTTGCCATCTATGAAAGTGTGGAAGCATGCTATGTTACAGTATAAAAATAGTGTTCTAAGAAGGGCAAATCTCTGGTTGATAACTTGGTTGATTAATAAACATATTTTTCCTTTTTGAATAATACAAAAATACAGAAAACATACAAAACAGCCAAAACACAAGAGAAGACCTCATGCAAAAATGTTCCCTCCGTTTATAAAAACTGTTGAATGAACTCTTTCAAATGATAGCTATACTCGTGATGCATGAAAATGTGCACATGTGCATGCATGCTCGTGTAAGCCGGCATGAGGGGATGCTAGGGTGAACTCAGTCCACATTCAGTTACCGTGCAAGGTGGAAACGATCAGAGTAAATGGATGAATAGTCGAGAATAAGAGATTAGCAAGAGAAGGAAATCAGCAAAAGAAGGTCCTGGGGGGTGAAAAAACAACCCAAGGAAGTGTGTGAGCTTTGCAACGAGGGTAAACACGGGAAAACGGTGGTGTGTGAGAGAAAGAGAGTGAGAAAGAGTGAGAGAGAGTGTATGGGGGAGAACTAACAGGCTGTTTGCAGATTGCTTGGCTGTTTTGTTAGGGCCTCTGGTGTAGAGAGTAATGGGGCTAGCAGTGCGGAATCAATTACTGGCCACTACAGATTTTCCCACAGGCTGTAGCCTGGGAAAGCGGCCCGTGCTCGCTGCTACCCAGACAGCTGGCATGGAGAGCACACTGGGACGGGAGCCGGGCGTGAAGGGAGAAACAGTCTTTCCCTGATAAACTTGTGACAGACCACCAGTCGATTGTCAGGGAGCCACAAAGGGCCACTTGGTCTTGAACTGGCATTTGAACTTCATAGCTTGGGGTCTGTGAAGCTTTGTTCCCATCCTGGCAGAGTTAAAGAGATTGATGAGGGTCTCGGCTGTCTGGCAAATCAGAGGATGACTCCTTAAGTTTTACATTGTATTATATACAATAAGGTTATGAAACAATATCTTAGTTAATATGTAATACCATCACAACGGATCAGTTATATACCACTAAGGTTTTAGAAAACTAGTAATAGATGAGGTACAGACTGGAGTTCATGTATCAGCAAATATAGTAACTGTTACCTAATTAGGTGTATGTATTCATTATAATTAATCAACTGTTATTAATAACACCAATAGATTTTTTATTGTTTAAGGATCTAGGAATATGCTTTGAGCTGAACGTAGGTTAGGATTATTATTTCAGTGTTTTCATTTGAATAAGATGAGTGGCTTGGGATACACTGATGATATGATTTTAATGTTAGATGATAATTAAATGGTTGACTGTGACATTTATTGAAATAGAAAGTTCCATCTAATTAGCTCACAACATGTACATTGATTATGTAATAGATTATCATAATGATTTTATTTTTACTTCATTTTGCTTCATTTTGCTCATGAGTGTCTAAGGACAGTGAAATAAAAAGATAGTGGCTGTCTGATCTCAAGCACAAAGTGGCATACATTTAAATAATACATTTTGATTCATGTATTTAAATAATACATTTAAATAATAGTTTTAAATAATAAGAATTGATAGATAGATAGATAGATAGATAGATAGATAGATAGATAGATAGATAGATAGATAGATAGATAGATAGATAGGTAGATCGGGTCATCTTGATGCAAATGTACAAGATCTAATTAGTATAAGGATAAAAATTAATAGTTTCATCTAATTAATTAATTCATTCATTCATTCACTCACAGTAATGCCTTAACATTTTAAACTCTTCTGAGTTTTGGTGTTCACTGTAATTTCTGACCATATGAAGCCCTGGCGCACAGAATAACTGACAGCCGCAGAGAGCGGTTACTGATATAATGTGACAAAGAAAGACAGAAGAAACTCTGTGGGTGGGCTTTGGGATTTACTGACACGGACATCTTGGCATTGGCCCATGAACTTCCTACAAAAGTGAACAAATGCTAGATGCACCATCAGGGCCATAGGGGCATCAGTAGTCACCAGAGGGTACACGGTTTGAATTGCCTCTGCCAGACATCTGTGAAAGTGTAAACTGCAAATTGCATTCCTCCTTCTCCATGCTTCTGTTAACAAGTGGCCACGTAGACAGTTGCACCGTGCTCAAAGCAGGATCATAGCTAACGGGGAGGAAGAATTAAGAATGATGTTCGAAATATATCTGGAGGCAACCTGCCCCAAAAAGGACACACACAACAACGGTGAAATAGATGCTCCAAAGGAAATTTTAACTTCTTTATTACAAAAATATGCCATCCACACATTAGGGGTGTTGAAATTAATCAGATAATCGATACATCGCGATGCAGATGTGGACGATTCTGCATCGATGCAGCGGTAGACCCTAATCGTTTATAACGGCGGTTTTCCACCGGCGGTCTGCGTCGGCATCGCATGTGTTCCGTGACATGCAGTCCCACCTCACTACTGAAATCAGTTTCAGGGCATCTTTATGAATATTGAATTTAATACAAATATCTAAAAAGTAATACAGAAATACTCCCACATTCAGACAACGTAGTGTGAGTGTTAATGTCTGGGACAGAGGGAGTTGAAAACCCCTAAATTATATCATAATGACATTGCTTGGTGATTTTCTGGCTATGGCATAGACTTCAAGTTAAAAAGAACATTCCGGTAGTAACTATGGCTGCATAATCTGCATGCAATGTGAAGTCATGTAGAAATATTGATCATGATACATCGAGATATCATATCAAATCGAATCGTTGATCTAATAATCGTAATGGTGAGACAAGTGAAGATTCACAACTCTAACACATACAAACACTTACACACATATGCTGACTGAAAGGTGTAGAATATCAGGGTGTTTTGGCCGCTGGACACTCAGAAGCTTGCGAGTGTCGGCCTGCTCAGATAACGCCATAAATCAACAAGCTGAGCTAGACGGTTTAGCTTAATGTCTCACACACACACATACACATACACACATGCACACGCATAGTGAGACTGACAAACTCAGTGACACCTCATCCCACACACTCACACACACTCTGAATAAGCCAGAGTGTGTGCCTGTCGACGGGCAGGAGAAAGCTGGCCACAGCACGCTCACACGGAGATTGAGTTACCACTGATTTAGATCGCCACTGTGGGAAACGCCACCTCCTAAACACACACACACGCTCATACACACGCTCAGTCACTCAGAGAAGCCTCCGGATGGACACGGGGAGGCAGCTGGGCACATGCCAGGGTTTAACAAACGCCTCCTTATACCCCCTGCCTTGGCACCGGGGCTTCTTAGGAAGAGGGTGGAGATCCTGAGCAGGGAGTCTGCTGGTGAATTGTATGTGAATGAACATAGGAATGTTTGATGTGAATAGTACCTGGCAACACTTTTGTGGTAACTAACAGATGGATTCTCTACATGAGAATGTGCCTTGTTTATTTGAAAAATTTGAAAGTCATCTTTGCATAACCAGTCCCTTTATTGTCAGTGCCATTTCACATATTGTTGCCAACATTAAAGCCAGAATTAACAAGGTGGCACATATTGTGCAGATTTTATCAAGAGTTAATCCATAGTAGGATGCTATTGGCTCTTGCAGAACGCCTTTAAATGGGCAGAGCCTCATCGTGCATGATGCGTAACGCCTCTACTAAACAGCTATTAGACAGTGAAAAATAGCAAATACTCTTTGTGTTCATTATCTGAACATTAGATGTTCCAGAATCAACATTTTCCATTGTTAAAATGTGTGATCAAGATCAGATGAAAGTGGACCACCACTGTGGATGACTACAGATGTTTCTGTCAAGGGTTGAACGAATCAGGAATATTTTCCAGGTTGTAGACATAACATGATATGCAGACAAATACCATCATAATGCAACATACAGCACACTCTCAGAGTGCTTACATCTGAACTAAAGTTCAAAAGTTTAGTTTGCTAGAAATATAGAGGCTGACAGACAGTTGAGAAATAGTAACAAGCAGTGAGTAATGAAAAAAGCAACGGTAGGAGGACAATAGTGCAGTTCAAGATACACCGCCTGTAAAACATGAAGGTATTAGTCATATGAAAGCCCTCTTGCTTGCTAAATTCAGTTCAAAGCAAAGAGTCTACCACTATTCCTGGAATGATGGTAGGTCTAGAGGAAGGACACAAACAGAGTTAAATCCACAACACTTGAGCTTCTTGGTTCATAGCCAGATTGTTCTACCACCAGAGCTCCAACACTCCCAATTACAAATTGCAGGATTACTCTGGTCACCACTCACTGACACTCTTATTCAGAGTGACTTACATTACTCCCTGGAGCTACTTGGGGTTAAGGGCTTTGCTCAGGGGCATAACCATGGATTTTAGACTTTACTGGGACCCCAGTCTTATGCCCACAAAGATGGAGTTTCAGACACTTAGACCACTATTCCCAGAATTTGTTTCTTTACATTTATCGCATTTTGGCAAACACTGTAATCCATAGCAACTTCCATGTCCTAATTACACGGACATGCAGGTTGGAGCAATTCGGGTTTGGGGGCCATATTGGCGATTTGAGGGATTTTAATCCTTAAGCTGATGGCTACAATGTTGTGGTTTCAGTCGCTTAGGCCACTGTGCAGTGGTACCATAGCTCTTATGGTCACCGACAAGGCTTTTAGTTCCTCTATGACCACTATGCTTCCACCACCCTGTGTTTAAATAGTTAGAGGAAAAATGTAGAAACTGCTCTAACATAAAAGTCAGCATTTAAAGATAAGAAGGTTGAACTTGTGACCCGAACTGCCGTAATGAGTCGGAAGTCGGCGTTCTATTTATTTAGTTACGGGCCGATTATGTTAAAAAACTTCAAAAATATCGTTTTTTCCTTTTCGGAGACCAGATTAATTTTGAAGACCTTTTCTTTCATATAAGACCAAAAAAGAAGAATCGATATTTTTGATGTTTTTCAACATAATCAGCCCATATCTAAATAAATAGAACGCCGACTTCCAACTCATTACGGCAGATCGGGTCACATTTGGATCACTAGAGTGCTGACCATAACACCATTGAACATCACTTATGATCACAACAAATGAGAACACCTGATTTTTCCAAGAAAAATACTACTCAAGTGAAGTACAGATACTCAAAAACTCTCAAGTAAATGTACTTTGTTACTGCCCACCTCTGGGTATTATCACCAAAATGGGAAATATTTCTGACAGTACATGGATTGGCATCATGATTCTTGCAAAAGTATCAAATACGAAATATTAATGGCTAATAGAAGTCGCTCTGAATAAGACAAATGTAGAGGTGGACAGTAACGAAGTACATTTACTTGAGTATCTGTACTTCACTTGAGTAGTGTTTTATTTGGAAACTTATGACTTTCACTTCACTACATTTCTATCAAGGTTCTCGTTACTCGTTACTTTCATATCTGTGGATAAAGTGGATGTTATTCCCCCTTTTCTAAAAGGTGATTGCTTGTGTGTCAGGTGACAGTCTATCAGTAATCAGTAGGTTACATCACACCTGTAGACTGGAACTATAAAACCAAGTTCACACAGTTCTGCTGTTTTCTGTCTTGATTAAAACATTGTTGCTGTTGGAAAGTCATGAAGCTAGAGGTGTAGAGCTGGGTTTTAAGCAGGTTGGAATGTTGATTTGATGTTGTGAGCTGCATTTACAGCTACTGCACTGTCCTCCTGATTAACATACACATATATGTGCACACACTGCCAGAGCTGGGTCAGAACACTACCGTGCTGTTTTAAGGGGCTGTGTTGTCTTACAATTAATTAATAAAATAAACTCATGTGTAGTTTTCTTTATCAGTTCAGGTTGTTTTTCATTCTGTAATATTCTACAGGTTATACAAACTAGTCGGAGGCATTAGGTACTGTAAGTGTTGTGGCAATAATGCATTAATGCAACAATGCGGTGAAAGAAGATGTACTTTTAATACTTAAGTATTTTTAAAACCAGTACTAAAGTACTTTACCTTAAGTAAAAATTTGACTGTACGACTTTCACGTGTCTTGGAGTAATATTTGACTAGTGGTATCTGTACTTTCACTTAAGTAATGAAGTTAGCTAGTTTGCCCACCTCTGGATCAATGTAAATGTACAGTAAATCTTGACCGCACTTGCACCGTCACTCAAAGAAGAGGGTGCGTAATATTGGTTGAAAGCGTCCACGTCCAGCCCCTTTCCACGCCCATGGACGGAGGGGACGCGGTGAGTTTAGGAGCGTGGGAACAGACTGGGTTTTATTCTCCACAGCAGGGTCGTGTTCCACACAGCACATTTCAGCAGCACTGATTTTTCACACCATGAAGCGGAATCGCGATTTCAGTTCGTCCGACAGCGAATTAGACGACAACACCGAGGCGGACCGAGACAGCGCGGATGAAACCGGGTAAAAAAACAGCAAAACACTCGTATAAAAAGCTTTAATCCATATCAACTTTATTATTCAATAATATTAAATGTTGATTTTTCCCTTCAGGCACTTTTGTTCTCCCAGCAGCTCTCTGTCACCGTCGGCGACTCAGGCGCAGGCACGCAAGCGGCGCAGAGGGGTGCGTCATGTTTGCGCAGAAATTAGAAATAATATTAATGCCATTATCTTACTCTTAAGACAAGTTGCGCAAAACTCAATACTCTGTTGTACTTGTAGATTATCGAGAAGAGACGAAGAGACAGAATTAACAACAGTTTGTCAGAGTTACGGCGGCTGGTGCCAAATGCGTTGGAGAAACAGGTAGGAGCTTTCCGCCCACATGACCAAAGTGATACCAAGATCGGTTTAGTGCCACAGGAAGAAAAATCATGTCTGTACGAGACTACAGATTTTATTTGTTCACGAGTACCTGCTTTTACATATTTTTTTGGCCTTTTATGAACAAAAAATCTGTTATTATTGGGAGTCAGTGTAAGCAAGAATCAAAAATTGAATTGTGAGAGGGAGGGAGAGCAAGACCGGGTTTTTAGGTAGTGTCTGTCCCCTAAAATGATTATTCAAAACCTCTGGCAGATTTGTCAGATTGTTATGGGCTTCGTAAGGACATTGTTATGTGTAAGGACTGGTCCTCATAAGGGTATACGGTATAATAGGGTATAATGAAAGGGGGTGTGATTTGTGTGGCCTTATTGGAAACATTTTTTGTGTAGGCACCAGTCTTCATAAGGGAGATTTTATTGAGGTTTTATTTAAGGTTTTAAAAAAGTCAAAATATTTGTTTTTGGTTTAGATCTAAGAATTATGGGAGTAAATTGAAGTAAAATTCACAAACATAACCTGTCAAACCTAACCTGTCACACATCTGGAATCACTGGTTTGAACGTGTAAGTCAAAAAAAAAAAAAGTGTGTGTATTGGTGTGTGTGTGTGTGTATGTAGGGTTCTGCTAAACTGGAGAAGGCTGAGATCTTGCAGATGACTGTAGATCACCTGAAGATGCTGCATGCCACAGGTGGTAAAGGTGAGCAAATTTAGATTGCATCACAACCATAGTGCTTCTAGTTATATTTTCTATTATTCTGTTATTAAGAAGTCAAGCACTGACCACTATTACAGGCTACTTCGAAGCCCACACTCTGGCCATGGACTACCACAGTTTAGGCTTTAGGGAGTGCCTTGCAGAAACATCTCGCTACTTGAGCATGGTGGAAGGTCTGGATAACACGGACCTCCTGCGGATCCGCCTGCTTTCCCACCTCAGCACCTGCGTTTCGCAGAGAGAAGCCCACTCCACGCTAGGGCACTTTGTGTGGAGCGCCGGATTTGGGACGCGGCCTGTTCCCGTCCCGCGAAACTTCCTCCCGCAGTGGCAGTTCCAAGGCCAGGCGGAAGAGCATCGGGTTTCCGGTGGCTCACCTTCTTCATCGCCATCATCAACTCAGGGCAGCGGGGTAAATGGCACCTCAACTGTGGACTGCACAGCATCTGCTGTAGCTGCAGGTGGAGCCACGGCCCTGACCACCTGCGGTGTCCCGCTGCCGCTGCTGCCATCGCTTACCACTCTCCCGTTGTCCCTTAGGGCCTTTCCACTGCTGTCCCCGGCCAACTCCAGCTCTCTTACGTCTGTACCTGCAGGGCGGAAGTCATGCCGGCCCTGGGGAACGGAAGTAGGAGCATTCTGACCAGCTTCGCTCACACCGAGCCTGCTAATGAACCCAGAATTGGAGGGGGGGGTGGCGGTGGCTTGTTTTTGTAAAAGCAAAATGTTCCAGTTAAGAAGACATTGAAGAGAATCCGTGAATAAAAAATAGTGAATGTTGTTTTGTTTTGTTGACCTGCTAGTGAAGGTGTGTATGCTGTTTTATCTGTATAATGCTTAATGTTCTTCACATTTCTTTTTGCTTCTCAAGGACTGATTATATACAGACAGTTCAGCTCCTTTGTGTTTCAGTGTTACGTTGTGTTATGTGACTAAAAAACAGGTTTACTAAATTTATTAAATAACAGTGTTATGCAGATATATTCACTTTTCACTGTCATTCATTGTGTATGGCTAGTTCCTATTTAGTTACTAGTTGCACAGTCCCAACAGGGATGGGGTGGGGGGACCGGAGCCTATCCCGAGAGCTTACGGGCGCAAGGCGGGGAACAACCCCTTGACGGACGCCAACACACCGCAAGGCAACCACAATCACATTCACAGCTTACAGGGTCAATTTAGAGTCGCCAGTTAACCTATATAGCATGCTTTTGGACTGTGTGAGGAAACCGGAGCGCCCGGGGAGAGCATGCAAACTCCACACAGAAAGGCCCCACAGCCGACCCGGGTCTCGAACCCAGGAACTTCTTGCTGTGAGGCGGCAGCGCTAACTGCTACGCCACCATGCTGCCCGTTTTTAAAAATTGTCTATTTGCATTTATTTAAACACAAATATCCAACACCACAGACTGATTGTGTTTAAAGACAGAAAGGATATGTATTATCTATTGATAGTTACTATAGTATAACTACGTTAGCAATTAACATAGTGTACATTTGCAACCAACATAGTGTTGCTAACGTAGTTAGCAGTACGTTTGCAACTATGCTTTTGGGAAACACGCACCTGGACTTTTCCAGAACACAGATTGCCAGTCTACCCCTTCTATAATATATGTGCAAAGTGCTATAAATGTTTGAACTTCCGATTAAGATTAAGTCATTATTCTGGTGCATTGTTTACTTTCTTCACTAAAATGCTGTCTGGCATCAGTATTTATGTATAATAACTTTTTAGAGTATTTCATGAAGATTTTGCTGCCATCTTCTGGTGAAAGCGGCGAACTGCAGATTTACATCACTATCGTATAACGGTACACTCTGAAACAGTGAAAAAAGCACAAAATTCACAGAACCCCAAATCTTTATTCACCAAATTTTGCACACAGAGAAATGAGGGCAACACAATTTATGCAGCAGAAGATGCAGGCAGGCATATTTTTTGAGAGGAAAGTGGTTGTTTTAAAAAAATCATTCAATGCATATTCCATTTCCGTCTTGCATTTCGCTTCCAAAGAGAAAGGTCACAAATAGCTTGGCCACCCTAATATAGACATACACGCACAAACATACACACAAAGGAGCGCCCACACACACCAAAATACATACACACTCCTCAAAGGTTGAAGTTAGGAGGATAATACATTCGACTGGCAAAGATGATCCATAATCAAGTCAGAATGGTCACAATGTTTGTGGAGATAAAAGCTCACTTAAGTACGGTTACCATTAGAAGAGGTCTGACACACCCCAGGTGGAAAGAATTGCCAAAGTCAACTTTGAAGTGACAACTTCAGAGTTGTAGCACATAGGAAAATATGTAGCATGGGTCAAATTGAAAGCAGGGAAACATGCTAACGACGAACATCTGAAAAGGGCATACAAAAGGGTCGGAATATTTTTGCATGGAACATTAAGCCCAGAAGTTGATCAAGGGAGAAAGATTTTGGGTGCTGCTGACCGAAAACTGTGGACGACCAACATATGCTGTACTTCACCAACATAACTGCCCACGCTGGTAGTCTTAACACACGTTTCAAAGGGGAACCATGGCACGACATCATTTCAGTCCAGTTTGTTGAAGGAAGATTTGACACGTCTTGATAACATTACACATAAGCATAAATACACTGCATGGATGATTGTGTGTGTGTGTGTGTGTGTGTGTGAGGGATAGATTGCTGGGCCATGAGAGCAGTAGTATTTTTTTTGCATTCTTCACAATGATTTTGAAACAAACAAATTTAACATGTCAAATGGCAGCAAGAGGCTCACCTCACTACATCAATGCAATGGCAAGACATGTTTAAAACAAATCAGAAAGAGAGAGAGAGAACTGATACTTTACAACATAACATATGAGTGATATCCTCTTATATCAACCAAAGCCAATTAAATTGTGTTACTACATAGTACTGCACACTTTTCGTGTGTGTGTGTGTGTGTGTGTGTGGGTCTGTCTGTAAAAGGAGGATAAGAGGGCTGATGAAAGGAGCAAGAAAGATAAAACTGGCTTCTTCACGCTGCGAGCTCTTTTCTAAGCTCCTTGTTCTTGCGGACAGCAGCAGCATGTTGCTCCTAAAGGAGGCAAAAAAGACAGGCAATCAGACAACGACAGCACAGCAAGACCATGAAACACTTCTTACACGTTTAAAGCAGGTTAAACTCTCACTATATGCCATAAACTATATTCCGACAAAGATCTCAGGGTGTCATGGGAGCGCTGCCTGTGTTACCTTGGCATGCCAACGCTCCATCATGGCCGCCATGTGGGCCTTGCGGTTCTCGATGCACTGCTCCTCCTTCTGAAGGAACTTCTCCTCAGCCATCCTGCTGAAGTTATTGTTCTTCTCAATGCCTTTAAGCATAACATCCCGCTCATGCTCCCGTTTCTCAGCCAGAGCCCTCAGCATCTGTTCCTCCTGTGACTGTGGTGAGAAGCCGTCATGGGCAGCACATTCCGAGCAGGACAAGGAAAGACTTTATTAATACACTTAACTCTGAGATCACGGTTTTCTACATTCTAGAGGTGTAAACCTTCACTGCTCTTTTTATTATTAATTATTAGGTGAACAATTCGATTTTATACGATATCTTCATTTTTTCTACATTACTTTACATTGCATGCAGATTGGGCAGCCATAGTTACTACCGGGATGTTAATTTTACCTTGAATTTTTATGCCGTAGCCAGAAAATCACCAAGCAATGTCATGATGATATAATTCAGGGGTTTTCAACTCCCTCTGTCCCATGCATTACCACTAAGACTAAGTAGCCTGAGTGCTGGAGGGAGCACTTTTTTGCATTACTTTTTAGATATGTGCATTAATTTCACCCTTCATAAAGATGCCCAAATCATCTTTTTAATGTAACACTGGTATTGAATCAGTACTTGGTAATTGGTATTTATTAAAGACACAACTATCAGTATCGGACTGAAGAGGTCAGGGGTGCATTTCCCAAAAGCATAGTTGCTAACGTATTGCCAACTACGTTAGCAACACTATGTTAGTTGCTAATGTATCCTATATTAGTTGCTAACATAGTTCATCTCTAGTGTAAAACCCAGCTTAGGACTGCTTATTATGAAGTAACTCACCTTTTGAAATGTGCTAATTAAATTTAATGTCTGTGCCTCCTTATTTTTATCTGCAACTGACCCCCAGTAAAAAAATGTCAGATGTTGCCGTGAAATTCTCAATGACTTTTGTTATTTTATGTGGCAGTAGCATCAGTTAAGGCAATGGAGGCTGTCTTTACTGTACAAACCGCACTCTGAGACCAAGTTTGTTCTGTCACACCTCTAACTTAACTAACTTTGCTAGGTCAGGCAAACTGGTCACCTGGCATTACAGGAAAAACATATAAAATGGAGGATATGCACTGGAAATAACCTGTAGCCACGTCGTCTCGTCTCTCTATGTATCTGTACAGTATATAGCAGAGATGACAATAAAGTTGACTTTGACTTTGACTTTGATAAATAAGCCATCGGCATTAAGTGTTGAGATTGTACTCAGGGCAATCAGAGATAATGTAGCAGCTCTCTAATTCTGTAAAGGGCTGAAACACTCACTTTCCTGCGGTCTTCAGCAGCCTCCAGCTTCTTCTGGATGTCCTCCAGGGAGATGTCCCTCTTATTGGGCGAGGACACGATGCTGTGCGGCGTATCTGACACAGGAGACGGTGGCTTCAGGATCACCTGGAAGGCTTGACCAGAGGCCTTTTTGTTTAATGGTTTCACCACCATGTCTGCAGTCCCTCGTAGAAAAAAGGGAAAAAATTACAAACTTAAATTGATGTATCTCCATAAGTGGATATGATTATCATCTAGGGCTGCAACAACTAATCGATTACATAGATTAAAATTAAAATAGCTGGCAACTAATTTAATAATCGATTAGTTGGGTCTATGTTATTATACACATACGTACACTGGCAAAACATATACATCCACACAAATACAGCCATTTACTTGATATTTTCAGTGTGTATTCCTGACACGTGTCCGCCGCGTTATTGTGACATGACTCTCATGTGGAACGCCATCTTGCACAAAAATGTAGCTTTCTCCCAGAAATGAGTCATAAATGAGTTACAGGCCAAAATGTGTCCAAATTGGCTAAAAATATTTGTATTTTAAACCTCATACCTTATACCACTTGTACATTGCTTGTATATTTGTTGTATTCTATATGTATCTTGATCTGTTTCATTGAACTTACATTGTCTAGAGTACTAGAAAGACACTAACGCCCGGAAGCAAATTCACTATATATTTTCTAACACACTTGGCAAATACACTTACATTCTGACTTGGTGTCCAGGTTTTTGTGTAGCCTTGGGTTAAAACAGGAGCAGATGAGAGAGAACATAGAAAGCTCCTTCATCTTCTCCTTGTATGCTGAAAGACGAGGAGAATAGATTAATATTAGTCACATGAACTCTTAACATCTCTGATGTATATAGTATTTAAACTGCAGCTCTCAAAAGATATACAGATATTTTATTAAATGATGAATCTGCCTTTGGGACAGGCACCTTCTGCATTTTTAGGACGGGAAGCTTCTTTTCTAACGTTTATTCAGTACTCCTTGGAGAGAACTGAAACTTTGCTGAGTAAGCCATTGTATTCTTCTCTACACCTAGCCAGTGTTTTACTGTAATTTGTCTGAGTGAATGCTGACCTTTCAGTGTTGCCAAATTTACTTAGATTGATCACTTAAACTTTGAGTTTTTGTTTCACCTGCAATAAATAAAAAATAGCTCTGCAAAAAGGCTGTAATAGCAAACACAATATTAATCTCACACCCTTTATAATCAGGCATTAATCAATAATGAATGTGATTATATCAATTATATAGATTACAATAATAATATTAGGCATTACAATATATTAGATATTATTAGGCCTATTATAAAAATATGATCACAGGGTTGTGTTAGTCTAGTGGTTAGGCTACACACCTCTGGACCAAGAGGTCATAGGTTCAAATCCTACCTCCATTACTACCATCACTGGGTCCCTGAGCAAGACCCTTAACCCTAATTTGCTCTAAGCAAGACTGTTTCTGAAATACGAAATGGACGTCGCTCTGGATAACAGCATCTGCTAAATGTAAATGATTCATTTAAAAAAATCTTTCTCTGGTATAACAGGTCATTAAGTGGTTGATTTCTTTAATGATTTGTTTGAATTTTCTTTTCATTTAAGAATGGTATATGCCCCGTTGGTAAAACAATCTCACAGTAACTCTTTCCAGTCTTTTTCCCTGAAAGTTCAGGTTGCCCAAACTACAGATGAAATGTGGACAGTAAGAGGATGGAGCTCTCACCCTCATGAAATATGCATGAGAGAATAATGATGCTGGTCATTTCCTGCCCTCCGTTGAGTTTTACAGATTGCAGGCACATCCTCCAAACTCCATTATCCAGAGGAACAAAGCTGAACTAAAAACATTTTAGACAGCAGCCAGGCACTAGACACTAGAACAGGATGTGTAGCAAAGACATGAGACCTGAGATCAGACCTTATCCTTAACCCTAATATCATACCCTTTACCCCAATATATTATAGCAAAAATAAATTCCCCAAAACAGGTCTCAGTCATACAGGCGAGGTCAGCAGCTCAATGACAAAAGAACAGATGATGGTCCCTCTGTGAACGGACGTCCACTAGTGTCTGCATCTGTCAGTCGAGATTAGCCAAGTGCTGCAAAGGCCACCATGTGCAGTGTTCCATTGCTGCAGGGTTGGCTGACCTCCCAGTCTCAGTCTGCTTGGTCTGCTGTTATTCCCTAGCCAGTATCTTTTATACAACCGGGTCCCAATGCATGATGAGACAAATGTGACTTTCTCAGTCATGCTGTAATCGCTACATTACACATGCCATGGACTTTCTGCATGTTTGACAAAATTGAGAAAAATGGGACCAGCCCATGGCTTAACTGATGTTAACTGATGTGTGGGTTAAAATAATATGCCCAGACCGATGGAACTTATTGAATGCTTAAACATCAGTGCTTGGTTCCATTAACAATGAAGCAAGACACCTCTAAATCATAACTGTCTGTTCTGTCTGGGTCATAAAACAGTCACACCCTCAAAAAAGCTCCTCACAATAGCGGCCATTCAACACATCAGTGATCTTTCTCAAAAAGAAATCAAAAATAAAATAACAAAAGAATTACATCTTTTAATGTAGGATCACTCCATCATCACTGGTCTAAAGGTGAACACCTTTAGACCAGTAATTTCAGAAATGTGGTTTGATTATTGAGGATCTGAAAGCAGATCAGCTGGTCACTGGATCGGCTTGTTAATTTGATCTATTAATCAATAACAAACAACAAATATGTAACAAACTATTTAGCATTCATAATTGCAGTCGGGTTGTCATTCTGTATAAGGCAATAAAAGATCCTGGAACATACAGGCTACAGTGACTATCATGTTCATATGTAGATAAATGCAATACAGTGTTACAATATAATTAAATAGGATAAATAGATAAATAAACATGGGTAGGTGTAAATAGAGGCTTTTATTGTGTTTTGATGTGTGTGTATGTATGTGTGTGTGTGTGTGATGGTGTGTAAGATGCCGGCTGTGTTGGGTGCGGTCTGTCTGCATTATGCGGTGAAGACTGGAGCCGGTGGCATCTGCAGCATCAGATATGTTTCGAATAAATATGTTGTGAATATAATTAAACACATTGGATTTAGAGAATAAAATTCTCAAATAAGAATAATATCCAGATTTATCAGCAACACCAATAAAATCATCGAGCACGAAAATAAAATCGCCATTGAAAAATAAATACGCTGCTACAACCCATATTTATTTCTTATAATTATTATTATTAATTGGTAAATATTACCGATATAAATTTTACACAAATATGGTCTAGTTTAGTTTCTCACAGCTTTAAGTAAGCTCTGTTACGACAAAAAATGTCAATCCATCGCTCCCTTGAACCGGCCATCCTCACAGCCTCCACTAACGGGAAAAAATGACCAGGACATTATAGTAGCGATGGAAGAAAAATCTTGCCACTCACCGATAGCAATTTTGTCCATTGTTGTCGTTTTTGGTGGAGCCTTGGATTAGCCGGTGGGGCGTTAGGCTTGCTGAGAGTGTGCTGGAGAGGATGCTTAAGGCACTAAATGAGTGGAGCACAATGAACGGCTAGAGAGGAGGAGGATGAGGAGGAGGAGGAGGGAGGAATGGGAGCGGCTGGGTTATGAGTTGGAGGATCGAGCTGCCTATCGCTACTTCCACAGAGGGAGGGCATTTAACCGAGAAACCTACACAGATCGGCCGATTTGCTGACAGATTATTAGCTGGTGGGGGTGGCTGCCACGATGCTGGGTTTAAAAAAAAAACGAAGAAGAAAAAGATGACGTGAAATACATAAAATGGGGCTGTTTCATGACACACACCATTTTATGACAACCATATTTTGGGGCGAAATCACATTGCAAAAAAAATCTTCACACACTAGAGCTGTAATATTTCTTTTTAGGATTCGGTCCCTCGAGGTCACTCATTAAACTGATCCGGGTGTGCGAGTCACTTGAGTCAGCGTTGCCAAATCGCCAGCTGAATCGTTTGTTTTTCATAGAAGAAAGCATACGTGGCTTGTGATGAGAATGAATGTATTTCCAAAAACATGACGAAGTATCAAAACAAGGCAAATATTTATTTTCAAGTGGCACTAGAGGAAGTTACTGTATGTGCTTTGAGGAGCGCTGTGTGAGCGATTCAGATTCGGATGTATGTTTCCGGCTGTAGAGGAAGTTAACCGACAGATTCACTCATGACAGTATGTGCTTCACACCGTGCTACTGATTCGACTGACACTTGTCCCGTAGTCTACAAAGAGGATTCAACTCTGTAGGTTGTTAGGATCCCTCATTTGACTGTGATGGTGTAAACTAACTGTAAGTTGTGACATGTTTAGCACTATTGCTGTATTGATCTTGTAATGAGTTTGAAATGATTATAAGATGTATATACATGATAGGGTTTATATTTTAGTCATGATGTAGATTCGAGTTAATGGAGACCTCAGATTTGTGACTCATGAGTTATTTTATGAATCCGGGTGATTAACCTGAGTGAGTCATGAATCGCTCAGCTCTAACAAACACACATTTTGCTTTGCATATTCTTGCCATTCTCTCAGCCAGATTCATTAATGTATGGTGTCAGTGAACCAGTTGTCAAGAATTAATTTGTGGAATTGTCTCATTATGGTGTTGTGCAGAATTACGATTGGTTGTGAGTAACCATATAATCCGATTTGACTACTTTCTATGGTATATCCTCCTGAGACCCAGGGAAAAAAGTATTCTGATTTTGATATTTTTATATAAATCAAGTGTTGGGGTTGTAATAAACCAATTGCAAACATTATTTTGTTTGTACCTAATTTTATTTAAATTTTACAACATGTGCACTACAGTGCACAACAGGACTTTGTTAGTGTGAAAGATCAAGGAAATAGAGCTTATTATGAAATTTGAACACTCCACTGAAATCTTTGTGCGCAGGATATCAAAACATATTGAACATATTTACATAAAAACAACACAGAAAAGTAGGTCATGGGTCAACTAGGTCGACTACGTGTCATTGGGGTACCATCATCTTCAATTCTGTGTTCTTCCAACACAGGCATGAACCTAAGACATAGAAAAAGAATTTAGCAAAACGCAATTTAGCAGAATTAACATAATAAATATTTTTCTCAACTATCTGGGAAAGTTCACTTACAACAATTTTACACTATTTTTTATTTTTCTATACTGTTCTGTAATAGAATTTTTTACGGCTACTGCAACACTGAAATTTCCCTTTGGGGATTAATAAAGTTTCTGTCTGTCTGTCTGAATGTCTGTCTGTCTGGCTGGCTGTCTGTCTGGCTGTCTGGCTGTCTGGCTGTCTGGCTGTCTGTCTGGCTGGCTATTTATTTACTGGAACACATTTCTTTATGCTATCCTTCCTTTTTGGCTCATAATCAAAAATCCCAGATCCCTACATGTTGGTTTTGGCCCAGATAGGACGGCAGCACACTTCAGCTGGCCCTGTGTCTTTATCTACTACATCTGCATCTTCCTCATCCTCATCTGTTTCCTCATAAAGCTGCTTTCAGACCGAACACGGCAAGCGCGGTGCGTTGAGCGCAACTCACTGTTTTTTTGAGAGGAGGCACAAACCTTGCGGCGAGCGCAGCGCATGCCGCGTTCGGTCTGAAAGCACCTTAACGGTTCTCACTCTCTCCTGGACTCAATGGACTCTCATCTTCAGAAAGATCTAAGTCTGAATCTCCCTCAGTGATTCTGTTAAGGAACTGTCTACTAGAAAAAAGTTAAATAAACCCAAATACTAAATAAACCCTATATAAGTCCTGACGTGCACTACAGTACACATTAATAAATTAGTCATCTGCACTGAGAAAATAAATAATCTAAGTTCTGAAAACTTACTCAAATTACTTAGATGTTCATTTTGGGAAATTAATCCAACATTAACAAAACATTTTAAAAATAATTATCATGCTTACCTTTCTTTCTTCCATAAAATGTGCTTGTGCTGATGGCAGCCAAGATCTAAAGACACTTCAGATTAGACCCCAGATAAATGTTTCACAGTTCAAGTAGCAGACACACCTCAACATCAACTGCTCAGAGGAGACTGCAGAATCATATTTACTACAAAGCAGTCTCTACCAAGCAAGAACAGCAAGAAAAAGAATTACTTGGGGAAAGGCACACAATGCATGGAAATTCACAAAGCCCTGATTCAGTCAGTCTCCTCTGAACAGGTGATGATTGTTATGTATGTGATATTGCCATTCCCCTCAGTGCCTGTAGGTGGCACCACCACGTTATTAATTATTAGTAATTGTGTTCCTTGAAATAAACCGAGTGAAGAAGTTAAGTACCCCAGTCGTGGCTGTGTCATTTGTCGTAGTGCATTCAAGGGTGTATTCTAAATGTTGTGATAGTGCGAACATATTTGGCGACGAGGTGGATTAATTTTCCATGAAGCTACCACAGCGAATCGTGAATAGGTAGGCGCACCTGAACTTTATTTTCCCTGCGTAGCTAAAGTGAGCTAGGTTAGCTAGAATGGCTGCTACTATAGGCCATATGGAAGCTTTTGATGAAAGCGTTGAACCATGGACCACCTATATTGAACGATTTGAGCACTTTGTAGAAGCTAACAGCATTGATGCTGACAAGAAAGTGCCTGTGCTACTCAGCGTGATCGGAGGGAAAACATACGGATTGCTCCGAAGTCTGATAGCGCTGGACAAGCCGAGAGAGAAGAGCCACCTTGATGCTGATGCAGTATCCAGTGGTGATGAAACTGACTCTGATTTAGCTCTGTATAAACTGTCACAGCCAGGAGAAAAGTCCAGTATCATGGTAAAACCAGAAGTTGAAGGACTGCCACTTGAAATGGAACTGGACACGGGCACAGCAGTCTCTTCGATTTCAACAGAGACTTATGATAGAATACTGAAACATCTGCCCTTATGCTCAACTGACATTGTTCTTCGAACATATACAGGACAAGCATTACGCCCTGAAGGTGTAATTGATGTTCATGTAAAAATGGGTAAACAAACGACTGTTCTTCCATTGTATGTTCTGCAGGGGGATTATCCACCACTCTATGGCAGGGAATGGCTGCGTCAGATTAAACTTAACTGGAAAGAAATAAAAACAGTCAAACTGAAGACACTAGAAGCTGTTCTGCAAAAACATACCGCTGTTTTCTCTAAACAATTAGGGGAAATGAAGAGTATAAAAGCTAAAATAATGCTGAAACCTGAACACAAACCCAAGTTTTGTCGGCCCAGAGTAGTCCCATATGCTCTGCGTCCGAAAGTTGATGCGGCGCTGAACCGTCTCACTGAAATGGGAGTTTTGACACCGGTGCAGTACAGCGAATAGGCTACCCCAATAGTCCCTGTTGTAAAGAAAAATAGTGCAGTGCGCATCTGTGGGGACTTTAAGGTGACAATAAACCCTGTCCTTCACACCGAACACTATCCGTTACCACGTATTGAGGACCTTTTCGCTTCGTTAGCGGGAGGACAATGTTTCAGTAAACTGGACTTGTCCCATGCTTACCTCCAGATGAGGGTTGAGGAGGAGTCCACAAAGTTCCTCACAATTTCCACACAGAAAGGGCTATTTCAGTATACTCGTCTTCCATTTGGGATTGCCTCCGCCCCAGCTATATATTCCAGAGAGCTATGGACCAAGTATTACTAGGTCTTCCTAATGTCCATTGCTATCTGGATGATATTCTTGTTACTGGGCGGACTGAAGCGGAACACTTGGAAAACCTGGATGCAGTCCTTGGACGCCTAGAGAAGTTTGGCTTGCATGTTGAAAGAGGGAAATGTGACTTCTTCAAGGACTCACTGGAATATTTGGGTCACATAATCAACGCTGAAGGTTTGCACAAGTCGCCTGAAAAAGTAAGTGCAATTGTTAATGCCCCAACCCCATCAAACATCACACAGCTGAGATCATTACTTGGCCTGTTAAACTATTATGGGAGATTCATACCTAATTTGGCGACTATAGTGAATCCTTTGAATGCTCTGCTGTGCAAAGGGAAGCGCTGGCAGTGGTCTGCAGAGTGCAATGCTGCATTCAAAAAGGCAAAGGAACAACTAGTGTCGCAAAACGTCTTGACACACTACGACCCTCAGAACCCAATTAGGCTTGCGTGTGACGCATCACCTTATGGCATTGGTGCCGTGATTTCACACGTTACCCAGCGGCGAAGAAAAGCCAATAGCTTTTGCATCGCACACACTTAGCAAGGCAGAACAGAATTATGCACAGATTGAGTGCGAGGCTCTGGCAATTGTGTTCGGAGTCAGGAAATTCCATCAGTATCTCTACGGACGGAAATTCACGCTCTTCACAGATCACCGCCCCCTTACTACGATCTTTGGACCACAAAATGGAATTCCATCTATGGCGGCGACACGTATGCAAAGGTGGGCATTACTTTTGTCTGCGCACAACTACACCATTGAGTACAAAAAAGCTGAACATCACACAAATGCTGATGGTCTCTCCCGTCTGCCATTGCAAGTGGAACATCGAGAGAAAAAGGATGCGGTAGAGCTGTTCTACCTCGGACAAGTGGGGAAGCTCCCTGTCAGTGCCACTGATATTCGACGAGAGACTATGAGTGACTCTATCCTGGCTACAGTTGTCGAAAGGGTTCTGAAAGGGACTCAAGCTATCAGCCTGACTGATAATAATGAGCTCTCACCTTTCATCTCCTAGCACAGTGAACTGTCTGTCCAACATGGGTGCTTAATGAGGGGTATGAGAGTTGTTGTTCCCCACAGGCTACGGAAAAGAGTGATGACATCAACGACAGCAGAAAAAACGATTGTTTTGAGGAACCTTTTCAGTCATTATGGTCTGCCCGAAGTCCTTGTGAGTGACAATGGACCACAATTTGTCTCTCAGGAGTTTGCAAATTTCCTGAAGGCCAACCATGTGAAACATATTCGTTTCCGCTCCATATCATCCGGCAATGAACGGGCAGGCTGAGAGGTTTGTTCAGTCGCTAAAACAAGCACTGAAGGCTTCCAAGGGCTTTTCTACTCTTCAAAAAAGGCTGGAAACATTCTTGCTGACATACCGCAACACACCACATCCAAGGACAAAAGAGTCCCCTTCATTGTTGTTTTTGGGACGCCAGTTGCGCACACGTCTTGATGCCTTAAAACCCAGTGTGTCAGCTGCCGTGCGACTCTCCCAGGCCTCTCAGGTTCTCCGCTGAGCTGGTCGTTTGGAGCCAAGACAGTTCGGAGTAGGCGATGCTGTGCTGGCTCGTGATTACAGGGGGAGAAGGAGATGGACATCAGGAGTGGTGACGGCTCAAAGTGGTCCAGTATCTTATACTGTGGATGTCCATTCCAAAACAAACAGCTGAAACTCATTCAACAGAATTACCTGATAACAAGAATGTGTCTGTTCCTGTGCAGACCTCTGTAGATGCTACTTCTTCTGCACCACCAACAAGGGAACAAGATGTTAACAGTGACATATCAGAAGAGTGTCAGACAAAGCATGGCAAGCATGACATTACACCAACACGGGTCAGACGTTATCCAGCAAGAATGATTAAACCACCCAACCGTCTGACATTATAGGATGATGGAAACTGCTGGATTAGTTATGTTAGTGAGCCTGTTCTGATATGGGGCAGAATAATCCCCGAACTGGCTCGAGGCAAGAGGCAGTCTACCCTCTACCTTTAGAGTAGAATAAATAAAAGCATTAGTTGTGGTTTTGAAAATGTTTTGGAGTTGTTTCTGATTAAGAGGGGAGGAGATGTTATGTATGTGATATTGCCATTCCCCTCAGTGCCTGTAGGTGGCACCACCACGTTATTAATTATTAGTAGTTGTGTTCCTTGAAATAAACCGAGTGAAGAAGTACCCCGTCGTGGCTGTGTCATTTGTCGTAGTGCATTCAAGAGTGTATTCTAAATGTTGTGATAGTGCGAACACAACAATGATGAGATGTGAGAGCTACTCAAAATAATATACAATTATTTTAAAAATCTAGAATGATTGATGTGATGTGGGGGTGCATCTGAATAGAAAATATTTTAAAGAATAAAGTTAGACATAACTTTTACCTTTGCATGAAAATTATTTTCCATCCAAAACGAAATGGAATAGAAAACTTAATATTTTTCTTACAGTTTTGGCTGACTGTTTCTGAATCCTACGGTGACCGGGAGGGGACACCTTCGGTTCACTTAAGTTTGTCGTGGTCACGATATATAAACTCGTGGGAACGTGATATGTCGTGGCCACGAGATATTAATTCGTGGGAACGTCATATTAACTTGTGGGAACGTCATATTATGTCGTGGCCACGAGATGTGAAGTGGATGTCGTTCCCTCAATAAAGCATGTTGAGGCCACGACTTCACATCTCGTGACCACGACTTCCAATGCTGAGGGAACGACATCTGGTTCTTGTGACCACGAGTTTTATGTTGAAGGAACAACTTTTTTTTAATGAACACACTGACTCTACTCTCTACTTGCTCTACTCTATCTGCTATGTACAATGCAGCATTTGCACTTGGCACTTTAAAGGAATCACTTCATTGCACCTGCTCTGTCTTAGCACATTTTGCAATCTCAGGTTCAAACTTGCACAGGTAACTTTATATTGGACACATAACTTATGTTCCTTATTGTATATTATAGTTTTTTTTTTTTCGTCCTGTTACCCCAACCTCCTTATTTAAGTCAGTCTCATGTTTCTAAGTTTGTATTGTATTGTGTCTATTGTTTTCCCTTGTCTATTGCACAGTTATAAGAGCGGATCAGGATACATTTCACTGCTTGTTGTACCTGTATAACTTGCACGTGACAAATAAAGAATCTTGAATCTTGAATCTTGACTGTAACCATACATACGGTAACAACGGTGGTCGAGGTGAGATGTACATATGGAGATGACTGATGAAATAACGTTTTACTTTGATTTAGGAATGTCATATAAAGACATAGTGCGGTCTCTTGCATTGAAACACGGGTACGTTATTAGCTGAAGTTGAGTGTGACTGAATCAAATAAAGGAGTCAATAAAAGAATGTCTGAATGCTTTATATTTAAGTAAACATTTGAATTTTTTTAAATAATCTCTGAATGCATACATAAACATTTTTAAACATTTCTTAACATAATGAACATCAATTTGTAGTTGTTGTGAGATAAAAACATAGTTTTACCAAACTTTGAATGCATACATAAACATTTGAAACATTGAACATCACTTTGTAGTTGTTCTGTCAATACAGCTGTGTGAAAATGGTCTGTTCCTTCGACTAAAGCTCCTGGCCACGAGAACCGGATGTCGTTTCCTCAGCATAAGAAGTCGTGGCCACGAGAAATGGATGTCGTTCCCTCGACAAAATGATCTTGTGGCCACGACATAACATGACGTTTCCACGAGTTACTATGACGTTCCCACGACTTCACATCTCGTGGCCACGACATAAGGATGTCGTTCCCTCGACAAAATGATCTCGTCGCCATGACATAAAATCACGTTCCCACGAATCAATATCTCGTGGCCACGACATAATATCACGTTCCCACGAGTTTATATATCGTGGCCACGACAAACTTAAGTGAACCGAAGGTGTCCCCTCCCGGTGACCGTAGAATCCAATGCGTCCCGACGTGTCCACTAGTTTTGATAGCGACCCCTGCTGGACATATTTGTGATATACGTGCTTGCTCTTAAGGAGGCCCACAGCGAAACGTACGATAAAAGTCTCTCTGAGCTGCCCTCAGAATGTTCACAAGAATATTTCAACTTTCACAAAAAAATTAAAAGGATTAGAAAAATAAGTTCATTAATTTTTTGAGACCATAGGTGTCAAATCCGTTGTCCGCATTTACGGGCAGCTCTATTTAATCGAAAACTTAAATCTTTACAATTTTTTAAATTGAAACCTTTAATAATCATCATTCTTCTGAATCGTGAATGCTTTAGACCTTTGTGATGTCATATCATTTAAACACCTGGTGTTCCTTCATAATACTTTTACCCAATATGACATCGTTCATAACGTTTTTGTCATGTTAGTGCGCCTGATGCCACAATCTCCTCCTGTCCTGTTAAATAATTTCTCTATGTTCTAACATAAAGAGTTTATTAAGAAATAACAGCAAAAGTTGACAAAATCTTAACACAAAACACCTGCAGAAAAATATGTGTCGCCAGCCAATGGCCTACTGCACAATAAAGAGCCAAACACCGGCAAACACTTCAGCTTGGAGTCTTTTATTCTCGACTGTGATCACTGGGACACAGCATTAAGGATAGCTTTGGCTTTTTTTTTTTGTTTTGTTACAAAATAGGGAAAACAAATATTCAGCCATAAAAATAAAAGGGGAATTGGTTTCCTCCCTTCAAAGTACAAAAGTACAAAACCAAGAAATTAAACAAACAGTGTGGCATTTAAAGACAACAAACTGTATACACAATATCATCTTCATAACATATTGGATTATGAAATAAGCGAATACAACGCTCTATGATTCATCAACAAACTTGAGACACGAACAAAACTCTCCACATGAGCTTGCAATCAGTTCTCATCAATCGCTTCAAATCACAAAACAATCGCCTCTGTATACTACGCCCTGGTGGGATGTTATGTGAATACAAGTGAATATTTACCACCTTTTTGGCGTTTTATAGCGTTTATATCACTTTTATCTCTGAAACACACAAGCAATGTAGTATATTCGGCAAGGCGTTACTCCCACGCGCGCTCTCGCGAGGCTAAAGCTCAGACGTGATCTTGGCTCGCTGAAGCCTTAAAGGGCCAGCGTCCTAATCTGATTATATGGGACAGGTATCGGTGTCTATATTGTAAATGTATTCCTGCTAATATATGCTGTTCATTTTAATTAAACATTTACATATTAGGTCATTTTTCCCTCCCCGGTTACATATGGATACAAAACAAAGCCACGAGAGATTAAATACGGTTAATACACATAAACACATGTTTAACAGATGAGAAAGTATCAAAAATATAACTGCAAGCAGTTATTACGGGGGCCATGCAGTTTGCAGCTTTATCAGTTTTTTTACGAATTGAAGTACATATATGTTGAGATTTGATATCTGCAGTTTGCAATTTGCAGCTTTATCAGTTTTTTTTATGAATTGACGTACACATGTTGAGATTTGATATCTTTCATCTTTTTTTTCTACGTATTTACGGTTCAAAACTTATTAGGCTAACTTTAAAATAGTTTATAATGCGCCAATAAGTGGGATATCAACTTTGAAGTGAAGCTTTGCAGTCATATAAAGAAATATCTGAAAATGTGCTTAATAATTACTATAAGAGAATGTCTAAAAACTGTAAATTATAGTAAAGTTTCCTTATTCAAACATATGTCTTGCTGAATTTGTTTCAAAGTATTGATTTGCATAATATAGCCACAGTGTTGGGGAGTAACGGAATACATGTACCAGCGTTACGTATTTAGAATACAAAATATGAGTAACTGTATTCCGTTACAGTTACCGTTTAAATAGGTGGTAATTAGAATACAGTTACTTTGTTGAAATAAATGGATTACACGGCGGTCTTTTTCCTGTTTCATATGTTAGGCTATCCCCTCTCTATCCCCTCTATAATTTTGATAATTCCACGCATTGCCGCGAGACGCACCCCCGACGCGGGCGCGCGCATTTGATGTCTTCCGCCTTTATACGAACTACTTGTGTAAGGGTTTTTTTTTTAAGAATATGAGTAATTTTGCCCTCATCTTATTGGCGTTAACAGAGCGTAGGAACGAATTGGAGTTTATGGACAGTAGTTCGTATAAAGGCGGAAGTCATCAAATGCGCGCACCCGCGTCGGGGATGCTTCTCGCGGCAAGCGTGCCGATTTAGGCACGACACCTGTCACCCAAACAGACACGCAATAAGAGGCTCTAATGTGAGCGTCCTGTTAATGTTGGTGGCGTCAGTTACACAATGGACCCGGAGCCAGCACAACAGAACCAGCAGTGCCCGGCCAGGAATGCATTTCTTACTTGGAAATTTCGTCTTTCCTCCTCTACCTACAGTAAATATATTGTCTATTTAGGGAGATTTGATTTTGATTTAATAATTACTATTATTTAGTAATTATTCAAATAATTCAAATAATACCAGTTACATGCAAATTGGATAAAAATCCAGGATCTAGTTGACTAGTTATGCCGATTAAAGAAAAATCCAATATGGGAAAAATAGATACGAGGGTTTATTAAGATTCGTCTTGACCTAAGAAATAAGATGGTATGAGATTTTTAAGAATCGGAGCAACGATTCAAAAGTTATTACGGAAAATGCATAATAGCTTATTAGCGCCACCAAGTGGTAGAGTGGTGCAATTATGACGCAAAATCGGTATATGGATTTGGATCGGTATATGTATATGGATTTGCAGCCCTACGCCAAGCCGAGCCCATTTATTTGCATATTACATAAAAATGAAGACCTAAATTAAAAATCTGCTTGATAATAATTAAAGAAGAGTGTCTTGGGATTCAAATGATACCAGTTGCATGCAGATTGGACAAGAATCCAGGGACGAGTTCGAAAAAGATGGGATTTCATTTTATGCAAATTAGCGAAAAATCAAATATGGCAGAAATAGATGCCAGGGTCTAAAAAATTCGTCTTAAACCAAAGAATAAGATAATATAAGATTTTTGCAGAAATAGATGCCAGGGTCTAAAAAATTCAGCAAAATGCTTATTTTTTTGGAAAATTGCAAAATAGCGTATTTTGGTGCAATTTTTTTTGCCTGAGTAGTGGGTGGGGTACCGGATAGGGTTGTTCCGATTCCGATACTAGTATCGGAAATGTTGCCGATTACTAATATTGCAATCTGGCATCGTATCGGCGAGTATTTGAGTCCACGTAATCGATCCGATACACTCATTTTCCTAAACATAACCTAGTTTATGCCCGCGTTTTGCTTGACGCTGCAAATCGAAATCAGTTCTTTCTTTCGCTGCTCAGAATGCAAACACAGGAAGTTGTGTCGTGTTGCCACAAGCAACCACTGTTTACGGCAGCGAAGAAGTACAAACGTGCAAGAAGTATGTCCGCTGTTTGGCGGTATTTCAGGCTTGATCAACTGAAGCCAGTAAAACAGCCGACATGTATTATATGTCAAGCTGCAATTTCTGCTGGGTGGCCAAGTATTAGCAACTTTAACACACAACAAACTTAATAAAGCATTTGAAGACGCTGGCCACCCCGTGAGAAATACGATGGTTGCTAATAAAAAGCCAGGGACAGAGAAGGATGAGCCGTGCCAGACGCAACAAACATTGGAAGCTTCATTCAAACGAAGAGAAAAGTTTTCACAAGACAGCCAACGAGCAATAAAGATAACCGACAGGATTATCGAGTTTATTGTACTGGATGACCAGCCACTGTCAGTGGTCGAAAACGTGGTCTTTCGCCGCTTAATTGAACATTTGGAGCCCCGGTACAGTTTGCCTGGTCGCAAATATATCTCCGAAACAGCGCTCCCCAAGCCATATATGAGACAAAGTGCGTGAACACATTTCATGTAAACTAAAGGATGTGCGAACTATCAGCTTCAATTACTGACATCTGGCCGCGACTCGACCCCGCTGTCTTTGCTTAAGTTTGACAGCAGCGCACTGGTGGACACAGGACGCTTCGCCATCTTTTACTCAAAGCAGCAGTGCTGCAGGCTAACGAGTTTCGCTGCTCGCACAATCGCAAGTCCATATTGAACCGAATCGAGTGTATGCTTGTGGCGGAATATTTTAATCCCTGTTCATATTTTGCGCCGACAACGCAGCAACATGAAAAGTTATGACTTAGATGGGTGTATCGAGTTTGGTGCTTGCACTCTCCAACTGGTGGTACACGGCTGCCCGTTATCGATGTGAGGATGCGCTGGCTTAACCGGTCGGAAAATTATAGGCCATTTCAAACACTCGCCATTGGCCACAACGCGCCTGGAGGATATTCAAAAGGATCTAAAAATGCCCACCAAACGTTTGCAGCAAGATGTAGCTACGAGGTGGAATAGTACTTTTTATATGGTAGAGAGTTTACTTGAGCAGAAGCGGACGATTTCAGCATACGGAGCTGATCAACATGACCTGCCAGCCACTCTTTGACAGCCAACCAGTGGGCTTTGCTGGAAAAAAGCGGTCACCGTTTTGGCACCATTTGAAGAAGTAACCAAACAGATTAGTTCCTCCACCTCGTCTCTAGCGAAGTGATCCCCTCGGTTACAGTTCTAAAACGGCTACTTGCTCGGGAGAGCCAGGAGGACACTGGTATAAAAACAATGAAAACCACCCTTCTTGAGGCCGTCAAGAAACGATTCGCAACCATCGAGGAAGAGCCCTTGTATGCAGTTGCAACTCTCTTGGATCCACGTTTCAAAGATAGGTATGTCTATTAAAAAATGTTTTCATGTCCATATTGATTATTGTCATTGCCATATTGAGTATATCAGTTCACTTGTTGTGTATTATTTAAATGGTACCGTATAAAATGCTATTTTAAGTTTTTTTGTACCTACAATTTAATAATTATGATGCATTAAGTCTGTGACCAAACCAAAGGCTGCTTTGAAGGAGGTTATTTATTTTAATATGCATGTATTTATTGTTTTTATTATTGTTTCTTTCAGATACTTCTCAAGTGCAGACAACATCAAACATGCAAAGGATGCTCTGACAGTAGAAATGGAGAAAATTGAGAAGTCTACAACTGCAGTAGAGACAATATCAGAAAACCCCAAGAAAACGCTTACCTAATGGAAGTGCAGGTAGGGAGGAGCAGCAGAGAGAGAGAGTCAGCTAAGTCTGTTTGAGGAAAATTCTTAGAGCATGATGAGGAACATGGTGCAGGTACTACAAGCACACATTTTCAACTTCAGACGTATATGATGGAGCAAACTATCTCACGCTCAGACAGCCCATTCCAGTACTGGGCAGTCAACCGAGTTCGGCTTCTCACTGATGCCACTGCTGCAAAGTTTCTCTGCGCCCCTGGTACTAGTGTGGACAGTGAGAGACTGTTTAGCACAGCATCCAATATTGTGGATGCAAGGAGAAACAGGTTGGGAGGAGAGAGAGCAGAAATGCTCTATTTTCCTGGAAGAAGAACTTCTGCCATTGTTGAAGGAAATTGTGACAATACTAAGTTTTAAGCAGCAGTGTAACCTGCTTAAGCATTTACAAAGAGTGTATATCTTCATTTGGAAGTTTAATACTGCTCTTGTTGAATCTTTAACTTGTTCAGTTGAGGTTTATTTTTTGTACTCTATTACTCAAGTCTATTATTTTACTACATCAGGCTGCACTTACTTTTTTTTTAAAGGACTACTCAGATTGAGTACAAGTTACTGTTGCACTTTTTTGTACTTTTGTATTTAAAAACTAAAATGCCTTTTATTTAACAAATTGTGGACTTTAAGCTTTAAAGAGATTATTTTCTTATATTATTTATATTCATTTTTTTATATTCCTAGATTTATTTGTTCCACTGTTTTTATACAGTTATATTGTAAAAATACTAAAATACCTTTTTCAGTTTACAGTGTTAGAATTGTGGCTGCATTTGAAGTTCTTTTTCAGATGTTGAAAAATAAGTAATACTGTTAAATGTATGTTAGATAATAAAAACACTCTAGTTCACTATATGTACTTGTTCATGTTTTATTAAGGGATAAATCTAAAGCACAGCATAAAATAATTCTGTCAATTAATACAGGGCTAGTAGTATCTACAGCTGTATATACAGATACACACCCAGGTATCGGAACAGTACTCTGTATCGGCCGATACCCTGAGCCCAAGTATCGGAATCGGTATCGGGAGGGGAAAAATGGTATCGGAACATCTCTAGTACCGGACCTACCTGCCAAATTTCAAAGCAGTAGCTCTCACCGTTTTTTCTCCACAACGCGTTTTGAGGCAGAAAAACAAAACAAAACAAAAATCGGCACAATAACAATAGGGGACCACGCAGTGTTCCACTGCATGGCCCCCTAATGAGCAACATGAGACAAGACCACTTGTGGTGGCTGTGATATAACTGTACTGACTAACAATTCTTGAAGGCGTTGAGCTTCTTTTTAATATAATGACCAACTAAGACCTGAGGCCTCTTTTGATAGTTGTTCAGGACCTCATGAGAGAGGGTCAGCTGGTCTCCTTTCTGCCGATCCAAAAGTGTCACACACATCACAGCCGCTGGAAAACACACAGGACAAAATTAGATTTTACATAGTGTCATACAATCTTTACAGTTTAGAAAGGTGCTTTAAATCTGATGAAGACTTTTAAAATAGATGTATCAAGATATGACTAATATAATATAGTTAAACTATGTCAATATAGAAAAAGATCTACCTCGCAAGTTACTGAGTTTGCACATGGCAGCAAAAGCTGTAGACTCCATCTCAATGTTACGGACTCCTGCTGCGTGAGCCATGGCCAGATAGTTCTGCTTCTCTTTCTCAGTGAAAGCACAAAATGCCCCATCCAAACGAGCCTGGCCTGACAAAATAAACCCAGCAAAACAAGGTATGTAACATCTTATGATCTATCATACTGCAGATGTACAATCTGCATGGCAACAGAGATGCTGATGTTCCAAAATAAGAGACCCACAGGGCAGGTAAAGTATTTTATTTACCTTCATAGAAGTCCAGCGTGCACATTGTGTTACCAATGACAGTCTCAAACTCTGTAAGTTCCTTTCCGCACTGCAGCAGCTCGTCTGCTAGATCTCCATCTAGTTCTGTGCTCCTCACTACCAGCTTGCCCAGAATGACCTGTTCATAGCGGGGCTGTAACATGGCATCCAGTGCATGTTTCGTGACCACAACCGTACCCGGCTGCAGACCTAAGAAGATCCAAGTATATGACGTTTTTCTAACATATTTCTTGACCTAATTTCCAAAGCTATAGCACTTCAACCTTTGGTTGCCTATTTTAATTTAAAAAACCGCTCACATCAGAAAAAGCAGACTTTATTTACAGCATTTAGCAGATGCTCTTATGCATGTAACATAAATTTCATACTGTGATTGAGTCCTCCCCTGGAGCAAGTTTTGAATTAAGGGCCTTCCTAGTGGTAGTAATGCTGAAGTCAGGATTGAGCCAGACTCAAACCCATGACCTCTTGGTTCATAATTGAGTATCCACCATCAGACCGCTTAGAAGACAGAGAGAGGGATTCTCTTGTGTTTGTAAGTGCATGATGCAAAATCTTACGATTGTAAAATGTACCTAGTCCACCTGAAGTCCCAATTCGCACTATTGTGACATTGGTGCATCGTGCATGGTAGAGCAGCTTGATGAGTTCGTGCAACATAATAGAGATTGAGGGGATTCCCATGCCATGCTAAAACATAGACACATTCACCAACATTAAACACAATATAGAAATTTTGGTAAAACAACTCTCAACACATATTGTGTCAGTCTTTGTGTAAAGAGTTTTTGTGTGTAATGACTTACACTGACAGACAGCACAGGTCCTACTTTATACATGGCATAGCGATCTGTGCCCTCACAGATGTTTGGATATTCTGCATTTGGATCTGCTAGACCCAATTCTCCAGCAATGTACTCAATGAAATCCTTCATCCTACTTGAACTTCCGCCAACACATATGAACTAAGATAAAAGAGAAATTAGCTTGGCTGTAGTTTTAAAGTGAGAAAATGACAAATGTAAAATGAAATTAGTAAAACAACACAATAGGAAAAAAACAGTGGACCCTTTAAAAAGACCACACCAGATCGGATTGTGCTAATAGTATAGCTATTCTCTAGCCTTTCATCAGAAGCCACAATTATAGAATCGCGTTTTTGCTGTACATTTCTGTGTAGCAGTTCATTCTAAAGCAACCTTGTTACACCTTTTTCACTTGTTCATAATATTTAACTCAAACTCAACTCATGAATTGCCAGCAGATGGGCAAAATTAGTAACTGCACAGTAAGTGAAACGGTAAGGAAACCTACTTTGACATCCCCAAATTTTGCTGGGAAATCACAGAGGGCTGTACTTAGGTTGAAATGGTACAGGACATCTTCGTCCATTGAATCCAAATGAGGATTGTCAATACATATGTATCTAAGAAGAAAGTGAAATGAGTTAAAACATAAGAAAGAAAAGAAGGAAGGACAGTAAGGAGAAAAGGAAGCAGGACAGAGAAGAAATTACGAATGAAAAATAAAAAAGAAAAGAAGAGAGGAGGAAGGAAAGAAAGAAAGAAGAAATATATAATAATGACAGAAATGAGTAAAAAGAAAGAAAGGCAGAAGGAAAGAAAGAAAAAGGATGAAGGAAAGTTGGACAAAAATAAAGTAGAAAAACAAAAGGGAGAAAGAAAAGGTGGAGGAAGGAAAGAAAGAAAGTGAACCCCCCCCCCAGAAAAGACTAATAAGGCTTACAAACTGGGCAGTAAAAATGTCCCATTAAGGATGAAAATGTCACGTATATATATATATATATATACACACACACACACACACACAGCTGTGTCTTGCTTTCTTTGTGAAAAGTACACACTGATGTGAATATTCCAGGCTCATGTGATATAAAAATGAGACCAAGATAAATCATTTCAAAACCTTTTTCACCACAAATTGGAAAAAAAATTCCTTTGGTTCCTCTTTGAATTTATATCCACTCCAGGCAAAGCCCAGTGTGTCCTTAAAGGCTGGAAATGCCACCGTTTAACCATACAATTGATAACCATACAATTAACTGGAAAACCAAATCTTTCAGGCAGGTGAAAAGTTACAGTAAGCTGGCTGCAAAAGTGCAAAAATTTATCAGCATGCCACTTCTTGACAATTTTTGTTTATTTGTGCTTGCATCTGTGCTCCAAATCTATCAGACTGTGAGTCTATATGAACATGAGACATGTCAGTGTGTACGGGTGTTCTTATTGCACACAAGGCTGCTGATATGGGCCTTGACCTACTTCTCCGCCGCTGCTTCATTATGTTCCCGGGCCATTTTCACTCAGTCCTGTCAGATGTTAGAGAGAAAACATGAACAACAGTGAAGTGATGGAGCTTGTTTTTATGCTTTTTTGCTATAAAATTGCTGACTTTAATGAACAGCTCCCTACGATCTGTATTGTTTTATTATTTACATATGTGGCACTTTATCTTCCTGGAGCAGCCTGGGTTTAAGGGTCTTGCTCAGGAACCTGGTGGGAAAAGTTTATTTTACTTTATATTACGTTCTTTCCCATAATAAACAGAAATTTGTTCTTTTACTCGCTTGTGATGCACTTTGAATACATGTTTAAAATAATAAAATATGAACGTGTTTAGATATTTAAAAATATCTGTCTCAGATTCCTTTAGACTTGGAGAAACTGACCTCTGGAGTTCGCTATTAGGACGTTATTGGGTTCATATAGGAACTGGTTTCTTAAAGAATACTGAACATCACCAGACACAGAACAACCAACCCCTTAGCAAAAAGTAGTTTATTCAAGTGTACTACGAGTATACTTATTATATACTAAAACTGAGGCAGTACACTTTAAGTTTATATACTATATTTTATATGCTTAAGAATAGTATAGCAAAGTATTGTCAGGCCCGGCGTGTGTGTGGAAAATTAGGACGCAGATGCGAGGCGGAATATAGATGCAGTGAGTTTAATTGGTGTCGAACACACAAACAATCCCGCAACCAGCAAAGTCCCAGTGAGAAGGGGAGTCCAAACTCGCGGTGAGCTTAGTCACGAAGCTAGGCATCAAACCAGCAAACAGAGAAGTCAGCGAGGCTCAGCCAGAGGCAGCGCATCCAAGTCCGCGGACACAAGCTGGAGAGATGAGAGAGGCTGGCGGAGAGCAGGCGAGAGACACACAGACCAAAGACGAGAACACACAAATACGTTACCAGATCAAGCTGGTTAAATAAGGAGAAATATTACACACAACCAATGAGGAAGTGATACACGGAAGGAAGGAAGGAAGGAAGGAAGGGAGGGGGAACCCATCACCAATGACGCAGACCAACCGGATGTGTTTGGCGGGAATTCCTTAAAGGGGCAGACACACGTAACAGCGGTGAGAGCGGTGAAACTCCTCGATCAAGTCCTGACTGAGGACGTCCCGGGCCGGCACCCAGCTCTGCTCCTCCGGGCCGTACCCCTCCCAGTCCACCAGGTATTGCAGCTGGCCACCCCGCCGCCGGGTGTCTAACAGCTGCTGGACTCGGTAGGCGGGGGAACCCTCGATGTCGATTTCCCCTGGCAACGCTGGTTCTGCGTCTCCCCGGTCCAACGGACCTCGAACTGCCGGCCTGAGCAGAGACACATGAAAGACAGGGGAGACATGCATGTGCGGTAGTAACTGCAACTTGACTGACATTGGGTTAACAACTTCTAGGACAACATATGGGCCTATGAAACGTGGTGTGAGTTTACGTGAAGGGAGACCAAGACGAAAGTCCCTGGTCGACAGCCAAACTTGATCGCCAGCCCGGTAAACCGGCGCTTCCCGACTCCTCCGATCCGCTTGACGGGTGAACTGGCGAACTGCCTGCTGGATGTGGTTGTGTGCTCCCTCCCAGACCTGCTCTGCCTTCCGGAACCACTCATCCACCTGAGGTACCTCGGTGAGTAAGGAGTCCCATGGGCACAACAGAGGCTGATGCCCCAGCATACACTGAAAGGGGGTGAGGCCGGTAGCGGGGTGGCGGATGTAATTCTGGGTGTACTCCGCCCAGACCAAGTAATCTGCCCAGTCATGTTGCCAGGCATGACAGTAAGCCCGAAGGAACCTCCCCAGCTCCTGATTGGTACGCTCAGCTTGCCCGTTGGATTGGGGGTGGTAGCCGGATGTGAGGGACATGGTAATCCCCAGTTTCTCCATAAACGCCTTCCACACCCGAGAGATGAACTGGGGACCCCGGTCGGAGACAATTTCCTCTGGCAGACCGTACACCCGGAACACATGCTGGAACAGCGACTCGGCCACCTGCAGGGCAGAGGGAAGAGAAACCAGAGGCAGGAAACACCTTTTGAAAAATGATCCACTACCACCAGGATAGTGGTGTACCCTTTAGACACCGGCAGGTCCGTGACGAAGTCCACAGCAATGTGAGACCACGGCCTGGCAGGTTTTGGCAGGGGCATTAATTTTCCAGCAGGCAACTGATTAGAGCTCTTGGTGGCCGCACACACGGAGCAGGAGGCAACCGCCCTCTGTACATCCTGTCGCATTGCGGGCCACCAGTATTTTTGCTGCACGAGCCTCAAGGTCCCTGAAATTCCCAGATGGCCACTAGCAGGTATAGTGTGCCCACTCTATGACCCGAGCCCGCAGTGACTCCGGCATGAAGACCCTTCCGGGGGGACCACCGTCAGGCGGGGGATCATCCCCCGCCAGTCGGGCGATCTCCCCATCCAGATCCCACGTGATGGTGCCACCACAACATCGGGTCGCAGAATGGGCCCCGGGACCTTGACAGCATCAGGCAGTGCAAAACACCAAGACAGGGCATTAGCTTTGCCATTTTTAGACCCAGGACGGTATGTGATAGTGAAATTGAATCGGGCAAAGAACAATGACCATCGAGCCTGTCTCGGGTTGAGTCTCTTGGCCTGTTGGATGTATTCCAGATTGTGGTGATCTGTGAACACAACAAAAGGATGTCGAGCCCCATCTAGCCAGTGCCGCCACTCCTCCAATGCCCCCTTTACAGCCAGCAGCTCCCGGTTCCCTATGTCATAGTTCCGCTCGGCCTCTGTTAGCTTCCTGGAGAAATAGGCACACGGGTGAAGCTTCTCCGGATACCCCGATCGCTGTGACAGCAACCCCCCTAGGCCCACCTCAGCGGCGTCTACCTCCACCACAAAGGGCTTCGAGGGATCAGGTAACCGAAGCACAGGGGCTTGGGTAAATAACTGTTTCAGCTGCTGAAAGGCAGCTTGGGCCAGGTCCGTGACCACTAGCCTTTTGGGTTTTCCTTTGAGGAGGGCTGTGAGGGGGGGCAGCAACTTGACTTAAGCGCCTATAAAAATTTGCGAATCCTAGGAACCTCTGCAGCTCCTTGACCGTGGTGGGCTCCGGCCACTCAGTTACGGTTGCCATCTTTTTCTCATCCATCCCTACGCCCTGCGGCCCGAGGGTGTAACCGAGAAATGCGATCTCACTTCAGTGAAACTCGCACTTCTCTGCTTTGGCGTACAGCCCGTGTTGGAGCAAGCAACGGAGGACTGTCCGGACATGCTGAACGTGCGTTGGGTAATCTGGAGAATATACCAGGATATCGTCCAGATATACCATGACGTAGTGGTTTAACATGTCACAGAACACATCGTTCATGAAGGCTTGGAAGAACGGCGGTGCATTGGCCAGTCCGAAGGGCATAACATTATAGTGGAAGTGACCAGAGGTGGTGCTAAAGGCCGTCTTCCACTCATCGCCTGCTCGAATACGGACGAGGTTGTAAGCGCTCCGGAGGTCAAGCTTAGTGAAAAGCCTGGCCGCATGGAGTTTCTCAATCGCCGAGGGCATAAGCGGAAGGGGGTGAGGATACATCACTGTGCACCGCACCGTTGAGCCCTCGGTAGTCGATGCGGGGTCTTAGGCCGCCATCTTTCGTTTCTATGAAGAAGAAACCAGCAGAGGCCGGGGACATGGACCTGCTAATGGTCCCGTTCCTGAGCGCCTCGGCCACGTAATCCTCCATTGCTTTGGTCTCGGCCTCAGACAATGGATAGACCCGGGACCGAGGGGGTGCAGTGCCATGGTCGGTGAGGCGGATGACGTGTGGCCTTAGATACGCTAAACACCTCAGCTAACTCCATGTACTCATGTGGAATAGTAAAGGGAGTGTGTGCGTTTGGACTTTCTATTGACGTGGCTTGGACTGAGCATGAATTAGGTACATGCGCCGGAGAGCAGAAAGGTGACCAGGCGTGGACACATGCACTGGACCAATCAATGTGGGGGTTGTGAGTGCGTAACCATGGTAAGCCCAGTGTGATGTCTGTCTGCATGTTTTCAAGGACAAGGAGCTGAATGCATTTGGTGTGCTGAGGAAATGGCTGTGAAATGCCCGGCAGCCCCGCAGTACATACATAGACCGTTCCGCCGGTGTCGGCACTTTTCCTCCGGGGTAAGTCGGGATGCTCCTAGTTCCATGGGCTTCTCGGATGATGCCGGCGAGGGAGGTCGTTCCGCAATGGGGCATGGTAGCGCAGGCCGGGTTGTGGAAGTTGTGGGTCTCCCCCTCCTCCCTCCCAGGATCCGGAACTGCACAGTGCAGGCAGCGGCGGATGTGCTCCCCTGCCTGATGTCGAGGAGGAGGTCATCATTTGTGTGACCCTGGTCAGGGTATTCGAAAACGCTCTTAAAGTGTTCTGCGAACTGACGGTAATCCTGCAAGAGGGCCGCCTGCATGTGCCAGAGTGCTGTCGCCCACTCCTGTGCCTTCCCCATGAGCCTCTGAAGAATGATCGCCACCCTCTCCTTCCCGGAGAGTGCAGGGAACTCCGCAAAATAGAGCTCACAAGCCGTGATAAACCAGCGGCACCCATCTGGGTCCCCGGCGTAGCGTTCCGGGAGAGAGGCGTGCGTCTTCGGCGGAGGAGGTGTGGGCTGTGACTATTCAGAGTAAGAGAATTTGGGATTAAGAAAACAAAATGACCTTCCTCCCATGCTCTACATTTAGTGACTGTAAGAAGGCCAGTATCAGAGGGACATAGTGGGAGGGAATGTAAGGATAGAGTCATTCTATAAGAACCACAATGGAACATAAATATAAAGAAAGGGTAACCACTGGGTTGCCAATAGATTTTATGAAGAATGGCAGAGATGTGTTGTCTTTTTGGTACAAGTGAAAACTCAAACAGCAGAGTTTTGGACATTCATACATGTAACAACTGGACATTGCTGTCACATATAGTACACAACCAGTACTAGCCAGAAATTCCTATAGCTATTTCATTATTGTGGAGGTCCTCTTGGCAGCTTCTCTGACCAGTTTTCGTTTTGCCTTTTAATCAACTTTGGAGAGAGGTCCAGTAGCAACAGTATTTTCTCCACTTGTTGATGACTGTCTTTCCTGTGTTTCATGGTGTATCTGATGCCATGGATTTTTTGCACCTTTCTACCATAAGATCCCGTTGATAGCTTATAAGTTCTTTCGCTTTTGCTGCAACTAAGTAAAGGTTAAGAAAATCCTATTAGGACAACTGAACTTTATTTGGAGTTGATCAGAGTCATATCACTAGAACTTAATCCCAGAACTTAAAACTAGTCTGTTGTGTACTTCTTTTTAACATGAGTTGATATGATAAGTGTATGTTCACATATTCAACAAGCTTATTGCAAGTTTTTTATTTTACGCCAAATTATATTTTTCAATAGTTCACAGCAAAGGTCAAGAATTTTTGGAGTCTATCTGGCATTTTAACAAGGGTCAGCAGACTTTTTATATCTACTGTATACATTAAGGGTGCACAGCTAGACGGACAAGCTTGGGTGTAGAGACTTGTGAAATGTGGTATACTAATGTTGAAATAAGATAAACGCCACTGTCAAATAGAAATCTGACTGTTTTCTAAAATATTTACTTTGGCAGCTTTTAGGACAAGCTGAAAGGATTCCTAAATTTGTAATGTTCTAGTGGAAGAATATTCAGCTGCAGACCAAGACTCTGTAACGACAGGCGGGCGAACCCAGTTTCAGAAGCGACGACTTTTACTTCGAACGGTAGTTTAGGGTTTGGGTGACAGAGAACTGGGGCTGAGCAGAAGGCCTCTTTGAGAGACTGGAAGGCCTGGGTGGCCAGTGGATTCCACGTCAGACGCTTGTGGTCACTCTTGAGGAGTTCAGTTAAGGGAGCTGCTTTTTCGCTGAAGTTCCGGATAAACCGCCGATAGTAGTTGGCAAAACCCAGGAAACGTTGGAGCTCCTTGAGGGTCTGGGGCTCAGGCCACTCCTTAACGGCTTGGGTCTTCTGCGGCTCCATCGCTACTGCTCCGGCACGGAGGACATGACCCAAAAAGGTAACCGACGATTGATGGAATACACATTTTTCCCCTTTTGCGTACAGGAAGTTCTGTCGAAGGCGTTGCAAGACTCTCTTGACATGTGTGATATGAGAGGTGAGGTTGGGAGAAAAGATGAGGATGTCGTCAATGTAGACGATGACAAAATCGTCCAACATGTCCTTGAAGACCTCGTCCATGAAGGATTGGAAGACGGAGGGTGCATTAGCGAGGCCATAAGGCACAACCAGATATTCAAAATGGCCTCGTGAGGTGATGAAGGCCGTCTTCCACTCGTCCCCTTCCCGGATGCGGATGTGGTTGTAGGCGCTCCTGAGGTCTAGTTTCGTAAAAATGGTGGCAGCACAAAGACGTTCGAGGCTTGACGGGATAAGTGGAAGGGGATACCGGAATTTCACAGTGACTTTGTTCAGGGCGCGGTAATCAATGCAGGGATGAAGACCTCCATCCTTCTTCTCCACAAAAAAGAATCCAGAAGCGGCAGGAGGGCCGGATAATTCCTTTTTCCAGGGCTTCATCAATGTAGGTGTTCATTGCCTTGGTTTCACGTTGAGACAAAGGGTACGCACGACTTTGTGGTAATGAAGCATCTGGCAGGAGGTCGATCGCGCAGTTGCAGGAGTGGTGTGGAGGGAGGCCCGGGTCCTGGGGTGAGTGAAAGACATCGAGATAATGAGCATAGACGGACGGGATATGGGTTAGAGCAGGCTCCCCGGGACTCTCAATTGATGTTGTTCGCACTGGAAGTGGTAGGCACTGTTTGAAGCACCGCGAACTCCAGGCTACTATTTCTCTATCTGTCCAAGATATCACGGGGTCATGGAGAACCAACCAGGGGTGACCCAATATAACGGGATTATGTGGAGAATGAAACACAAAGAAGGACAGAGATTCGCGGTGTAGAACTCCCACACTGACCTCTAGTGGAGGAGTCTGGCAGGTAATGTGGCCGTTGCCAAGAGGTCTTCCATCCAAGCCCTTTACAGGTAATGGGGTTCGCAGGAGAATGAGTTTTCCTCCTAATTGCCTTGCTAGATGCTCATCCATAAAAGCGGGTGGCGTGGCCACAGACGATCGGGCAGACGGCGGAGTCAGACGGCGTCGTTGTTGCAGGAGTTGATCCACTGTGATGGCGGTCTGGATGTACTGTTCTAAGTCGGTGATGTCGCCACGGCACGCGAGTTCAGTTTGTAGCTCATGACGAAGTCCGCGCCGGAAGATAGTGAGAAAAGCTGCGTCGCTCCAACCGCTCCCGGCCGCGAGCGTGCGGAACTGGAGGGCGAAATCGGCAGCCGTGCCAGAACCCTGTCGGAGATCGTAGAGCTGGTCGTGAACGGATTTTCTAGATGGAGGATGCTCAAAAACTCGGCAAAACGCGGAGACAAATGTTTCATGGCGCTCGAGGACGGGACTCTGGGACGCCCAAATTGCTGTGGCCCAGTTGCGTGCTTTGCCGGGGAGTAAAGAGATTATAAAATGTACCTTGTCGCGATCGCTTGTCGGAATCCTTGGCATTGGCTGGCCTCGCCTCCATATGAGTGGGGCATTGCGAGCGTTAGCTCGTTAGCATTAGCGCCCGCGGCTCCAGCCCCGGGTGGTGGGTTTGGCGTCGCCGGAGTGAGAGACGTCATGGCTCGGGCGAGGTTGGTAATTGCGCTTACTTGTTCCGCCAGTAGCCGCTGGAACTCCGCTGGGTTCATTGTAGTGGCGAAGTATTCTGTAATGACAGGCAGACGAACCCAAATGCAGAGTCGACAAAACCAGGTCGACTCTGGCACGGTCCACGAGGCAAACAAATCCAAATCGCCAGAAGCAGAGGGGTAATCCAAAAACAGAAAGCAAGGGTCAAAACGGAGACAGGCAAACACAAGAAACGCTCGGTACGTAGCACAAGGCATAACAATACTTCGCAAAGAACAATTGAAACCAAGGGTCTTTAAATACTGGAAGGTCGTCCCTGATTGGCTAATACTCTGGTGACGTAGATCTGGTGCGCCGAGGTTGCTGTGACGATCTGGAGCTGGAGTCTGATGAGGCGGACTCCTCCCTGGGTCTGGGCTGGGCTCTCACAGACGTCCTACAGTTCTACCACCACGGAGTCCCTGTGCACGGAAACACTTAACAGCAGCATTCAATATGTCCACCAGTTGTGTACTCCCAGTCTAGCAGTGTATTAGTGTGAAAAGTTTTTAGAAACCCTTTTTCACTTAGAGAACAAATAAAGAGCGTGTTCTAGCAATAAGTATATTTTATTATAAAAATGATTTAAAATATACAATGCAAAACAAAAAAGTGTTGTCTTCTATTCCAAATAATCAATTACAATTTACTGTTTGCATAAGCAGTGTTTAATGGAGTCTTAGCTGCACAGGCAAATCTTAAATTACGACATCATAAAGCAACATTTCATAAAACATCCTTAAAATAGAGGCTTTGGCTTGGGTGTTATTCCACAGTTATTACTGTGGAGACTAACGTTTCAGAGAGGCATTAAGCTTCTTTTTAATATAATGACCAACTAGAATCTGAGGCCTCTGCTGATAGTTGTGCAGGACCTCATGAGAGCTGGTCAGCTGGTCTCCTTTCTGCCGATCCAAAAACGTCACACACACCACAGCCGCTGGAAAACACATGGGTCAAAGTGAGATTTTGCTCATCCATTCCTCAATACTTTTATCCTTCAGTTCCATAGTGTGTCCTCACTTTTTAAGTAGTTTCAAAATTCGACCTTGCGTGACAATTGACTTATTTATTGGCATGCTGCTGTAAAAGACAAATTCACACATGTAATGTAAAAATACTCTACCTCGTAGATTACTGAGTTTGCACATGGCAGCGAATACAGATGATTCCATCTCAATGTTACGAACTCCTGCTGCATAAGCCTCGGCGAGGTAGTTCTGCTTGTCTTCCTCTGTGTACGAACAGAAAGCCCCATCCAAACGGGCCTGACCTGCATTACCACCCAAGCATTACACACAAATTTAGGGCGCATTCGGACAATGGGGTAAAACAAAATCCTAAAACATTCATTTTTGATAATCATTGTTATATACTGTACATGCCAGCTATGTACTTTGCTAGAAAAATCTGCCTACTCTCCCTGGAAAATGTATTAAGAAAATCTATTTCATACACTATAATGAACATTATAAGTCTACAAACTGGAACACATCTGCTGATGTAAAATCTATGAATAATCAACTTGTAAACTGAAACTATAAAACAAATATTCCTAAACGAAATGGGGGAGTATTGAGTGATCTAAACAAGAGTCCCACAGGACTGAGAATGAGATCATTACCTTCATAGAAGTCCAGCGTGCACATTGTGTTCCCAATGACAGTCTCAAACTCTGCAAGTTCTTTTCCGCACTGCAGCAGCTCCTCTGCTAGATCTCCATCTAGTTCTGTGCTCCTTACCACTGGCTTGCCCAAGACGATCTGCTCAAAGCGGTGCTGGAATGTGGCATCCACTGCCTGTTTGGTGACCACGACCGTGCCTGGCTGCAGACCTGAGAAGATCCAAGCAGGACAGATGGCATTCAGTTTGTGTTTGTCTAATACGCTTCTTGATCTTGTTTCAGATGCACTTCAGAAGACAATCCCCTATGCCATCAAATCCTGTAACATTAGTAAATTATACTTTGGGGCAAAAGAAGAGAGTGAAAGAAAATTACTCGTGTTTGTAAGTGCCCTGTTATGGTTGTAAAATGTACCTAGTCCACCTGAGGTCCCAATTCGCACGATCGTGACATCAGTGCATCGTGCATGGTAAAGCAGCTTGATGAGTTCGTGCAACATAATAGAGATTGAAGGGATGCCCATGCCATGCTAAAACACAGAGACACATTCACCAACATTAAACACAATAGAAAACAACTTGGGTTAGGAGTTCTCCCCATGCACTGGTTTAAACAAAAACTTGTGTCTTTTGTTAAAACAGCTCTCAACGCATATTGTGTCAGTCTTTGTGTAAAGAGTTCATGTGTATAATGACTTACACTAACAGACAGCACAGGTCCTACTTTATACATGGCATAGCGATCTGTGCCCTCACAGATGTTTGGATATTCTGCATTTGGATCTGCTAGACCCAATTCTCCAGCAATGTACTTGATGAAAGCTTTCATCCTCCATGGACTTCCACCAACACAAACAAACTAAGAGAAAAGAAGGAATTAAGAGCTTGGCTGTGGTTTTAATGTGACCAGAAGGATGGAAATTAAAACAGACTATACAGGAAATTAAATACTAATTTAGGTGGCATAGTCAAACCTAAGGCACATCACAGGATAAAATTACCCTTCTGGAAACGTGGGTTGGGGTGGAAACTATTTTCATGCATCATTAGTCAAAACATTTTCCCAAAAGATCAAAATGTACTGACATTTTTCAGAAATAAATAAATTGTTGTAAATGATTAATTATCTAAACTGTGAGGGATTTTCAGTATTAGCATGCTGCTATAAAAACTGCACTTAAATCCCTTTCAGGCCTAAAACTAAAGATTTTATATCGCCTCCTTGTGGCCACTGAAAATTATTATTCCAGAATAAATTTACATAAAGCCAAACGGAAAAGTAGAGCACATGCAGTATAAAACATTTACATCCTATCATTAAGTCACTACTAGCTAAGATATTTAATTGAAATAGGCAAACTTTAATACATAGATAAATCAAAAACATGCAGAAAAATATTGTGGAACACAATAACTGACATACTGATAGGTCTGGTCTAGTGCTAGGATATTTGGTCATGGTTTCAAGTCCCTATCCAGAGCTACCACCACTGAGCCCCTGTACATGACTTTTAACCTCAATTTGCTCCATGAAGTCTGTAACAGCAACTGGCATCTGGAATCTCTCTTGATAAATGTTTTACTTTTCAAAGCACTTTTAAACATAAATCCTATCTGTTGTCATGGCCAATTTGTTTTACTCAGGTCAGGTCTTCTATAATCATTTATCAGTGGTCAATTTCTGACAGAGTAACGATCTTTGCCGGATATTTTTGGTATAGAGGTTTGCTCACAAGCCCCTACCACCACCATGTCAGTATTAATGCCGCACTGATGGTGGTTAGCAGTGTAATAATCTGCCTTAAGTTTCCAAACCATGAGTGGCGATGAATGTGGCAGACTCTGATTCACAAACAGATGGTTCTGGCATACGCACAAGTGCAACTGGCATGGGTGCCATGCAGCGTGACGAGTGATGGCATATACAAGTCATTTTAATCACTCGCAAAGTCAGCAAACCTACTTTGACATCTCCAAATATCTCTGGCAAATTGTGAGTGGATGTGCCCAGATTGAAATGATACAGAATATCTTCCTTCATCGACTCCAAATGAGGATTGTTGACATAGATGGTTCTGTAAAAGGAGAGAAAGGAAAGTTGACATTTTGAACTCAACTGACTACGAATAAATGTCCTGCTGGGAGCGAATTCAGTAGTCAGCAGAAGTCAGATTTGTCATGAGGCGGTGAAAATCGGCACTGAAGCTCCACTTCACACAGAACAAAAGGACGAACCGCTGCCGCAGTCAGCGCTGACCTTGGATCAGTTGTGAATAAAAATATTCAAATTACACTTCCATCAACAACGTACCGACACATTTCGGATGTAAACGTTCGCATTACTAACCTGTCAAAAGTTTCTCCATTTTTCCCCTCGTTAAAATCTGACATTTTGCCTTTGGTCCTGTCAAGTGACGATGAAATACCAACGTAAGTGATCTCCTCTACCACTAATATTAACATGAATAGAACATGTAAACACAAATGTGATGTTATGAGCAGTCATTTCCCATTATTCTCTATTCAGTCTCCTAATCAAATGGATAGGAATATCCAAGGGACATTATGCCTCGATGTGACGCGACTTGAAACGATTTACCTCAAGGCAACCCGGTCGCTGATGAAACTGAACCGTCAGACTGGATTAGATTCCCCAAAGTTCGCGCTCGTCTCCAACGCGGTGTACGTCGTAGTTTTGTGGCTTTAGGGCTTCGCGGTCGGGTCGGTTTTTCCCGGTACTACAGCAGTGCGCTCGAACATCCGGCTCGCGCGCTGGAGTACGTGACGCTGAGCGCGAGGAAGTGCAGCTGTGCTCCGTACGCGCACGCGCACACACTCGCCGCTGTACGCGGAAACACAGTCGCACTACACACACACACACACACGTCCTCATCTCATAATTATGATATATTTCTTCGTATTTACGATATAGTCTGTCATAATTACAATAAATGGCCTCTGATGTTTTTCCTTAGAATCCATTGCGTTTCGGTGCAGAATTTCAACATGGTTTTATGTTGCTCCATCGCACATTTAGCAGATTCTAATAAACCAAAAGATTATGGACTGACTTGTTTAAAATGTTAATGTGTAAAAGATAGTAATCGTGAGCTGGTTTGCTAAAAAATTTTATTTCTCGAATAAACCTATTATAAGCAGGTGCAGAGATGGGCACCTTTCATTTCATTACTTAAGTGAAAGTACAGATAGTCAAATGTTAGTCCGATACAAGTGAAAGTCGTACAGTCATTTTTTTAAACTTAAGTTAAAGTACTTTAGTACTTGTTTTAACAATACTTAAATATTAAAAGTACATCTTCTTTCACCGCATTGCCCCCCTTAGAAAAGGGGGAATAACATCCACTTTATCCACAGATATGAAAGTAACGAGAACCTTGACAGAAATGTAGTGAAGTAAAAAGTACGGTATTTGTCTTCCAAATGTAGTAAAGTGAAAGTCAAAAAATTTCCAAAAATTATACTACTCAAGTGAAGTACAGGTACTCAAAAACTGCCCCATGACTCATCCTTCCTATTAGGTAAATTCTATGATTTGATATGAGTTTTTGTTTGGAAAACACAGAGTAAGACAGTCTGACATTCTATAGTGTAAAAGAACCAATTGGTAATTCAGTTTTAGAGGAAAAGTGATTAATTATTCACTGTTATTATAATAATAATTATTATGATTATTTACTAAACATATGTAATTTCTTCATGCCAGTCCCAAGCTCGGACAAATGGAGAGGGTTACATCAGGGTTAAAGCTTTTGCCGAATCAATTCAGATCAATGCAATCAAGGCAGACAGCAACAGAGATTTCCCTAGAGGACTGGAGGGGGCAGTTGATAGGGGGTGGAGTTGGTAGCGTAATGGTTACGGAGTTGGTCCTGAGATGGGAGTCACCGGTCCAAGTACTGGCCTGGTAAAAGATACCGCTGAGGTACTCATGAGCAAGGCACCGTCCCCAAGCACTGCTCCCGGGGCACTACCAAAGCTGCCCACAGCTCCTTCACAGATGGGTCAAATGCAGAGCTCACATTTCATTGTGGTGTGTTCACGATGAAAAAAAATTACTGACACAAGTTGTTCAGGATTTGGTTAAATGAGCACCACCAGTACTGTTAGCCAACAGGCTGCTGATGGAAACTGTGAAACAACACTTAGTGCAGAAACCAGGCATGCAGTCACCTCAAAGATACAATTTGATTCTACCGTACAAACCCTTAATTCCAAATTCTATCATTTATCTAAACACAATAAATTAAGACTGAGGAGAAAAAAAATCAATACAATATCGCACACATTTATTTTGTACAAAAGTAACACTGAAAAATACATTTCTTTTTTTCTGGGCTACAGGCAGCTCTGCACAGGAGAAATGAAGACATGAGTGCTCTTTCATCTTTATTTTCACCAAAGTTAAGCACTCGCTCTAAAATTAATACTGCAATAGTGCATCTGTAAGACAGAATATCAAAATGTCCTAAATGTTAACTAGAGGTGAAACAGCAGGAAAATGTAACATAATTATAGCTAACAAAATGATCATGTTTATCGGTATTGATAAATAAATGGGCTGAAAATGTTCAAAAACTGAAATGCAAACTGAAACCTTACAGCCATTTAGTTTTACAATAACAAGAAAATAAAATTAGCTGCACCTCACTTTTTAAAGAGTCAGCACTTTATGTAAAGATAAAGCTGGAGAAATTTGCATCAACTTAAAGTGGCACCAGACAGGCAATAAGAAGCTGTGCTATGTGCACATTACCATGTTTTTACAGACAAGAGAACATGTATGATGAGCCTAGGTCTGTGAGACTGGTGCTATCTTACAGGCATTTTTTTTCAAAAGGGATCTGTATCCCATTTGTAATTTGAATTTATAGCATTTAGCAGATGCTGTTATCTAGAATGTTTTCCACTCACTCATTCAATCTAACAAAACGATCCTATATAACAACCATCACTTTTCTGTTTAGACCTTTAAGATGTACACAAATGATGCTTATTGGAAGATCTATTCACCACACAGCTACTGTATTTCCTCAAAGCACTTATATGTCCACATTCAAGTTGCTTCATTGGCCAGGTTGTTATTCAGAAACAGCTGGTGCAAGTCTCTCTGCGCAGGAGTCGTGAAGGGAGAATAGACCACTGTTAGATCAGAGAAACTTTTCAGGTTTTCCCAAAACCAGCACACCAGAAGCAACTGTTTAGCCAGTTAAACATGTAGGATCCAAGAGTTCTGGTGGACATTGAGGACCAGTTTTAAACAACACTAATACAGAAATGTTGCCACACACAACTAGTCCTTGTGTTTTGATCACCAAAAGGTTCTTTACTTCAGTTTTAGAAAGTCTCACTAATTAACTAATTAATTAATTATTAGCAGGTCATGTATGGTCACTAACTGACCAATGGTGAGAGAAATGCTGTACGAACACAGATGCTAACACAAGGGGCACATAGCAGATGCTATTTATACAGGCTGACTTTCATTTCGTACTTACAGGGACAGTCTTTCTTGAGCAACTTGTGGTTAAGGCCTAAACCTGATGCAGCTAGTGTGTCAATCAGAAATGTAGCAGTGTACTGTGTGTGGCCATGAAGACCAGGGTTACAGCCAGGCTTGAGCTCTTACATCTGGTAGTGAGTGTCCTATCACCAGAACTACCACCATTGAGCACCTGAGCAAAACCCTTAACCTCTAGTTGCTCCAGGGAGATGTCCCTGTAATTAGGATATGCAACTCACTCTGAATAATAAAGTCTGAAAAGATGCCGTAACTGTATGTGAATGATCATAGACGGGGGACCTACTGCTTGTTTCAAAACAACTGGATGTTCTGGCAGAAAGTCTGGCTTTTGCTTTGCCAGTGGCGAACTCGCCAGCTCAATCAGGAAGTCTCTGCTGTAGGACATTCTCTCTGACAAGGAAAAACACCAGAGTTGCTTTGAACTAAAATCAGAGCACACATCACTTAAAATGAAATATCTTGTGCAAATCAACACTTTCTAGATTAAATGTTATAAGTAAGTTACAAGCTCTACTGTAAGGTATCAACTTCATCAACAAGTCAAAAGGTGAAAGTCAGAGTAAAGTCACGAGTCACTGATGTTCAAGTCTGAGTCGAGTCCAGTCTTGCTTTGATTTGGTCAAGTCAAATCAAAAGTCATCACGTTTATGACTCAAGTCCAAGTCATGTGACTCGAATCCACACCTCTGCATTTGAGAGACACTGTTGCAGGACCTAAGGCCCTATTTACACTTGCTTTAAATATGCTTAAAAGTGGGCAGCAAAGACAAGGCCATTTACACCTACATAAGTTGTCAAGCTGAACTCCTGCATCAGGTTTCACATGCACTATGTCAAAGGACAAGATACTATTGGTGCACTGTTAACAAACCAGTCGTAAGGGTGTGTAATGATGATGCATTTTCCAATTTCATTTTTGCTTGGGACACATTTGCGTTTACACTACAAATAATATGTGGCCCACCTCAGCAAGTGGTTTGAGCAACTATAACATGCCTTGGTCACTTTCACTTGTAATCCAATTTGTCTGGCACAGTTCACATCAAGTGTAAACAGGATCAAAAGTTAGATTAGTTGAGTTTTACCCTAATGTGTTAAAATAGTAATCCTGCTGCACATTAAAAGTACACATCTAGAGAACAAAAGAATGACTAGGAGCAGAGAATAAGTCACTTATTTCATAGCTTTCATTGAGGAGAGGCTTAATGACGACACTGCAGCCTCCAAGCCGGGTCATAACAAATTTCTGCTGTATGTAATTTCCAGACGGAACCTACAATCTGTGTGAACTGTGTGAATGTGAAAGTGTGAACTGCATTAATACCTACTTGACTTGGCAGGTGACTGGCTCTGATTTTGACCGCTGAAAATTTCATAAAACTGCTTCACTGAAATAGTGTTCCCCTGTCCAACAAAAAGCAAGTAAAGCATGTATGAGCTGGATCACAGTGACCCCACAACCAACTATTAGCTTCATGAGCGTTTTAGTTCTTGTTAAACAGAAGCCATGTCTTACTGGATTACTGTCCACTGCTTGCTCCAAAGGTTGGACCATTTCTCCTCCCTGGGTCTCTATATGGATTGAACAAAACACAAGACATTTACAGTACTGTATCGCACACTCTTATTCAGAGCTCTTACTATTTACAGCCTCCCTGGTGGACCTTGAGGTTAAGAATCTTGCTCAGGGGCTCAAATGGTGGTAACTCTGGAATTAGGACAGAGAAAGACAAGAGTGTCTAACCACTAGTTTATCAGCTGTGAACTACTTTTAAACACTAACTCTCTACACACTAGGTAGTGCACATGGAGTGTCACGCGCACCCTATTTGACTTGGTACGCTACATAGGCTGGGAAGTAACTTTTTCTTAAAATGTTGTGCACTACACTTGAAATGCTCCGGCCTCGCTCGACTCTGCTTTCACGCTTGCTTGACTTGCCACTGTATTAGAAATGTCAGAACTATGGCATTATTTTTGTGCAAATATCGGATATCAGATATAGGCATTGGCCAATAATTCCTATATGTGCATCCTTGTATTTAACTACCAGGTGTTTCTGATTGGTAATGAATTGGCAAGAGTGGCATCTGATAGGTTACTGTGCCTGCATGACAGCGCCCGCTTTCGCAGCTGCAAGACAGAGTCTGAGGCAGTGACATCACTAGGATTGAAAGACGGGGGGCGTAGCCCCTAGGATGGAAGAAAGAATCTGCACCAGCTTTGATGTTGTTACCTAGTTTTTCTCTGTCTATATCTATACTCCTCTGTTTAGGGTTGCCACCTGTTCCGGTTTTACCGGGACTGCCCTTCTTTTTAATGGTCTGTCCAGGGGGGAAATCACTCACCCGGGACACTGAATGTTAAAGGTCAGATGTGTTTCCACTTATAGGCAAAGTGATTGGTCGGGTTAGCAAAATGTCCAGTGTTTTGTTTTTTTTCAGAGCTACTGTAGGTGGCAACCCCATCTATCTAGGAACAATGAGAAAAGGTGTGTGTTGTTCCCACCTTGATTGGAGTTCAGACGACGCAGGGGCCTCGCTGGCTCCAAATTGCGTATCCTCCTCCTCGAGGACACGTCCATCATTATATCTGTAGCTCATAAATCGTCATAACACACAACAATCAAGAACACCCTACCCGTTTTTGCCAGGTGTAAAGTTTTCAAACAACTCGTTATGTCTGACATCTTACACAAATATGGATTCGATGAACCGCCAGTTTGCCGTGTTAATTTACGCAGGTTTGAATGAATGCCTAATTAAATAAAATCTCAGCAGGCGACGTGATCACACTCAAACAATTAGGACAATTTACAATCATTTAATTAATTCTAGCGTTTGATTAAACTGAAAAACAGAATCCTGTGGCGAGTGCGACGCCGCCCGACTGAAACGGTAACTCTAGCAAAGTTAAAATCGCACTCCCCGCACTGGTGGCGGAAATTCCGGCTCTTTTAAAAGTGGCAGCTCAGATTTAATTTATTTCCAAAAACATACATTATATAAAATGGTTAATATTTGTGTGGCTTATTATACTCAACATGGAACAGAGTGTTTCAACAAATACATTTGTACAAAAACAAATACCAATCAAAAAAACAAAAAGATCCCATCCCAGTTTGTATGTGTAATATTTGCACATTTTTAACTATTTCCAGTGAAACGTGTTGTCTCTGTAGCGGCTGTTCTCTCTTTCTACGCGTGTGTGCTGTGTTTGTAACCCCCGCCCCTCTCCGTCCTGCTCAGTGCAGACACACAGATGCCACCACACATCATGTAGTTCAGCAGTCCCCAGTTTTTTTGGCACCATGGACCAGTTTCATTTCGGATTATTTCTCCGCGAACCGGGGTGAGACGTGCCACTAAACACAATAAAGTGCATATATTTAACCTGTTCACCAAGTGAGTTGCCTTACCGCCACCTATGAGCCATAGATGAAAGTGTTTTTCAAAATAAAACACCCCGTGGACTGTGATGGTCAATAAAAATGACGCACAAAAGATTTTTATTATTCTATTCTTTCTACACTGTAGTTGACCAATCACGTACGGCTTAGACAGAGGGAGAGCGGAAAAACAAAGCGGCTCCGGCTCCTATCGTCGTGCTCTACGAGCCGTTTTGTTCGCAACCGAGACATCACTACACTGCAGTACTCAGAATCAGTGTCACTAATAAAGTTACATTCCGTCCACAGACACTAAACTCTGGATCAACAGTTCAACAGTTTTGGCTTTTCCCTTCTGTTCGCCCCCACTGCATCAGTGTCAGAGTCAGCGTTGCTAGTTGTTGGCACTACGACAGCTGACGCGGCATTAAACAATTGTTGTGGGAAAGTTCGTTATAAAAAGTATTCAACGTCGGTCGCGAGAACTATATAAAGCTCCGGAGCCACGCGCACCGCTTTTGAGATGGGATATAAACGTTGCCTTTAACGTTAGATCGAATAAATCAATTGACTTACATGCTGTTCTGTTGCGCCCACGTTACACGCTACACCGCCGGAGTGAGACGGCGCTGCACCGTGCGTGCGTGCGTGCGTGCGTGACGCTCATCCAAGCCCTGACCCTGACTCACTTTATATAAGCTTTAGCTCATGTCGTTTTGTACGCCTATGTTTTAGGGCCAACAGTGTTGGGGAGTAACGGAATACATGTACCGGCGTTACGTATTTAGAATACAAAATATGAGTAACTGTATTCCGTTACAGTTACCGTTTAAATAGGTGATAATTAGAATACAGTTACTTCGTTGAAATAAATGGATTACACGGCGGTCTTTTTCCTGTTTCATATGTTAGGCTATCTCCTCTCTAATTTTGGTAATTCCACGCATTGCCGGAAACCCAAACAAAACACGCAATAAGAGGCTCTAATGTAAGCGTCCTGTTAATGTTGGTGGCGTCAGTTACACAATGGACCCAGAGCCAGCACAACAGAACCAGCAGTGCCCGGGCAGGAATGCATTTCTTACTCGGAAATTTCGACACCATTTCACATTTAAAGAAGAAAGGGATGGGCGAAATCTGACCGTGCAATGCAAACTCTGTTTGCCAGCAACCAAGCTGCTCTCAGCGTCAAAAGACTCCACCTCCAACCTAAAGAAACATCTGGAAGTAAGATCTTTTTTAAAAAACTAACGTTGTCCTACTGCAATATATTATCAATTCAGCGAGGTTTTGGGCTTAACAGCCAATTGGTAGAGAAAAACAAACAAGAATTTGCAGGATGTGATTGCTACATTCATGTAGTTGTTAAAAGCATGACAATATATTAAGTAATCCAAAGTATTCAGAATACGTTAGTCACATTGAGTAACTTAACGGAATACGTTACAAACTACATTTTGGGGCATGTATTCTGTAGTGGAATACATTTTAAAAGTAACCTTCCCAACTCTGAGGGCCAATATAGAGTTTTAAAAGGGGAGGGAAGGGTGGAAATATTGAGCAAATAAAGTCAAAATTTCGATATTAATATGCAAATTTACGAGAACAAAGCCGACAATTATCTGAAATTGTTTAGTCAAATTGGCGAGAAAATACTACGAAATTATTTTTTATTTCAAATTCGAATATTCTCTGGGGTATAAAGTAAATTAAAGTAAATCAAATTGAGAATACATATTCTCTGAGCTCATAAGGTCACGAGAAAACTCGCACAATTAGGCAAGTGGGGAAAACAGCTTTGCCTGAGTGGAGGCAGGTCATGGCTGGATCAGCTAAGTGCACGTGTTACGTGAATAAAATCGGTGAATTCTGAGTGATGTTATTAATCACGAAGCACATCAGAAAGAGTCAATTAGCTAACATCGTAGCTAACGCTAACAGGGCTGTGTTGTAACCATTCATTCCTGTCAGATTAAACAATAGCACTGCGCTCGATACGCACTACACCTACAGCTCCCAATAATGTAATGTGTTAAGAGCAGGGGCGGGTCTAGAACGGTGGTACAGGTTGCCATCTGCCCCAACGAAATACGTTTGCCCATCAACGCCATTGCTGTATAATACTATAAATCTGACAGTGCGACCAACATCATTTGATCAACGTGCTGTCATTCATTCCCTAGCAACCCGACAATGCCTGCTATTGGGTTAAAGTGCTGTCAATCACTCCTAGGCAACCGGATAATCCTTGCTAATGGATCAAAGCGCTGCCAGCCACGCCCAGGCAACCTGATAATGCTTGCTATTGGGTCTGAGTGCTGTCAATCATTCCTAGGCAACCTGATTATGCTTTCTATTGGGTAAAAACGCTGTCAATCATTCCTAGGCAACCGGATAATGCTTACTATTGGGTCAAAGTACTGTCAATCACTCCTAGGCAACCCGATAACGCAATATGCGATTGGTTTAATTCATTTTTGAGTTAAGCTGTTGAACTTGTCTTGTAAGGAAACAAATAGCTTTCATTTCAAGCTGAAAACATAAGCTGTAAAACACATACCGCAGTTTTGTTATAAATATTATTGAATAAATGAGCTGTGATTGACATTTTTGTTAAACACATTTTTTTAAAAAGTCAATGCAAAAAAAGTTAATCAATATAAAACTGTCTTCTAAAGTTATTTTTCACCGTAGTTATTTCTGATGCACTTTTCCAGTTGGGGCTCCGACCATTCCACACTATAAGAAAACACCCTGCTGCATAATTTTACTGATAAGACCTGTCCTCATATGAAAAAGGCTGCAAATTTATTTTAATTCTTGTAATGGTTATTTTGGGATATACTTTTCCTTTATCTTTATTACCTTAGTATTAGCATTTTCTTACTTTCTAACCTTTATTGCAGTCTCAGCACTGATTCAGGGCACATTTCACTAAACGAATCTTGGTGAGGAAATGTACAATAGCATATTAAAAAATGAATCTATGTATGATTTGTTCTATCCTTGTGTCTCCCTTTTATTTACATGACATACTTTTCATAAGTAAAATATATTTACTTTTTTATGTCTCCTACCTAAAGCTGTAAATCTTCAAAAAACAAGGAAATGTACCAAAAAGTAACAAGTTCAAAATTATTCTATACAAACAAATACCTTAAGACAATTATGGAATATGATGTCTGGCAATAAAAACAGGCACTCCCGTGGAAAAGAGAATATCCAACTTCTATTTAATCAGACAATAATTGGATCATCTACAAACACTTTTTTGTATGATGTGATTATTCATATTACAGACACCATCAAAATTACAACATAAATGATTAATGTAGTATTTTAAACCTACAAATGTATTTGCATATAGAAGTGCAAACTTTTTATTTGACCAAAAACAACAAAAAAAAGCAACTGTACAAAAATTCATGGACTATAACAGATTCAAATTTGAAAGAATAAGAAATATTTAAAATATATGGTCAACGGGAATGAAAACTGGGAGAAAGAAATGGTTTAACTCCATGAACAGCTTTGCAAAAAGAAAGTACAGTAGTGCTCAAGACGCCAATCAAAATAAAGGTCAAAATAAAAACATATACATAAGTTTAAGAAAATGTAAGTCAGGTGGCACCGCCCCACTCTACACAAACATAATCTTAATTTTCCTGGTTCCAATGGGTCTCCCATTTAATTCTTGAACAGCAGTGACAGCCTCACCATGGGTTTCGAATACTACGGTTGCGGAACGCATAGGTGCTCCGTTAATATCATACTGCAAAGACACCGATCCCGGGATCACTCTGTACCCATAGCAGAAATCATATATTTCATCAATCCTAATCTTCGAAGGCAAATTAAGTAACTTTAGACACGTTGGCCCATCGAACTGTTGTTCATTCGGTCCATAACGACGAGGGCCGGAAAAACGTTGTCCGGGTCCGTAATCCTCAAAACCGTCATTCGCCAGGTCATTATTGTCTGGAAGTCTTTGGCCATGAGAGAACGGAGATGTCTCGCTGTGTGTGGCTGCTTCCCTCCAAAAGCTCCTCTCCGGTGTGCGGCTGAATCGCTCCACGTTTACACCAAATTCCTGCATCTGAGTCCCTGTGATGGCCTTCAGCATGACCTCTGAACCAAGAAACCTTTGTCCATTTAGAGACTGTGCCATCATGGCCTCTTTTTCCGACTGGAAGACCACCAAAACCTCACCGCTCCCCGCCCCCCTCTCGTCCTGAAGCAGGATAACACGGTCCTCTGATAGCTGAAACCCATGGAAAAAGTCCATAATCTCCACTTTCCGCACATCAAATGGCAGATTGCGCACGTAGAGGTACCTCTTTTCCAAATCAAGACCGCCTTGCTGCGGACCCTCATACGACCCGTCGGACCTTTGATATTCTTCTTTTGAATCGGCAGAGGATTCTAACAGGGCGACCATCTTTTCTTTGGAGATGGGAGACACATGGATAACTCGATGGAGAAACGGTTTTTTATGGTGAGCCAAACCTGAACAGTAGTCTTGCAGATTTCGGAACAACACAATGGCAGATTTAGTTCTATCCCTATTCTTTTCAACAAAAATAACAATCTGGTCGTCTTTTATAAACACTGGATGGAGAAGTGCTTTTATATCTCTCTTTTCCACTGAATATGAGAGGTTTTCATACAACACACAGTACTCCTCTCTGGATGGAGAGCGCGAGCGCGAGCGCGAGCGATACTGGATGGGAGAGCGGGACCTCGAACGGTCCGGAACTTCTTCTCTTTGGCTTACACCTGATCGGAGAGAACCACCAGCTTTCACCCACTGATCCTGCGAGGCGGCCCTGACCACGATGTAACGTTTCCCCATATATTGTCGGTCCCTTTTCAGACCTTCTTTGGCATCTTTTACGCTTGCGAATTTGACATAGCCACACCCATAAAACATTCCGATGTGGTTTCTCTTGAAAATGATGTCCTCTACTTGCAAGCCATCGAAAAAGAGACGGACGTCCTCCTTCGTTGCCGAGAACGGCATTCCAGCCAAGCTCAAATAAAGTTCGCCTCCACCTTCTGCGCCATCTCCAATCTGATACTGAGAGCCGGGTTGAGAAATTGGGCCTGCCCTATAGCCCGTGTCTTGATCCCTTCGCATATTGACTCGGAGATCCCTGTTTAATGACGGAGTGGCTCCCTCTGCTGCTGGCCTTTCAGCAGTCTCTCTGTAAAATGTCTTATTTGCCTCCGATTTCCTCGTGCTCTCCTCAAGGATCTTCTGCATCTCCGACTTGCTACTTAGTAGCAAGTTGACAGGGGAACCCTTAATGCACCCTCCCGAGCGAGTCATTGCCCGTCTTGCGTCTTCATCTGACGCAAAGATTATGAAAGCTTCCTCAAGCTCTCCGCCAATGATATGAACCCCGCCGTCGGGTATTCTAAGGCCGGTGAAGAAATTGCGAATATCCTCAGAACCAGCAGTGATTCTGAGTCCCTGCAAGCGGATGACCACTGCCATGATGTAGCACACAAAACAGCACCTGCAGACAAAAGGGGCATATATAATAGGGTTATCCCTGTCATAGCCAAGGGCCTCCGTGTCACAGTAACCTCCTTTCCCAATCTGATGGCTAACCACAGCTAGCATTAACATTTAACAAAAACACAAATAAGAATCCAACAGCATGTCACTTTAAACTGGACTCCATTCCCTGTCCCATAGTATTCCAGGTCCTTGATACAGCCTCCACTAAACAGCTTCCCAGTTCAGAAGAATAAATCCTTACATGTTGTCTGAGGAAAGTCACTCACCGTCAAGCCGACCACTATGGTCATTTCCACAAGTGTTTATCTACCAGGCTGCAACCCACCACAGACAATCTTCAAATCTGTATGCCAAGAGTGAACACACCATCTGTATCACAAACTTAATTCCGTATGCCCCAGACCAAGATCTCCCAAAGAGAACACTGTCATAAATGTGTCATGACATTCAGCTTCTTCCCAAACCAAATTTCAGTATCTTCAATGTCAACTACAACCAACCAACATTGATTTTAGCAACAAGAGTTACTGATGTACGCAAAGAATAAAACATGCAAACTTGCCTTTATTTATATATATATATATGAGATTAAGCTAGAAAGATACATGAATTCAGTGATCAACAAGCCCATACCACTGATCCAAAATAAAACAGATAAAATCAGATATCATGCATATTGTAACGTCTCTTGCCAAGCAAGTGAGGTACTTTCTGTTGAAGAGGTCTATTTATGCTAGAGGAAAAGATTGTATTACAGTTAGATTTAATAAGTTTAAGAATTAATTATTTTGTTGCTTTTTTGTATTGTGGTAGACTTTAGCAAACATCACATTGTCTATCGAATCAAAATAATATCGCATCGTGATGAAACACTGCAATATTTTGTTTCAAAATAAAGTACATTTGATTGTTTTAAAACTTAAGCTTTATCTATGAACTCAAATTACATCAGACTTCATTTGCTAAAACGTGTCTTCATGCGCGCATGCGCAACCCTACTCCTCGACAACTTTCAGGAACACTTAGCTTGTAGCTCCTCTTTTAAAAGTAGGGACAGCTCAACAACTTGGTCACTCGAACAAACGCATTCAACTTGTCATGTTCCGTACAAACACAAAGCAAACACACATATTAAAAAAGACAAACGGCACTTTTCCTTTAAGACCAAATCCAAACATGAACGAAACGCAGCACCTCCAAAACCTGCGCCTCGTACAGACAAACCGAACTGGACGGACAAGTTGGCTCAAACCATCTGGCCTGCTAACAGCTAAACATCATTCCCAAAACTGGCATTCCAATCTCCTCGGAATACGAATCCAAAATAAACAGCTGTGGTCGGTCCCCAAAATCGCACTGAGCAACGATTAGCTCAAACACAAACAATGCTGCACCGTAATGCATACATTAATTGTTAACCGCGACGAACAAGCGCAGCAACACTAACAAGTAGCCAGTTAGCTCGATAGCCTGCTAGCTACCCGAAAGCTTTACCTACCATGAAAACCACTTCACAAGAATTCTCCAGACCTGTAAAACAATTAGATTTTCCCCCCCCTTACTGTTAGCATTGTAAGATGTGGACTTATTTAACCCAAATGAGGAGTGTGAGGCCTAGTGCGACTGTCCCGGCGTCCAGAACACGAAGCCTAAAAGAAAAAGAACAGCGCAATGCAGATCAACTTACAGCAGTTGCCAGGAACTGGCACCTTGATTCAACTAGAAAAGGGCAAAATGATCGACTCAGTCGTGTTGTCACAAGGTTGAGAAGAGGCCTTTTCCTGCGATTTCGTGTTTCAAAAATGTGGACTGGCTGCGTTAACTAGCTATTGATGTACTATCTAGCGCAAGGGGCTGGTTGCAAACGGTTCCGCATAAGTCACACTGCCACATAGTGGTAGCACACCGTAACAGTATGACACATTTGGCAGCCAACTGACCTCTAGTCCACTCTGAAATATTATATATTAATTTTGTTTTGGGGCAGAACGATGGTGCAGTGCCTAGCCCTGCCGGCTCACAATGAGAAGGTCCGGGGTCAGCCGTGGGGACTTTCTGTGTGGAGTTTGAATGCTCTTCCCGTGTTTGTGTGGGTTTTCTCAGGTGCTCAGGTTTCCTTCCACAGTCGAAAAGCATGCAATATATGTTAATCTAAATTGACCCCATAAGATGTGAATGCGTGTGGGACTATGTAAGTGTGTGTGCCTTGTGCCCATAGTTCCTGGGATAAGCTCCGGTCCCCAGGACCCCAATAGGCATTACGCAGATCGGATAATGAATGAATGAACGAATTTTGTTTTGTATATATATATATATAATTCATCACAGGCACAACCATTTTTTTGCATAGCTTATTTTATTTTCAGAGTCTAAACAGCAGCTTGGCTGCCAAAATAGCACACAGCAGATGCAGCTCATGTTTCTCTTACACAAACAAACACACTCAAATACTACTGAGAATCATACTCTTCAATGACAGTTGAAAGTGTATTTAATGCCTGCTGGAAGTCGGCCATCTCCACCCCATAACGTTTGTACCAGTGTAGATAAGCATTTGTGCTTATCATCTCTCTTGACCGTTTTACTATGTGATGTAGTAATACAGTGACACTGCTGTGGTTGGAACAAACAGTGAGCTGATGGGCGGACGAGGTGACACCAACCTCGTTTATTGGGTCTGCAAAATGAAAAAAAAAAAAAACATTTGTCATTGTTGGAAATGTCTGTCTTCTTGCAGTCTATAACTGATGTAAAACTGCATTCATGTTGGAAACTGTAACTGGTAAAAAGGTTGAATTAAATTTTCATAAGACTACAAACTTTCAACGCTACAAGAAAATGGATGAGACCCGTATGTATACTGGGTTTGCTTTGTTAACAGGAAACTCCCCAATAAAAATATGTACCAAGACCTATTTTTTGGGCCTCCATCAGATCCTCTGCTCATTGTATGATGTGTGGTTTCTCACCCTCAAGATTGAGCTCAAGTTTGGCATTAGGCTGGGTGCTCTAGGGTATTTTAATAATGTTATCTTTGATATTCATAAGGACTCTAAGTGTTAGCTCTAAAATAGAGCACTCTTCATTTTAATACCACTGCATACAGTAAAACAACCAAGTGATATACCACAATAATTGCTAATAGTTTCCCTTTTGTGAGTAACAGACTGGAAACTTTGCTCACCCGTCCAGTAATCAACTGGAAAAGGGTTCCAATGGACACACCTATGTCCTTGTCTCAACTTCTGTAGCACATTTGAAGAGATGAAAGAATTATCCTGGTCGCCACGGGCCACCGCCAGCACGGCCCTACTAGAATACTGTGATTGGTAAAGGAATCATTACAGCATGCACAAGACAAAAGGTAGCATTTAATAAAACAAGACTATGCCATCAATATTATGGGGTGGTAGTGGTCTAATACTCAGCTAAGGCTCTTTCCTATATACACACATTTCTGCAACAACTGCAAACAAAATATGCTGCTTCATAATGTTATATCCTTAAAACCTGCAGAGGAATGTATGGCTAAAAACCTGTATCTACCTGCAAGATGCCGTACAAATATATAATTAATTAATAATTATTATAAACCATGGTTCATAATACAGAAACTGTAGATGTCCATAAAATTCTTATGGATACAGGTTTCCCAGCAGTCGAAATCTGAGATAGAGGCTGGAGTGTTCCGCTGACTAGTGTGTCCCAGCCTCCCCTCTCACTAAAGAGAAGAAACAAAATGTTAAGTGACTTACAAATTCACAAGACACAGATATTCCGAGACAGGATTAATGTGCCATTAGTATCTTACCTTGCAGAAGCTTGGCTGGTGTATAGAAGTTTGGCTGTAGGATCGGGGCATACTGACCTCACCAACTCCCAGGGCTCCATTCCTAAACTCTGGCCACTGGATGAAAATCATAAAGATGTAGATTCAATTGCAAGAAAACCTTTTCCATTGTGTCGTCATGGATGCCTCAGGTTTATCTAATAAAAAACTTGCACAACAGAAAATTATAGTGGGCAAATTTTATTGCAATCAAATCATACGCATACTAATTCACCGGGCTTAGAATACTATGCTTGCTAGTGTGTTCTAAAAATAATTTATGTCAGCATTATTAAATGTTTATACCATCATATTTACTACAATATGCTGGACTACCTGGGGTTTCAAATAATAAGTTTAGAACCTGTCTGGCACGAGGCTCTGTACGGGCAGCAGCAGTCCAGCCAAACACAAGGCTATGTGTCCATTCATTGCTGAGAAGGATCCTTGGGACGAAGCTCCAGGCTTCATGGTTAATCTCTGTGGAAGTCCAGAGTGGGTCAGAGCGTGGTCATTATGAAACAGGAGTATGCCATCGACAGACCTGTGGAACAGTGAGTTTCTCAAATTATAGCAGCATGTAATTTCTACACAGATAATCAAGTTGGATGAGTAGAATTAGAGAGACCTGTGCAGTGATGCTAGACTCAGTAAAGTGTTATAATGCTGCAGTGGGCTCTCTCCACTCTGATGAGGGACCACTGAGACAGTCAGGATGTGACCCACTGGAAACATCTCACGAATCTCCTCACACAGTCGGGAACCTAGTCCTGTACGTATAACACAAACACAGGATGCAAAAATCATATACATTGTCTCATTTGAAGTTATTTCATGGTGTTATTTCTGTGTTTTTTGTGCATTGATTCAACTTCTGCACCGATCCAGGCTTTTGAGTACTGCCTGACCTACCAATATGTGATCAATGCATTAATGATGTGGACTGTTATGTACTCACCTGATCCTGTGCCCCCACTCAGACTGTGCAGCAGAACAGTTCCACCATAATAATCTCGTCTCTCCGCCTCCCGACGTAGGGCTTCCATTGTTCTCTGAAGCAAACCGCTCTCACCTTCACCATGGACTCCATGGTAACCTGTATTCCAGAATCAAAACAGGTGTTTATATTATATGTGTGAATTGTGACCATTAATGGTGTTAATTTGCAGCTTCAGGGACATATTTCCTGAAAGCAACTTGGGGTTAAGGGTCTTGCTCAGGGACCCAGTGGTGGAGGCAGGATTTGAACCCACAACCTCTTGGTCGAGAAGCGAGATTCCTAACAACTAGACCACCACCGCCCCATACTGTACCACAAACTGAACCCTACATGCATCCATTAATTTCTATGTCAGATCAGTTGGACTACATGAGCCTTGTCTTGTGGAACCAGCAGGGACTTCTTCAATCTTAACTGATCATCCCAATACTAAAACCCTTTTTCCCCACAAGTATGCACACTTTAAATGCATTTAACCCGGCGTTATTCAGAGGAGTTTTTACTTCCCACTGTCCCCTTCGACTTGCTTGTTAAGTGTCTCTGGGTCTCACCATAGGCCCAGTTGTTCCCACGGCCTCCTTTTCCCTCAATTACATTGGATGGATGGAGTTTACTGCAAGAAAGGGAAAAAGGGATGAAAACAGTGCTGATGACGAAATAAGTTGTTTTAATTTCAGCATAGACTCTCGACTTACTCATTCCTCACGAATTCTTCAGCTTCCCTCAAGACTTTAGTCTCACTGTCAACACACACAGTTGCTAGCTGGCCGTTCCTGGAGCAGAACGGACACCTGAAAAACAGAATAAACACAGTCTCCTACAGTTAAAGACTCGTGTAATAGTAAAACTAACCGGTTTTTACCGTCTCTTTCGCTGACTTGACTTTTTGCTCATGAGTCTCCACAAATCAGAGCCCAGCTGGTTTCCACATTGTCCGACCTGAAGTACGACAGCGGACATGTTCGCGTTTTCCCGCGTGCCAAATAACACGCAACGTTTTAGGTCGTCAGTTGTTTTTATTCATTTTTTTTTAATCGTTGTTTAAACTAAGCCGACAGCCAAAGTTCCTTTCTAAAGTTTAGCCCTGATGCAAAACAAAAGCACAGCCAACGAAAACGTACTAATATTCGTTTAAACGTCGAAAGGGATCCCAAATTCCTGTGTAATCGACGCGCGCCTTTCAGTTCGTCACAGCAAACATCTTTCGATATCTTTTCGTATCTTCAAAAGGGTTATAAACCGCCCGCTTTCAGTCTCTTAAACTGGGATGTCGAACCTCGTTTAACTTCGCGGCTCGACCGCGCCATGGCTTGAGCCGAGTGGGAGAGGAGGAGCCCGAACCGGCGCATTGTATCGAGTCGACTAGATAATCTGAAGCTGCCCTGCGTGTCTTCTTCGCCAAAGCATGAAGCAAACCGGAGACGACCTTCTCCAGCATGCCTTATGGCGCTGACATAGTGCACGAAAGGCACCCTGCACGCCTGCTGATGGCTTCCACTGGATCGATTTTGCACCTAAAATCTATTTAACTCTATTGACCTAAGCCTGAACGTCCAGCAAACCCGTCACAGAACTGTTAGCAAACCTGCTAACTCGAGCCGCGAGCTAACGCAGCCCGTGTGGATTTGACGTTCGCTGTTGGATGTTTATGAACCGTGTGGAGACGCCGTCGCCGTTGTTGTTGCTGTTGTTGATGATGGAGGAATTGCCCGATCTAGATCAGAGTCTAGTGTGAGTATTTCGTTGTGGTTGTACATCTGTGTCTATACCCGTTCTGTCCTGATACACAGTGGGTTAGCTTCACGAAAACCTAACATGGACTCAATAGCTATGCTAGATAGCTAGCTTAGTTGGTCATGTAACTAGCTAGCTGACTGGCTATTTTGACCAGCGTTGGCTGTTTGCGATTAGAGTACACACTCATGATATATATCTTGTTAATGATGATGTTCGCTGTTAAATTGCGCTTAATAAGTGATGTGACGTGAAACAATAGCTGAGTGTAGGGTAAAACCAGTCAGTTTTAGATAACCGCAGCTGATAGCGAATGTGAGCTAGCTGACTTAGCATTCGACAACAACCTGCGTAATGGAGTCACACCAAAACACACGGGTTAACTCCAGCATTGTGTAAGTGTGTGAGCTCATACCTCTTCGGATCAAATACACGGATTACAACAAAGTAACAACTATCCTCACGAGTAGGAAAAGGAGGAGGGGGGGAGGGATAGGATAGGCCAACTGACTCAAATCGAAATGTTGCTTTTACGGCCTGGAGGCCTCGAGTCCACGCTGTAAATTTCACAACCCCCCTCATTATTACCCTACCCTACCGCGGTGCCGCTATTATTATTGGTTATTTCGTGAAAAGACAACACGGTTTCACGCTTAGTAGTGTAGGTGCAACACTAGGTGTTTGTGCGAATAGATTCGACAAGGTGTTGCCGGGTTTTTTTTTTCTTTCAGATGTAATTCATGTGGCCACTTGGGAATAACATTGGCCCTGGGCATATTCAGAACGGGTTGGAAATAAAAGCCCATGTAGAGTAACTAGTTAAGAGAACGGTACTGTTTTATTGTGGTGTTCTGTGAGCATTGAAGTGGTGTGCGTGTGGTGTTGTAGTTGTTATAGTGTGCTTTGGTCTGACAGCTTTTAGCATGCAAATTGAAACAAAAGGAAGCCAGTTTAACAGAGAAATAGCCGCAGCTTCCTTTACGTTGCATTTGCCTTAACCTTAGTAGTTTGGCTGCTGGAAGGCTTTGCTTCTGTTGTGCATTCGAGCCTAAACTTCAAAGCTCTATAGCTTCAATCACACATTGACCCTTGTGTTTCTACTAGGCATAATATACAGATAAATTAACTGAGAATTCTTTCTTGAGCACCTCTGATAATATAACCAAAATATCAACACACGGCAATGTGCACCCCATTGAGACACCTTATGCTCTCATTTCAGTTTTGTTTTATTTAGGGCATTTATGAGATGCTCTTATCCAGAGTGACATGTTTTTCTGACAACAGGAACGGTATTCCCGTGACAACTTGGTATTATGGGCTTTGCTCAGTGGCCCAAGAGTGGTTTTAGGGACACCTGAGATTTGAACCTCCAATTTAGTGGTCACCAACACAGGTATTGGCCATTTAGACCACTGTTCCCCCACCACTTTTCTTAAACATCCAAAAGATAGTCATAGTAGCGGCAGGTGCTTTAAATGACTAAAATTGGGGGTTCAGATCTCAGTAGAGACCTTCGTTGGACTCCTGAACAAGACCCTTAGCCCCAAGTTGCTTCAGGGAGGCTGCTCCTGTATTTAGGAAATGTAAGTTGATCTGGGTGATGGCATTTCCTAAACACTGTAAACGCAAAAAGAAAGCCTCCTGTTGCCATTACAAGTCAGTCAGGTTGACTTATTGCAACAATTGATTTCTTGCTAGAGAAAGCTTTAGTGGCATATCTAGAGGAACCATCAGGTAGGCAGAGTTTCATCCAATTTAGCCATGATGTGCAAATGTCATGAAATGAGAAGTGGCATGATGCACATGGCAGGAAGTACAATGTCTGAATCGAGCCATGTTTCCTCTTGTTTTCAGGTGTTGTGTTACATCAGAGAGCTTGCTACTCTGAGCTGGTTGACCCCAGTGCAGGGCAGCTTTCCTCAGGCTGCACCTCGCTTGGCCTGCAGCAAAATGGACGGACTGCTGAATACTGAGCTCAGGTAAATTTGACTATGCGAGAAAAAAACCCTGAAGATTGAGTAAAGATTAACATCAAAGTGTTGTTCACGAGTGAAACATAAGGCTTTTTGATCCGTCTAGCTCACAGGACTAACTTTACAGCAACTACACCACACCAAGTATTGACATTTGGGCTTTGTTATCTAACATAAGAGAACCACAATGGTGCATTTGTCTTAAGTAGGTTTATCTTTAGCTTCTCATAAAGAATGCAAGAGCGCTGAACCATTTTGCAGTGACATTCTAATCCTGACTCTTCAGTTCAAAGCTTGAAATGGTCCATCATCAAACAGGAATCTGACTACCTGATTATATGTAGCAAATGCTAAAGACAGCTGCACATCTCTCTCTTTCCCTGGCTCACACTTTATACTGCAAGTGTTTGTGAGGCTAAGTGAAGACATATGTAATTAACATATATATTTGTATGTAAATTAATTTTGTACTACATGTTTATCCTGCATGCACTCTATACATCAGTTGTCAATATTTTGTAAAATTGCATCATGTCTAAATGTGTAGCAGATTTTTCTTCGGTTATGTAAGGTAGAATGTGTTTCTCATTTTCATGTGAGAAAATTGAACTCACGCAGTTTAAAATGACTGAGTATCATGCAGGCCTAATGATTAGTTCATGATTGTATTTCTTCAAATATCATTACATGTACATATTAAACACGGCACGATACCACTTTTTAATGTCCGATACAATACCAATATTGTACATTTGGATATCTGCCGATACGATACAAATCTGTTACAGTCTCTGAGCCTGTTTTTAACAGAAAAGATAAAATAATGCTTTAGAAAATGTGTGAATACGTGACTGAGATTATTCTGTTCTGCTTAAGGAAGTACTTAACTTAAATCCTGTTTTCCTACTAAAACAATCTAATAATTACACATCCATATGTATATGTTAAATTATTTATCATTGAAATAACATCTCAGAAAAAAACACAGCTGTGTAATTTGGTGATGGTCCCTAATTCTGCGGCGCTAAAAGCATCAGGAACACAGAGATTGTGAGTGAGAGCTGGTGTTGTTAAGGAAATTAAACAGTATAATGGTGTGATGTGCCTTTGGGCTTGTAGTGTGTTGTGTTGCTTGTTCTGCTCATTGTCATATCAATATGTAGGAATTAGTGTGAATGTTGAACAATAAACCAGCTTTACCACAGTCACACTTCCCATGAAGAGCCAGTTGTGAGTGTGCGCATTTGCAGATCGGCCAATACCACCGATACCCAGTCCAGCTGTTTGTCTTTATCGGACACATATCCCATTCTCATAACGGATCGGTGCCCTCTCTAGTATAAATGGGTCGTATGAATAAATAATAATGGTGATTATTTTTATTTGGAGATTTATTAAGAAATCCGTCCTTTAAATATCATAGTTTAAACGCCCTCAGTTCATATAGAACTGCAGCTAAAATATGCAAGAATTGATCTCTTTTCAGAAATAGGAGAAGCCTGGTGGTATATACCTGATAGCCAGGAATCAATGAGGAACACTGTAATGTTAGTATAAATAAGCATAACGGAAAATGAACAAACGCTCCACCCTATTTCCACAGCTGTCTTTGTGAAGTGTTTCCACTATGAAGGTCACAAGAAAAAAAAGAATTCTCTTAGGATGGGGTAACCCAGTTGTTGCCTAGGAGCTTTATTTGATGGTTAATGAGTGGCTTCACACTTGCTGTTTGGCTGAAAGAAGCTAATTTGGGAGTGTGTTAATAATTTTAACATGTAGTTAAAACTTGCAAACATTTTATTGTACAAAAGGAATATATTATTATGTTGTGGTCCTTTCCCCCAATTTTGCCCTCTTAATTGAGAGTCTTCTTTTTTTTTCTTTCCATGCTGCTGATGTCCAACCTCAGGGAAAAGGCACATGATGGTTCGGTACGTCTCAACTTTATTTTTACTTATGTTTTTTTTGGCATGCATGTAGCTCCTAAAGTGATTTTTGATATTTTGTTTATCCCTAGATGAAAGTGGACAACTCTAAGCCAGTCATATTCAAAGGTCTTGCCCCGAGAGTTGTTTTGTCGAACCGTCTCCTGCCAAAAGGAACCAAGTCTAAAGTGAATCTTGAAGAACAAGGTCGACAGAAGGTGTCCTTCAGCTTCACACAGATTAAGAAGCCACGCCAGAACGTGTTTCTTTCCCCACCAAGTCCAGAGAAGACAGCAAGTGAAATTTCTTCTGTAGTGCAACCTACAAATTTGCCTTTTGCAGACCAAACAGAGCCGAGTGCAGAATGCAACAAGGAGCAAATTGATGCCCCTTCCGTGGTGCCGGTAGTTTCGGAACCGCAGATGACACAGTCCCCAGTATCCCCGCTGCCCAAATCAAAACTTGACCCTGGCAAAATTCATTTTAAGAAACAGATTTTGAGTGTATCTATTGTAGAAGAACATCCCTTAGTCAGTGCTGCTTCAGATGGAACATCCTCAGAAATAAACACTTTAATCAATTCCACAGCAAAGCATGAAGCTGAGACCCCAGTGGCTCAGTTGCAACAGAATACTGTCACTGACAAACCCTCTGAAAAGCATCACAGAGAACAAAGTGCTCAGGAGAAAGCAGAAGTTCGCCTTAAGGGACCAAGTGATTCCTCCCATATTGGGAAGGATTGCCTCGCTATTTCTGAGCCTGAAGATGTTAAAAAAGCCCATCCTGAGGCTGGCAATGTTCTCCCAAGTTCTGAGTGTGATGAGGATTCTGTTCGGACATCTTCAAGTCAAAAGTCAACTGACTCCAAGAATGTGGTAAAGTCTGACAGTCAAAGTGCAGATGTTAAGAAGACCTCTGTCTCAAAAACAGACATCTCTGAGCGATCCAGATCTGACAAGAAGGAAGAGAAGGACGAAAAGGGGTCTAGTCGGTCTAAATCGGAACGAGACTCTCGGCACACGTCCTCCCGGTCTTCTCGTTCCGATCGAAGGAGGACAAAGAGTAGGTCGAGGTCCAAATCCAGAAGTTCTCGGACTAGCTCTTCCTATTCCAGGTCTGAGAGATCAAGAAATGAAAAACATTCAAGGCCTGACCGCTCTCATTACCATGATTCTGAAAGACGGTCCCACAGAAGTTCTCCCTATCGCGAACGCAGACGTTCACGATCTCGAGCTGATGGCAGGTCTCGAGACAGCTCTGATTCTGAAGATGACGTCAGGAAGCAAAGAACTCGAGGCAGTGACTCAAGTCGGTCTTCCACTTACTCAAGCTCGCAGAGAGATTCAAAATCATCCTCTCACTCAAAATCCTACAGAGACTCAAAATCCACCGATACTTCTCGCTCATCAGAGTCAGACAAAAGAACACAGTACTCAAGAACGGAAAGATCTGGAAGATCCGGCGACTTTGAACCCAGTATGAGAGGTTCTCCAGAGTCGGAAAGTATGAGTAAGAAGTCCAGTTCTCACTCAAAATCAGGATTTAATGCTAAAACAAGTTCAAGCTCGGATTCATCGTCAAAAAGGGCCCAGAAAAACAGCGGGAGTTCGGACTCTGATGAGGAGCACAGGAGGAAATCTAGGTCACACGGCTCAGATGGGTCTTCTGGGTCTTCAAGTTCATCCTCAAAAAAGAAAGATATTCCAGAGTCCAAGTCTTTAAGTGTAACTGGAACAGAAGGACAATCATTAGACAAATTAAATAGTGGTATAAAGGTGCAACACTTGGGCTCTGACAAAGTCAAGTCTCAGGAAGGTTTTGGTAAAGATATTCAACGGGAAGGCCGTAGTCAGTCTGAATTACATAATAATTCTCCCTCAAAACATCAGCCAGCTAGCATAAATGACAGTCCAAAATTACAAAGTCAACACAAAGCCCTTGACACTATAGGAAAGTGCTCAGCTGTCCCTGAAATTTACACAAATGCTCAAATGGAATTAGGCGAAAATATCACACGTAATGTTACTGTAAAATACTTTTCTTTAGAGGACGGTCAACACGCTAAGCAGGCAGACATTTTAGTCTGCAGTGAAATTCAAATATTGAAAGAGGCACAACCTAATGTAGCAAATGTTAGCACCCTTTGTGAAAATAAAGATTCTCCTAGCTTGAATGAGCCACCCTGTCAAGGCCACACTCCCAGTCAGGATTCAACTGGATCATTAGCAGACACTCTTTCTGTGAAAGATATCGTACCTGGTGGATGCTTGAAAGCCAACACTAAACTGAGTTCTCACTTATTCATCAGTAAAGAAGTTGATTTGCCTGAAAACTCTCAAAAAGAAGCCAGGCAGCTTAATATCAAGTCCGAACAGTCAGATACTGGAGTTCTAAAGAAGTTAAGCAATGTTAAAAAATCACGCTGGGATATCGTTGGACAAGACACTTCAGAAAATGCAGGTCCCAAGAAAGTGGTAAACCAAGAAGCTACTTCTGTGAAAAAGGTCATCTCAGTCAAAAGAATAGAAATGAACAGTGATCCAAACCCTGAAGAAGCATGCTTAAAAACACAGGGCTCAGTCATGTCTTCTTCAAAACCTGAGGGCTTGGAGACAGGTGATAAAACAACAGAAACTCTAAAAGATCTGAGCCAAGCTCCTCCCCAGTCACTAAATCTTGATTCCCAACAAACCTGTGATGCCTACAGTGAAGATGTAGGTGTCAGGTCTCCTGTAAATCAGGTTATTGATGTTACTCTAAAATTAAATTGCAGTCCTAATGCACCAGTTGTACAGATGGATGAGAAATATGGCAAATATGAGAAATCAAGTGACAATGACTTGCTTAAACCTCTTAAACCTGCTACTCAAGGGCCAGTGTCCCTCAACTGTGATGGTAAAAACCACAGTGAGGAAAGTGAAACTGACGATTCGGACTCGGATTCGGACGTTGGACGAGCCTCTTCGAAACGCCTGCACTCTGTGGTGGTTGTGCCTAAGAATTCCACAATTTCCCTGGAGGCACTTGAACAGGCAACACCATCTCTTTCCCCCTCAAAAATCTCCCAGTCATATGAGTCAAGTAAGGAAATTCCCAATTGTCTTAACTCCCAGGTTGCACCTAGGGAAGCTTCAGCTGAAGGCAGCAAACCTGGTGCCTCCGCTATTGCTGCCGACAAACTTTCGCCTTCGTCTGCGCAAGCGGCCTACCAATCTCAGAGCAATATGGTTGACAGCACCAGCCATTCTGAGTCGGCTGTGGCACAGGCTCACATTGACAGGAATTGCACAGTCCAAGAAATACCAAAGATGGGTGTCCAAGCTGGCCAAGGACTCACTTGCGGTGTGGAGAATGCACAAAGGGATCCTCAAGCAGGTTACTCGTACCATGACAGACCAGACGGCTGGCATAGAAAAAGAGGAGGAAGAGAGCGGCATGAAGGTTTCATGAGCTCAGAAGACCTCCGTAGTCAAGGTGGTTTTAACTTGGGCTGGGACTTCACTCAAGCGGAGCAACCTAGCAGCACATTTCAGCAACCGGACAGCAGTCACGGCCCCAAAAAGCCGCCCCAAACGGGAGGCAGCGCCAACATGCAAGGCGACTCTTGGACTACATCAGCTGCCTCTACTAAAAGCAGATCTTTCGACACAAATGTGCCTTGTCAATACCACGACCAGGCGGGCCAGATTCACCCCGATTCTCTGACAAATGACAATGAGGAAGAGTATGACGAAAAAGCAGTTTTCGTCAGTCAATTGACCACAGCAGCTAGCGGAACTTTTGCACCCTCTGCTCTTGCCTCGTCTACATTTGTCCAAGCCCATGAGATAAGCAGCAATTGCCCCTTTGCGAGCGCCACATCTGAGAGTCAGAGCGCTTCAGAGCCTCCCAGAGAAGACAGCCAAAAGCCACACCGAGGTCGTGGTCCACCCAAGAAAAGACGGCCAGAGTTTGAATCGGAGTCTGATAACGAGGCAGAGGCAGGACATGCTTGTAAGAGGGATTGCTTAGAGGAGCGTGAGAGTGCCAAGGAACAGAAAGAGATCAAGACGTCCTCTGAACAGGAAGACAACCAGCGGCCCCTGCTCAGTCTCAAAGACTTCCTGGACCCTGCTGCGTGGAAGGAAAAATCCAAGCAGAAAAAGATGCCTCCATACTTTGACCTGATTGAAGAAAACCTTTATCTGACAGAACGGTTAGTTTTTCCTTTGTTTGTTTTTATGATGTAAGAAGACCAAATGATTTGTTCATCAATAATGATATATCATTTGTAGTAGAAAGCTCAGTCAAAAATGTGAAAAATCAAGTAAATGTTATGATCTTTATTTACCTTCTAATGTTGTAGCCATAGTATTTTTAAAAAATTGTGAGTGATTATCATTGTGAACACAACACAGCACTACAGCAAAATGTGACCTCTGCATTTGACCCATCCCTGAAGGAGCAGTGGGCAGCTGACATGGGCAGCGCCCGGGGAGCAGTGCTTGGGGATGGTACCTTGCACAATGGTACCTTTACCGGTCAGGAATTCAAACCGCCAACCTTCCGATCACGAACTCCCTAACTGTTACGCAACCAACGCTGCGCTGCCGCCTTACAGCAAGAAGGTCCTGGGTGCAAACCCCAGAGACAGCCGTAGGGCCTTCCGTTTGGCGTTTGCATGCTCTCCCCGTGTTTGCGTGGTCCCCACCTTGCGCCCGTAGGTTCTCAGGTTAGGCTCTGGTCCCGCGATCCTTGTTGGGATTAAGCTCTTTGGATAATGAATGACTGAATGACCCATCCACACAAGTTTTCATTTTAAACCCTCTGACAAAAGTAATTTTTATACTTTCTTGCAACCTTTTTGGAAATCCACTGGATCAAAAGTTGGTAGTAACTGACTGTCAAATTCCCACCTCAGATCTGAAAAGTGCCGATCTGAATAGGATGAATGTGTTACCAGCAAATTACACAAAATAACTCCTACAGTTAGACAGAGATCAGTATTTTCTTTCCAGTCCAGACATGACCAAATAATCTATACTAGGTGTAAAATAAGACACTCAAGGCTCGCTCATGGATTTTCATTCACTGGAGACGAACCCCCACTATGCCAATTTTGTAATGTGCCTCTGTCAATGAAACGCTTTATTTCCCTGCTCGGCCCTGAGAAACAAAAGACGGTGCTTTTATAGCCGAAACCCAGTGATTGTTTATATTAAGATTTGACCTTTTTAGAATTTTTAGCTCGTGTTGATTTTGAAAGACTTGTTTGGTTGTTTATTTTATTTGTATTATTCCATTTTTAACTTTTGATTTATTATACCTGGCCACAAAAAAGCCATATCTGCTAATATGGCGTTCAAACCTAACTAACAAACCAACGTCAAGAGCTGGTACGTTCAGCACCGGCTCTGTCCTGTACTGCCAGATGACTGTCCCTGTAATTGGGGAATGGACGTTGTGCTGGGTGTTATAAATGTGTAGTATTTTCCTGGTTTGAGTTTTTTAAAAACTTTGTCACTACTTTATGTTTCTTAGGTGTAGATGACTGTGCTGACAGCAATATCCTAAGTAATGTTTGTAACCTGAATCTCTCCCAACAGAAAGCGGAACAAGTCTCATCGTGACATCAAGCGAATGCAGTGCGAGTGTTCCATTCTTTCCAGGGAGGAACGGGCTCAAGGGATGATGGCTTGTGGAGATGATTGTTTGAATCGCCTTCTGATGATTGAGTGGTATGAGAATGAATTCTACCTTCAGTTTAGCATTAAACATGCCCATGGGTATATGTAAAAAAAAAAAAGTGAAAGTAGGGATGCACGATAATATCTGAATCATATTGGAATCGGACGATAATTGCTTTTTTTAAATTTATTCTTAAGTCAACGGCATCGGACCAATATTTCCGGCTGATATTCGATGAAGCATTTATTGTACGTCGGAAAGGTAGCACTTGTGCCTGCCATGTCCAGAGTCCCGTGCCTTCTATCTTAACATGTTTGGCCTTATTTTGTACCAAAATTCTGAGCATCCAGTGGAGCGTTTGCAAGCTAAATTCCTTGTCTTTACGCTCTCAACTCTGCCTGCACACAAAACGAATTTTTAAAACAAAATTACGCATTCGCCTCACTTAGCGAATGTGAGCTTGCACATGAGCTGTGTCTTGTGCCACATACTACCGCACTTAATAGTATGTTAGGTAAGGCGCTCTTATCATACTTGTCTATGCTGTAGTATCGCCATCGGCCAATAATTCCCTTATTGTGCATCCCTTGTATAAAGGCCTGTTAAACTTGATGTATGAAAGAATGTAACATTCTAAAGATTAACCTTCCGAGAAACTGGATTTTGGAGCCATTATCTTTAATTTCCTTTCTGTTCAAGCTCGTCACGGTGCCTAAATGGGTCATACTGCTCCAACCGGCGCTTTCAGATGAAGCAGCATGCGGACTTTGAAGTCATTCTCACAGAAAGCAAAGGCTGGGGTTTACGGGCTGCCAAAGATCTCCCGCCGTGAGTATCACTGACCTCACATGAGTGCAAATTGGACCGAGAAGTGTTGAAAACCACATAAAAGGCAGAGCAGTTGAATTGAGTTTGATTTCTTTCGTTAGGAACACTTTTGTTTTGGAGTACTGTGGTGAGGTCTTGGATCACAGAGAGTTCAAATCCCGCGTAAAGGAGTACGCTCGCAGCAAGAACATTCACTACTACTTCATGGCACTAAAGAATAATGAGGTACAGCTGGAAACCTGTCTGCAACGATTTTTTTATTTCATTTGTTCTGGTTTGGAAGCAAGGTTATAGCGTTTCTGTGGGTAAATGAACTCTTGCTAACTCAAACAGATCATTGATGCCACTCTGAAAGGCAACTGCTCACGTTTCATGAACCACAGCTGTGAACCCAACTGTGAAACCCAGAAGGTTAGTGTTGTGTCTGCATGCCATTTAGCAATCTTTAAAGGGTACTAGTTTCAGTGACATCACTGTGGATAAAAATGCACGGTTGCTTCTAACCTCCAGTGAATTGGCCCATATTTTTGCATGAAGTGCCCTTAAAATTTACTCCATTTCAAGCTTCCTAAGTAGAGGTCGACTGATAGTGGTTTTTCAGAGCCCATATCAATCCTGATTATTGCTAGTTAACAGGGCCGAGAACCAATGAGCAAAAAAAAGAAAATCTCTACAATTTTTGAATTTTACAAACACCAACACAAAACTTTATTCAAATAACTTTATTGTTTATACATATTAATCTTTTTACAATATTTATATTTAACTTGGGGATTAAGCAGTTTGGCTAATGAATGAATAATTAAAGAGCGCTATATAAATAAATTGACTTGAAATTGAATTAACATTAAGTAAACATTTTAGTAACGTTATAAAACTGTGAAACTGAAATGTTTTAGCATTCCGCGTTAAGCAGCAGCAGGTTGTGGTGAAGAAAGCAAAGGTGCTCAGCGTGTTCTGCACTTAACCTAGACTTCGTGTGACTTATAGCCAATCAGAGACTGTTGTGGACGGGACCTTGTAATGACCTAATATCTGTAAATGCTTAATATTGGCCCCCGATAATCGATCAGCCCTTATTCCTAAATATGTAATGAAGTAATATTTCAGGCTCCATTTCAAAACTCTCCAGGACTTCTGTTTAACCAAGAGAGGTTATCTTACGTTTTGCCTCACGACTTTTGTTTGTTTTCCTCTAGTGGACTGTCAACGGTCAACTCCGAGTTGGATTCTTTACGACCAAAACTGTGAAGGCTGGCACAGAACTCACATTTGATTACCAGTTCCAGAGATATGGGTAAGATATCTGTTGATTCATTTCAGAATGGCCATTTTCTATTTAATTAACGTCCATGTTTGGTCATTTATGATTCCCCTGTCTTTTTGTCACCAGAAAAGAGGCACAGAAGTGTTTCTGTGGAGCACCGAGTTGTCGGGGCTTCCTTGGTGGGGAGAATCGAGTCAGCGTTCGGGCAGCGGTTGGCAAGAAACAGAGAGAAAGGTCTCGGAAGAAGGAGACCGTCAGCGCCCTCACTACAGTAAGCGGGACACACTCCAGTACCAGACATCCCAAGTCTCCCGGAAGTTCCGGGAGTCTCCCGCATATTGATAGCGGCTCCCTGATGCCCGCAAATAGAATAAAATATCCCGGAAACTAGAGCAAGCAAACAGGAGCGTGCACGCGAGACGGTGAGAGAGAGAGAACGTGCGTATGTGTGGATCCCTGTGTGCCTGTTCATGGAGCCTGTGCTAGACAAAGTGCATCCTGATTGGTTTACTTAGCAAAATAAGCCAATCAGATTTCAATCCGGCCGGGCTTTTATTTAACTTCTCGAGGACTTAAGTTATGACAACTTCAAAAACCGATAACTGTTATCGGTTCAGTGGAGCATCATGGCAGAGGGAGAGTGCCCCAAAAAATGAAAATATAAAACGCATTTCACCTCAGACTACACAAAAGTGTATCCTTGTTTAGTAAGGGTAAAAAATAATGCCAATGTTGTGCGCGGTACTGTTTGCAACAGTGATTTCAGCATTGCTCATGGCGGTTTAAACAACTGTAAAAGGCATGTTGAGGTGAGTTTAACAAGTGTCATTTCATGTGCTGTATTATTCAGGTCTGCACTATTTAGACACTTGGTTAGTTGCCAAGGCTGTGATGAAAAGACCAAACTCCTTGAAGACTTCTGTAAAGTAGCAATGGAATATGAATAAGGAATTTGCATAAATAGTAAAAGTATAGTCTACTTATATTATTGTCAAAATAATACATAATATTGGCCTTCGTAATTTAGTGTGCTGACTAGAGAAAATGAATTAACAAATAATTATACATATAGCCGATGTAGAAATGCTCATTATCTTATGCTTTCACATATTTTAGGGACCACTACATATTAGGGAGGCATATTAGGCAGGGAAGGCTGCTCCGATATATCTAAAAATAAAGTGTGTTGAAGTTGCATCATCCTGTGCAACCCCCTTCTTGCCAGGGGGACCTGCAGGTTGGGATGTCTGCAGTACTGTTTTGGGTGTTTAACTTTTGCAGACCGAGTCTCACGTTCCTCGTGGGTTTATTATTTAATTACTATTTTTAATAACTCAGAATCCCTTTAACGTACAGACCCCTCACACATACCGTCAGTTACACAAGACTTTGAACTTAACGGCAGTTTTATTGATTCCTCTCTACGTGAAATTGTTTGAGTAATTCCAAATTATGCAGAAGTAACTGCGTAAAAATGGATAAGTGAGATTCTTTACGATGTAAACACGTGCTGCATGTGAGCACTCGCGAACTATCACATGTAAGTCCAAATCTTCCCTTTTATCACAGGCAAAACCCATATTTTAGCTGATAAATAACAACAATGACCCAAACCGTCAGTGTTTCTCCATTTTCGATTGATCAAAAACTATTTTTTTTACCCATTTTATGTTATAGAGTAATCAATGGGGAAAAAAATAAATATAACATTTACATTTTTATTGTATATCCAGATCGATACAGTGTTTCTGCCTGGTACTACCGTATTTTTTCCTCATAGCCCTTAATTCAAGAATGTCTCTATATAATAAAAACTCTGCAAGCCAATTAAACAGACACTGTTCTTGCTATTTCTAGTAGTTATATCTACAGTTCTAGCACTTTTATACTACATCAAGCTAAAACAATTTCTAAAAGTGCAAGTCAGTTATGACGTCCTGAACACAACATAAAGCCTGTATGTATAAAACCTCTACACACACTAGTATACACCTAAAAACAACATTTCTGTTTTCTAACATACATCCTCATCTTCACTGGGTTACATTGTGTTTGTCATGTCTTCTGTCTTTTGAACGGCGCAGCATTGAAGTGCTGTACTGAATTGGGTCAGCCCTGTACCTGGTGCACACTAATTGCTCTGAGACTTCCAGCACCTCTTCTGCTCCATAAATACTGTTACTGAAATTACATGCACAGTTGAAGTTAACTCTTTCAACTGGAGGGAAGACTAACGTGAGCAAATTGTGTTGATGTCCAAGAAGGGCTCAGTCATAGCTGGAACCTCTGTGTGTTTTGCTCACACATGGTGATAAGGTGATAATCTCCTGCCCCCTTTATACCAGAGCCTAGAGACAACTGACTAAGACCCCGTCCATATGTACGAATCGGGCGTTTTTCTAGTGTTCGTAGCATCAGGTGAGCAAAGACTGAACACGACCGTTTTTCTGCTGCCGCTAACACCAAGATGCCAATTCTCTCCATTGTAAAGATGATCTCTTTGATGTCGGCTACACTACCATCTCAAAGCAACAAGTTACAATGTTTACATGAAATAGGAACCAGCACGGAAGTGCCCGATGACGTTTTTTGTAACTTAGCAACAACAAGTGCTGAGAGAAGCGCCAAGAAAGGTCTCTAGAAGTGAGGTTTTGACCTCTGACAGCGCAAAAAACGGCTTTGGTGGACACAATGTATAAATATGGGTGCTTATGTATGTATTCCAGGTGGATGAGGAGCTGGAGGCGCTGCTGGAGAATGGGGAAGGGCTGAGTGATAAGAAACAGGTGATCTCGCTTTGCAGGCTAATGGTGCGGGTGGAGAACATGGAGCAGAGACTCACCTGTGTGAAACTTATCCAGGTTGGTACTGCAGTATTCATATGCATATTAAAATAGGAAATGTTAAGCCATGTTTTACTAGGGACGTAAATCACAACTTTCCTAACAATATAATATTACATTGATTCACATAGACACCAATTCTGTGTCATTAAGTCCGGTGCTGTAGGAGCCTGCAACCAATATGAGAGAATTTCATATGCAGGTTTAACACAGTCACTTTGGTTCTTATCATATGATAAAAAGCAACTAAAATATGATTTGACATGTTTATTTATAGTCTCCAGCCCACAATAGCCTGTGTTATTGCAGTTAATAAAAGTTATGGCGTAATCGGCTGAGGTTTCCTTGCTTGTTTGCCGGGTAGCAGCTCCGGTAAGTGGATAAATGCTAAGCACCGCCCCAGTCCGACAGCTGCTTCACCGATGCACCGTCAATCTTCATTTGCACCGGAGAAAAGCAAACACACCCGCACGATATGCTAGGGGAGTTTTCTTAGCATTATCCTTTATCCTAACAGTCATTTCACTGTTTTAAAGCAGATTAGTTGCAGAGTACGTATGTTTTATTAAGTTCTTTGCTTTAGCGTCGTCTTTTCACTTCTCCACTCCTTGTCTCTTGTTCCGTTCACCAGAAAGAGAGAATATATTGCGATATATATTGTGTATCGCAATATAGCTTAAAAATGTCCTGATATTATTTTTAGGCCATATCACCCAGCCATACCACAGTTTCACATTTTTAAAATTCTTTTAATTATACTTCTTAATTGTTTGGGAACTGAAGAAACTAATTGTTGCAGTTTTTCAAGTGGACTTTTTCCCGTTTTTGCTGTATGAATCCCAGACTGGTGAATGTACCACTGAGAGATGATTATGAGAAGGTCCCAGCCATTAACACTGCTCCCTGGGCACTGCCCACTGCTCAGTCATGGATGGGTCACAGTTCGTTGCGGTGCGCTGTGCTGTTCTCAATGACAATTACTCATGTTCACTCTCACTTACTCTGTTGATGTACAGAACACCCAGAACCCTTCATACCTAAAGCAGTTTTTGGATCAACATGGCCTCTCCTTGCTCTGGATATTCATGGTGGACATTTCTGAGGCTAAAAGTAACTCTGTCAACACCATCAAACTACAACTGGAGGTAAACGTACACTAACACCTAGTTGACAAACCTGATTTTCCTGTATTTATTTTTAATATAGCTTCAATGTTTAAAAAAAGCAATTGTCGGTCAATTTTGATATTATTGTGGATCCCTATAAAATATTCATGCTGTCTTTAATATATCCCAGCTCTAATGGTTGAAGCTGTTCGCCAGTACTGACCAGTACAGAAAACCCCCCAAAATTGTTCATTAATCATAAAGGGCAAAAATGTTCAGCTAATCGTGATATTGATTAGCACTCAGTTTGCCCAGCCCTAATTTTGATTGACAGTCAAAAGACTATTTTTGACCCTGTCCAGGAAAGTTAAATCATCCAAGAGTAAAATCAGAAATTATTAAGACTTTACAAATACATACTTAAAGAGGCAAGGGCTAATAGTCTCTTACATTACTTGTTGGCTATTACACAAGCAGTAGATTTGAGTCATTAAGTCACCAACACCATACTGCTGTACTCTGTCCAGATAATGAAGGCCTTGGCGGTGCTGCCCATCTCCACTAAGAACATGCTGGAGGAAAGCCGAGTGCTGCAGTTCATCCAGCGATGGGCCCAGAGCCGTCCTCTTGGTCCACCTGCCGAGCAAGACGGCTACTCCAGCGAGAGCACCTCCCGTGCCCAGACGCCCCTCAACACCCCAGACGGCCCTCCGGCCAAACTGGCCCCCGAGCTGGACGGCGAGACGCCTAAACGTGCCGTCTACCGTCGCCTAAAGATCATCAGCGAGAACAGCCTGGATAGCGCGCTCTCTGACGGCAGCAAAGCCTCTGACTGCAAGGAAGAAGAGGACGAGGAAGAGGAGGAGATGGAAGAGGAGGCCTCGCAAGCCGAGGGCAGAACGGACGCCGCCGACAAGAGAGAGACCAGTGAGGGGGTCGCTGAGGCTCAGGCTCAGACAGAGGAGACTCCATTGGTAAAAATGGAAGCTTTGGATGCTGCAGAGAGTAACGTTGACCGATCGAAGGAGGAGATGACGGAAGGGGACAAAAACGGGGATACAGCGGACGGGGAGAGTGTGAATCCTGAGGAGATGCAGCCCATCAAGACAGAGGAGAACCAGTGCGGTCAGGTTGAGATGGTGCTGGTGGAGGAGACGGAGTGTAAACCCGAATCTGTTGAGATTCAGACGTCTGTAGATCAGGCATGCGATGCAGCCGATGTCAAAGTGGAAGAAGGTGAGATCGCTCTTGCGCAACCGCCTCACGTTCAGGATTTTGCCATCGACCCCTCTGTTGAAAATGTGTCTTCTGAGCCTTCAGCCTCGGATATAAACACGGGTCCTTCTACTGTAGAAAGCGAAAGTGCGTCTTTGGAACCCTCAGAAGCAACCGTGGAAGCTGTGCCTTCTGACTCTACAGAAGAAACTGTAGAAGCCGGTGCTCCAGCTATCAGCATGGAGAGTGTTCCACCTACTCCTGCTAGTACCTCTGCAGAGAAACCCCCAGATGAGGTCACTTCTGCAACAGCAGAAACCGTTCCAGCGGCTCCGGCAGCCGCAGCGGTGGAGGTGCCGACCTTGGCTGTGGTGGTGGCTGAGGGCGCGGCAGTGGGCACGCCGTCCCAAGACGAGGAGGAGGCCGTGTCCGATGTGGAAAGCGAGAGGAGTCAGGAGCCTCAAATCCGAGCTGCCGACATAAGTGAGATGGCTGCCCGTCTGCTCGACAGCTGGAAAGACCTGAAGGTGAGCTGATGGTGCTGGTGGTGGTGGTGATGATGATGATGGTGTTGATAGGAATGCTTTGATCCAACTTGGGCTTCGGGTGTTGGCGGAAATCCAGTAATGATTAAGGTTGTAACGATACATCAATCTACATTGATTCAGTGATCAGCAAACTCACAGCGTTGATCCAAACTGAAAACATTGATCATACATTATACATATTGTATTTAGGGAATCACGATATGGGAATTGTCAGCCGATACCAATATCCGATATTTTTCATGCTAATATCTGCTAACTTTCTATCGTAGTGCACAACATTTTAAGAAAAAGTCACTTCCCGCCCTATGGGGCGGTTTCCCAGAAAGAGATTAAGACTAGTCGTGGATTTTGTTTTGAATGGAGATTTTCCATTGAAAAAGAAATATAGTTCAGAACTAGTCTTAATCCCTGTCTGGGAAACCGCCCCTATGTGGTGTGCCAACTCAAATAGGGCGCACGTGACACTTCATGTACACTACCTAGTGCGTAGAGAGCCATTAAGTTACAAAGCCAGCCATTTCCTGGGGTGCATACTACCACGTAGAAAAGTATGATAAGTGCCTTTACTACCATACTACTAAGTGTGGTAAATAACAGAATAATGCCATACATTTTAAGACAGGAGGTGCAGGCTGTATAAAATCCAACCTCAGACCTTGGACATACTTGACATAAGCGCTACCCTTCTGAAATATGGAGCAAATCTAAGTGTCGGTCCGATGCCAGTGACTTAAAAAAACAATTATCGGCCGTTTTTCGATATGATTCTGATATTATTCTGCATCCCCCATGAAATCATACAAATCACATATGTACTTAATTGTACATATAGCAATAGCAATAAAAAATATTGCTACTTCTTAGTTCATGGACCAAATATTTGATCATTATTACCAATAATCAGTCTAGCTGTTTTAGTTACTACTAGACCGATATCTGCTTTGGATCAGCGCATCCCTTGAAGTAATAATGATTTCTCGTAGAAGTAGCAGAACCTACATACACTACGCATACTGCTTTTGATGCTGGAAAATCTGTTCTCAGAATATGCGGATTTCTGACAAGAAAACATCTAAACCTGTTTTTAATCAATAACAACAAAACAACTCAAATTCTTTTATCAGAGGTTTTGATGCAGATTTAAAGCCTCTGGACTCTATAGTAAGAGTGTCTTGTCCTTTTTTGCAGGAGGTTTACAGGATTCCAAAGAAAAGTCAGGTGGAGAAAGAAAACGGTACTACATCACTTCTTTTTTTGGTGTTGCACGCAATATTACACGCAAGCTTTTTGTACAGCAGTTCTCATCATGGTTTTGCTGTGGTCTCCTCCGCTTCTCTGATACAGATCGCAGTCGAGACCGGGAGCCGATGCTGACTCCCCGCACGCCCTCCAGCAGCCGCGAGAGAGAGAGGGAGAGAGAACGTGAGCGAGATCGGGAGTGGGAGAGGGAGCGCGACTGGGAGCGAGAGCGGGACAGGGACACGGAGAGAGCCACGCTGCGCAGTGCAGAGAGGAGGAGGCGGCGAGGCTCTGCTTCTCCCACCCACCCTTCGCCCTATGACAGGAGCAGCCGCAGAAATGAGGACCGGTAAGATCAGCAGGGAAAAGTTCCCCGTGTTTGGGTCTTCTTTAGTTCCACTCTTTTAGCTGGCATTGCACAGATGCTCATGCATATTCGGTTCAAATTTGTGTTGTTTATGCATAAAGCTAATCTGGAGGTCATCTGTTGATTTTATACCTACCTACCTACATATCTAACCGTTGTAATGGTCAGAACTAGGCCACTGCTTCTTCACACATGTGTCAAATGCAGAGGTCACATTTCATTGTGGTGTGTTCACAATGACAAATAATCACTCACTTACACTTAAATTTTATGGCATCCTTAAATAAGATTTGTTTATGTCCTTGTCTTCCAGTTATGATCAAAGTAAAAAGAAACCACGGACCAAGGAGTCGCGCAATAAGCTTTCTACAGAGGAGCGGCGAAAACTTTTTGAGCAGGAGGTGGCTCAGAGAGAGGCACAGAAGCAGCAACAGCAGCAGCAGCAGCAGCAACAACAACAACAACAGCAGCAGCAGCAACAACAACTGCAGAGACTGGCATTCGATCCACTGGTCTACAGTTCCACCGCGGGCTTCATGACCTACCCGCCCGGCTACCCCATCCAGACCTACGTGGACCCATCCAACCCCAACGCGGGTAAGGTGCTGCTACCCACCCCGCCCATGGAGCCTCTGTGCGCCACGGCAACCGCCACCGGGGCGGCTACGGCGGTCTCTTATGAGCAGACGCCTCCTCAGCCACTGATCTCAGACCTGGCTCTGACCTCTCCTTCCACCAACGCCACCCAGGCAGGCCAAGCTACTGCAAGCGGCCTGGCACATGTGCCCACCTCCCTGGAGCTGGCGTCCGCAGCACAGCCCCAGCAGTTCGTCCAGGCGGCCGTGGCGGCGCAGGACCCCGCTGTAGCCGTCCTGCAGGTGCCCGCACAGGCTGCCAGCCCCCAGGTGCAGCAGGCACAGCAGGGCTACGCCACGCTGTGGGACCCCAACACGCAGCAGGCGGTCACGGTGCAGACGCAACCCGCTCAGCAGTACTCCACCACTGCCCAGCCGCAGACTGCTATCTACTACCAGGGCCAGCCTTGCCAGGCCATCTACAGCATTCCTGCTGGTTACCCGCAGACCAACACTCCCGTCATACAGGTAGCAAATTGGGGGGAAAAAATTAGGGATGCACGAGAATATCGGAACTGTATTGTAATCGGAAGATAATTGCTTATCTGAAGTCACCTGCATCGATATTTCCAGTCGATATTTTATGACGCTATTTTTGTACGTCGGAAAGGTAACTTTTATGCCAGGCATGTCCAAAGTACGAGGTCTTCTGGCGATATCTTGTGCCAAAATCCTGAGCACGCAGTGGTACGTTCACGAGCAAAATCTCTTGCCTTTATGCATTGAACTCTGCCTGTATATGCAAAAAAAAATTAACTATATTGCGTACCTCACTGAGCTCACACATGGGCTGTGTCCCAAGCCGTGTACTGCCACACTTAATAGTATGGTAGGTAAGCTGCTCTTATCATACTTTTCTGTGTGGTAGTATGCATCTCAGGAAATAGCCGGGGTTGTAGCTTAACGTCTCTCTACGCACTAGGTAGTGCACATGGAGTGTCACAAACGCCCTATTTGACATAGTACACTACATAGGGCGGGAAGTGATTTTTTTTTTTCTTTAAATGTTGTGCACTACGCTGGATATGCTCCCCCTTCGCCCCACTCTGCTTTCACGCTCACTTGACTTGACTTAAGAAATGTCAGAACTATGGCATTATTTTTGTGCCAAAATTCTGAGCGCGCAGTGTAACTGGTGAGCCAAACATTTTGTCTTTACTCGCTCGACTCTGCCGCCTTTATTTATCTGTATTGTTATCAGCATTGGCCGAAATAAACATGAAAATAACGGATATCGGTATCGGCTAATAATTCCCATATTATGCATCCCTATATTAAATCCAACAATCAACAAAACCATGATATAAAAGGAAACTCATCTATTTGCTGTCTTCATGATTGGTCTGTAAAAAGTGTCATAATTTACTCCGAAACTTCTTAAAACTTCTTACTTCCGAAAGAGGTCCTAAAGTTGAGAAAATGATGGCTCATGCTCAAAAAAGACTGACAGTAACAGTTTTATGCTGCACAGTAACCTCATTTTCCCTCACATAGAGCTATTCAGGTCAGTTGGCGCAAAACATCTTTATATCATTATTTATAAATTATTTATCAATTATTTATATCAGTGTATGTTTCTGCAAAGAATACTACAGCAACATTAATTGTCCCCAGTATTTTTCAGACTTAAGCTGAACATTTAATTTCCATCATTGCTGTGACATGAAAAGGATATACTAAAAGCAAAAAGTCTTAATTTTGAGTCACAGAATCAAAATAATTTACTCACTGAAATGTATTTCACTCAGTATACAGAGCCGGCTGCTGGCTACCTGCACGGCCAGCAGGTCTACACCGGACACCAGCAGGGCGTTGTGGTCCAGCAGGGCGGCACAGTCACCACCATCGTCACATCTCAGACTGTACAACAGGTAATGCAGTTCACACATCACCACTGTGGGGTGCTGCTGCTCCTCCTTTGAGTAGATGACAAGCTCTTCAGTGTCCCTTACACAGCACAGTTGCACTTCATTCTGTATATTATAGCTTTGGCACATTGTGTTTTTTAACTTAAAGTCAACATTTTCTCTTTGTTGTTTAGCTGTTCGCTTAAGACCCCGTGCACACGTAGCTAGGTATTTATAAAAACTGTCCACGCGCAAACGAACCGGCTATTTTTGAAAACGCTGCTGAAGTGGAGATTTCTGAAAAGTCCGGTTCAGTGGACGGAGACAGAGTTTTAGGTTCATAGCGTCATATGTGTGCGACAGGCAAATGCGTTGACATCAGGTGTGTGTGACGTTTGTTTACATTGAAGACTGAAGATGGATACTGTCAGGGCAGTGATTCTCGTATACCTTCAAGCTCTTTGTGCTTGTTTGCACCTGCTAACGCAGCTGATTATTAAGCACATCAAGGAGTAAAGGAGAAGGATTGCTCTGAGGAGAAGTCTTGCTTTTCTACAGCTTTCCATCCAAAGACCGAGAACGATGTCCCGTCGATGCCGACCTTGCCAGTTCTGGAGCAACGGTGGAAAAATATCTGTTTTTATAAATAGCCGGCTACGCGTGTACGACCTCCTAAATTTGAATTGGCTTGTCTAGGCAGTGAACCAGGTGGTTGTACTTGTGTATCTGCATGTGACAAATAAAAGATCTTGAAGATTACAAGTGACGATTCCTACCAAGAATTAGGGATGTAAATCTCAATACATTATTATATCTATTTAATGTCCTGTCTTCCATCATGTCTGTCGTGTGTGCCATCGTGTCTGATTTCAGATCAACTCAGGTGCCAGCAATTAATATTAGGCAATGTCATATGCTGATGTAACACAATCACTTCCATTCATATCAAATCACAAAAAGCAAAACCATTTCTATTCTCAAGCTCAACCAGACATTTAAATGCAAAGCAATCTTCTCTTTTTATAGACTTCCTGTTCAAAACAGTGTTGTTACAATATGTATGATGTCTGATCAGTGTCATTTTGGGTTGATCATTTAGGGCCCTATGAAATACGTTTTGTTTTTCCCAAATTCGGTTTTATTCTTCTGAATTCCGTGTTTTATGTTATCATATTTATTCACCTAAAAAGTGTCTAATTATGGAGTGGATGGGAAAAAAGAACAATGCAATAGAAAAAATGTCAACTTCAACAAAGTGCTGGGGTTCAGCACAACGTTCATTTTTTGGTGCAAAACGAAACGTTTCTGATGTGAGTGTTTGACTGTAAGTGGTCGTCACGTGTTCTTGCGGGTGCAGTCTATCGTGTGCTGGCAAAACGTACAAAAGAGTTGTTCTCCCGATTCATAATCATTTGGGTATTGTTCTGCTCTAAACTTAGCACTAACACTCCAATTCCATAATTTTTTTGAGGACTGCGTTGTATCAGCGAGCCTCTTCGCCATAGCTGACCGTTGACGTTTTCCCCTCTGTGTCTGTGCGTTTGTGTGTGTGGAAGTCCCACCTTAACAGGTAACACGTACAGGGGGCTGCAGTGGCCAAAATTGATTAGAAACCATTGCTTTGCGCACACAACGATATCAGTGAATTATACGGCATTCCGCGTTTTACAACGGATTACAACGGATCCTTTTTATTTGTTGAATTCTGCGATTCCGTCCGCGTTTTCCGCATTGCGGACATTATAGGGCCCTAATCATTGAATCAAACCTTAATATGTCTTCAAATAGGCCTTGATGTTTAGATGTCTCCGAACTTCAGAAGGGAGAATGTCAGCTTGCTTGTGTTATGTGAGAGATTCCTTCTTGTCAGCTCTGAAACTTGTCCTATCTTGACTTGGCTCGTTTGCAGGAGATGATTGTCCCCAACAGCATCATGGACCTGCCTCCTCCCTCCCCTCCCAAACCCAAAACCATTGTCCTGCCCCCCAGCTGGAAGGTGGCACGCGATCCCGAGGGCAAGATCTACTATTACCACGTACTCACCAGGTAAAAATTCAGATTGATGGTCCATTAGATGGATAGCAGTACGGCTTGAATTGAAGCTGTGTGGTGCATCCTTTCAGCCTCACTATTAAAATGTGCGATAGTCGCAGCCCAAGACGTGCAATATCAAGACAATTCAAGTCAGATGTTTTTTGCTGCTTGACACAAAGATAAAATTGTCCATTTTCTAATATACTATGATTAAACTACAAGAATATGTGTGTAGCAAGTATGTATCGGGGTCACAGGGACCGGGGACTACAGGCGGCAACACTCCGCAGGGCACACACACACTCATACAATCATACCATCAGTCAACCTATAGTGCCTGTCTGTCTGAATTACAACAGACAGAAAGTAGATATCGCAAGATTATTCTGTTCTGCTTAAGGAAATACTTGACTTAAATCCTGTTTTCCTACCAAAACAATGTCATAATTACACACCCATATGTATATGCTAAATGATTTATTATTAAAATAACCTCTCAAACACGATTCCTTTAAACACAGTTGTCATTTAGTGACGCTCCCTAATCCTGCGGCGCTAAAAGCATCAGGAACACAGAGAGCTGGTATTGTTCAAGAAATTAAACAGTATCAATATGTAGGAATTAGTGTGAATATTGAACAATAAACCAGCTTTACCACAGTCACACTTCCCATGAAGAACCAGCTGAGCGTGCACACATTTACAGATCGGCCCAATGCCACTGATACCCAGTCCAGCTGTTTGAGATGTTCTCAGACCGATATCCCGTCCACATATCGGATTGGTGCCATCTCTAACAGAAAGTGTACAGAAACACACAGAAACCTTTTGCATTTCGTCCTTTAGGCAAACCCAGTGGGACCCTCCGAGCTGGGAGGGCGCCGGAGAAGAGGCCGCTGTAGAGCACGAGGCCGAGATGGACTTGGGAACACCAACGTACGATGAAAATCCCTCAAAGGTATGAAGCAAACCTGGTTCTCATCCAACCAGGACTCCTTCACCCTTTAGGAAATTCCGATTTTAAGCCTGTTCTTGATGGGGAATAAAGTTACTTAAAAAGGAGCAAAAGTCCCAAAAAAAGTACCAAGTTGTGCAGGAGTTCAGGGACTGAGGTTTGTCGTTTCTGGCTAATTGGAGATGCTGCAGTTTGTAATGGGCTGCAGCTGGAGCTCATCCTCTGATGAGCCCTTTAGGGTTAAGAAAAGGAGCCGTTTTCGTGTGCTTTAATTTGCCTTCGAGCTTGAAAGGCTTTGGGTTTCACTTTAATCTCTAAAGTCCCAGTCATGGGAAGGAAGAAGTAAACAAGAAGTAAAAAAGGGGTTGTACTGTTTTTAAACCATCCACAGCAACGTTTTAGTAAAATGTGAATTATTTTTGAAGACAGGCTTGTAACGACTCCGTCCGGCCGCATCCATCACAGTGCTGCATTTTTGCCACAGACAGCTGGGGACGGGTGGAGCGGCACGCTCGCTGTGCTTTTGCTTCCTATTGTCTTTCTCCTGTTTGCCTTTCCCTTTCTCATCTCAGAGTCTGTCCTTTTTAACCCTGTAGAGACTCTGAGTAAACGCAGCTTTTTCATCCTGACTCTACAAATTGCTGTAATATACTGGGGCTCTAAGCACTGTGCTTTACTACTTTGGGCATTTTCTCGTGCTTCTCACACACAGTTCTTCTATATTTTTAATCTATATTTCTGTATTTGTTATGAAGAAGTGATGTTAAGCGTGTGTCATTTTGCTTTGTTCAGTTCTCCACCAAAACAGCCGAGGCAGATACCTCCAGCGAACTCGCAAAGAAAAGCAAAGAAGTCTTCCGCAAGGAGGTACGTAGACCACTTTTACAATGGGCCATATGCGCAATGTCCAACGTTCGAACCGGAAAAGAGTTAGATACTTCTGCTTTTCACTTCGGTACGTGTCTGGTGAATGACCGTCATTTCCTCGGTTGCTCTAAGGTAATATCAAATTATTATTTGTGACCCTCCACGGCAAAACCAGTCGCTTGTCGCAAATTTTCAAAACGGTCGCGGCTACGTTTGTATTTACGGTAGCCTACGCTGCATTCACAGCCACACGGATAGCCTACCTGCGTTAGGTTAACTGAACTCGGGAGACGAAGATGGATTCCGGAGAAATATCTGCTAGTCAACCAGTGATTTACGTAATATTGAAGTAAGCGGTCAAAACAAAACTTTTAACATTCTGCTGGAATTGAATTCCTCACCTCAAAAGAGAATCACGTTTTTAGGATGGAAAAGGAGGTAAGTTTTCAAAGCAAATTTATTCACAACAGTACAGTATAGACCACTGTTTCAAAACACTAAAAACAAAAAATCCAAAATTTTACCCCACGCAACATAAACGCTTGTTTTTCTCGGAAACCTCCGTTGCGACAAGAGACTGGTTTTGCCGTGCAGAGTCACATTTATCAAAGTCATAATCATTTGAAGAATTCTCAAATATAGTCTTTGTTTGATGCTGGCGAAAAATGAGTAGCAACACGTTCATCAAAAGTCAGAACAAACCCAATGAAACAAATGCTCAGTAACACCAGCCTCCGCCAGCCGGCGTTACGATCAGGTAGCGTTAGCGGGCTAACTTGATGAGGTAAACTTACTATATCACTACACTTATATCAGCTCAAACATACTTTTACGGTAAATAAACCAGTCTGCAGCTAGGATTATTTCAGGTGTGCTTGGTTGATTGTGACAAACTACATCATTGACGTAAATATCGAACAGGTTAGCAGAGATATGTTTTTCTATCAACCCACAGAAACCAGGTAACGTCAGCTGAGCTAACTTAGCTAGCTGCTAACAACTTAACCTCATAGTGGTCAATGAAAGAGGAGGCATATAACCCAAAATCTGTGTCCAGTCTGCTGTCTGGTGTTGTTGACCACTTGTAGATCTGGTGGACATCGGATACAGAAATGCAGGGGAGCTCCTGCAGACATCTACTGTAAAACGTCATTTGTTGAACATATTTGTCTAAAAAGTAACCACAGACAGAGAGCTTTCCCGCTATCAGCAAAATCACTGTTCTGAATAGTGAAAGGTACACCGGAAGAGAAGTCACATGTTTTACAAACGCAGAACTAATCTTGAGCGTGAGGCCCATTATCTCACGTTAGATGTTGTTCAAAATTTCCTTTCTTTACTTAACCCTACATCTCTCCTGCTCAGATGTCACAGTTCATTGTGCAATGCCTTAATCCGTACCGTAAGCCTGACTGCAAGCTGGGCCGAATCAGCAACACTGAGGATTTCAAGCATCTCGCCCGGAAGGTAAGGGTCTGGCTCTGCTGTTTCGTGAAGACCTGGGTTTAGGTCTCCCATTTTTGGGAGGTTTAAAGTAAGAATGCTCTGATCCAACTTGGTCAATCCTGACACTGATACTGATTCCTGGGCTTTGACTGTTTTCTCTTAATGAGTTCCTAAGGGTGTAAATTATACGCTTCATCACGATATGATATTAATTCAGTGGACAATTCAGTGTCTGCCAGTATTAGAAAGTCTGCTATGATATTTTGATTTGATTCTCATATTGATCGCTGACTTCTGCTGTAAGTTTAGTAGGTATTTCAGTAGCTACAAAGTTAACTTTGTCATGTTAAGACTTCAGTAGTTCACTTGGCAGCTAGCTGAATACCTAATCTAGCATTGTACAACTGTGTTTGAAATATAGCAATTCTCTACACTTCTGTCTTTAAGCCTTAAGAATAGGGATGCACGATCTGAGAATTATTGGCCGATGCCAATTTCCAGTGTTTTTCATGCTTCTATCTGTCAATACTGATAAATGAGTGCAGAGTCACACGCAAGTGCAGGCAGGATTTAGCATGTAAAGTCAAGATGTTTTGCTTGCCGAAGCTCCACTGCGTGCTAGAATTTTGCCACAAAAAAAAACGCCATAGTTTTGACATTTCATAACACAGTGCCAAGTCAAGTAAGCATGACAGCAAAGTGGAGTGAGGACAGAGCATTTCCAGCGTAGTGCACAACATTTTAAGAAAATGTCATTTCCTGCCCTCTGTGGGGTTCCAAGTCAAATAGGGTGCGTGTGACACTCCATGTGCACTACCTAGTGTGTAGAGAGCTGTTAAGCTACAACCCCGGCTATTTCCTGAGATGCATACTACCACATAGAACGGTATGATAAGAGCGCCTCACTTACCATACTATTGAGTGTGGTAGGTAAGCGCTACCTTTCCCGTGTACAATAAATGTCATAAAATATTTGGCAACTCTAAGCATCGGTCCGATGCCAATGAGCAATTATTGGCCGATTCCGAGATCATCGTGCATCCCTACTTAAGAGAGTGCTTTGAGGTTTGTTTTGCTTGAGTTTGTTGAGGTTTTGGGTAAAACTGACATGGTTGTGATCTCTGTGCACTCTCAGCTGACTCACGGCGTGATGAACAAGGAGTTGAAATCCTGCAAGAACCCAGAGGACCTGGAGTGCAACGAGAACGTCAAACACAAAACCAAGGAGTACATTAAGAAGTACATGCAGAAGTTCGGCGCCGTCTACCGGCCCAAAGAGGACACGGAGCTGGACTAAACTCACGTCTCCTCGCTCAAGCGGTCGGCCAGAGCAGCCCACAGGCAGCTGGGCAACCAAAATCTGGACCCTCTGGTTACTCCTTTTTTGTTTTGTTTATTTTTAATACTGACTCTCTAATCATGTCCTAACTGCTGCTCTGAAGGCTCTGCTCCCTGCAATGAGAAGATTTCACGATGAGGAAAGAACAAAAAAAGTCGTGCAGGAAACCAGCAGAGCGACGTGCATTGGATTGCACACTATAGGGTGCTACACAGACTGTTTTTCCCCCATGATATCATGCGCTTTTAGCTTTCTTTTCCCCTCGCCACATCATCTTCTTAAATTACCTCCCCACGCTAATCATTTCGGCCTCTGTGGGTTCACTCGTGGCCTCACCTCCGGCTTCTTCCGATTCAAGCTGGTAGGAAAACCAGTCGAGTACTAGGAAGTCCAGCTCATTTTGTTGGGCGTTTGTTTAAACATCCTGGCAGTTGTGTTGGTCGCTGTTTGAGCTGGTGGCTCGAGGTGAAGCCTGGTCCGGTTTGGTTCGAGTTGGATTTGTGAAGGTTGGTCTCTCGGGGACAAAGTTACGGTCTCAGCACAGCAGAATAAGGTTCTCATTCTCACTTCAAGCATCAAATGGCGACGCCAAGCTCCTTACAAGTTTCCCCGCTTTGGGGCGCGGCGACGGCCCACGTTTTTACGACTTTTAGCGAAGTGCCGTGTGAAAGATGTGTTTGTTAGTGTGTGAACTCACTCTAAGCCAGTCACTTTTTTACCCTCCTTATCAGAAAGGGGGCCTGTAGCATTTGTTTTATCGACCTGTTTGACACTGTTTTACACCAACTGTCGTTAACTCTCGCTCTTTTTACCTAGCATCAGTCAGGCAAATGTGAAGCCCTCCAGGCGTATTGTCTTTATTTTTTCTTCTCCATATGTTCAAATAGATCAGGTCTTTATTTCCCTCCATAAGCTCTTGCCAATAATAAACTCATCACATACTCAATTTTGCATTAAGTTTCCCCCAGACCCCAACCCCCACTCACACACACACACAGAACGTTGTATCGCTTTATATGTGAATATATTGAGAAGTAGTTTTTGGAGACCATTAAAATAAATTTGGACGCGAACAGTGGAGGTTACGGCGTATCATGTAAATACGTGTAATTATGTCGAGCTGAGAGTTGGGATCGCGAGGATGTGGAATCGGTCCACAGTCCCACCAGCAGCCCCGACACTCCCAGTGGCAACCAGGATCCATCCTTCTCCCGTCCTCCTCTCTCTCTTCTGCCTGGTTGAGTTTAAAGGTGGGGGGATCTGGCGTTCATTCCGCCCCTGTCCTTTTGTTTGTTTTTTTTCTTTCTTTCTTTCTTTCTCGAGAGACATTTTTTAAATGTACAAAAATGGAGTTTCACCCCACTCCAGTGTAAGTACTGTGCAAGCAGATTGTCATATTGAGTGTAAAGAACATTTTAAAATAATAAAACTGTTTTGTAAAAAGTCATGCCAGCCTTTGGATTCATTGTCGTTTCTGAGGCTTTTTGCCCACTTACAAAATGAACCCACTGGGGATCCACTTACTTTTACTTTCATGCTGTAATCCCAGTTAGCTGTTTCAGGCTTTACTGTTCCCTCATCAGGGGCCTCATGTATAAACGGGGCGTACGCACAAAAACGCTGCGTACGCCCGTTTCAACGATCACGTCGAGATGTATAAACGCTAAACTTGGCGTACTGCTACGCACATTTTCACGGCAACCCCAACCAATGCGTACGCACATTTCTGTACCTGAAGAGCTGAGGAATGATGAACCTGACCTCGACCCACCAAATGTTCCACCAAATAGGACAGCGTTACGACTTCGTTTGAATGTAATAGAAAGAATGTAAAAACAGGTAATCAAACACAGCATATATTTTTTAACTAATTCTTTTAATGTGTGTCACATAGCACAGCATTTATATTTTTCAGTTCGTTGGCAACATCTCTTACAGCATTGACAATTTCATTTTGTGACTGCAGCACAGCTTCCGTCAGCACACAGCCGGATGGTCGCCCCTCGGTTTCTGAAGCACAGGAGTACGTGCAGCCAGCGCCCGAGGATGTGCTCGGCACAGCAGTGGCATCACCGCCAGGAGTTTCGTCCACAGCACGGGGGTCACTTCTTGTACTATTGTCTGAAACAGAATAAACGAAAGTTATGCCGCATCTGCTGCCTTAACCATGCAAATAAGTCAAACAAGTACATTACGGAAAAAATAAAAATAAAAACTCACCTGCGCGGATGTCGGAGTCCCCCTCACCTGCTGGCAAAATTCCCGTTATAAGTGTGTCCCCAATAGGAGAAGTCGGGGCGTGACTGTGGGTTCGTGCACATCGTACAATTTCACGTTGATTGGGATTTATAAAGAGAAAGAGCGTAGAACTTTGCTTACGCACAGTTTTGTGTATCTGAATTTTTTTGCCGTACGCCCGTTACTAGTTTTGTCCGTACGCTATGTTTTAGTGTGAATTCTACGCACGGCGTTTTACATGAGGCCCCTGATGACTGATGCCACAGTGTGAATGTAATGATGCTCTGCTTTCATTTCATTTCACTCAGGCTTAATTTGAGCAAGAAGATTGGAGAGCTGGTATCCTGGGACGTTACCTTGCTCACGAACACCTCAGTGGTACCTTTACTGGTCCTGGGATTCGAACCGGCGACCTTCCGATCACGGGCTGAACATCCTGACCGTTACGCTACCAATTGCCCCACAAGTTTGTCACAAGTGTGATCGAGATTAGTTTCAAATGGAACAGCTCTAATGCAAATATTAGTGCCCCCTGATGCCTGGGGTTAGAACCTGGCCTAGTGTTTTGGAGCTTTGGCTACATACCAAGCGGTTCCAACCTGCACCTCCAGCACCATTAGGACCCTGAGTAAGACTGTTAACCCGTTTGCTCCAGAGAAACTGTCTCTTTAATAAGGGATTGTAAGTGTTTAAACTCCCTCTTGGTGACGCTTGAGGAACTTTATACGGTGACGTATCTTGTCAGTCCACTCGTGATCCGATCACCCCAGGCTCACCCTGAAACCACTGGTAAGGAGGGCCTTAGACTGCTGAGAGCACTCTGGCTGAATCTACAGCCTCCACGCAGCCAGAATGCTCTCAGCAGTTATAGAACCTCCCCTTCCTCCTCCTCCTCCTCCTCATGCACAAAGCAGAGTTTCCAGCACCAGGGCATTCCACCGAGCCGTTCCAGACCACAGTTAAACAGCCCCATCTGGAGTGCGTGACGGCACGCAGCGTCGCCCAGGGCCCGGGTGCTCCTCTGTTCCTGCTCAACGGTGCAGACTAAGAAATCATTAACAGATCAGAACGCGATCGGGGCGCTGGGAAGCAGGCAAGTCTGATAAAGCGCTGAAATAAAACCTCCTCTTAAGCCCTGGCTGAGTCTATCGCATGCTAGACTCTTGAACGCACACTCCTCCCCGTCTGCTTTATTAGGCACAGCTTCCTTGGGCCAGCGTTTGCTGGCCACTTTTTTATGAGGCTTGTGACTGTAACCCATCTGCTGGAATGCACAAACAACTTTTACCATTGGTCCGTTTCTGACCACAGGGCCATGCTGACGGTGCTGCATCACAGCAGCGTTGACATTGTTGAACATTATCTATAATCTATCTACGTTATGGACAAACCGTTACCCAAATGTATGCAATCAAGCAAAGAGAAGAAACAGACCCCTGATGGAACTCCATAAAAGTGAACAATTCAGTCAAGAGCTGATGTCAAACCTTTACTTATTTAGGAACAATCACGCTTTTGAGGGGTCTGACCTGCAACCTTGTGAAGTCAGTCTTCAGTCAGTCATTTCAGCTAACATCCTTTTGGCTCCAAGATGACACTTAGCTTCCAGTGACAAACCAGTAGGGCAGGAAATCGATTCCCTAAAGAATTAAATGTAATTGGGAATCAAGAATTTATTCAAAAATCAATCTTACAATCATCTCATAATTGAGCAGATCTCACTAAATAGCCTTGTAGTTGATCACTAATGCTCTGATTAGCTTATATACATGCAGTAATTTAATCTTCAGTTACTAAATCATTGCTAGATGAAGAATGTTGGTGCTGTAATTAAGGAGTTGGCCCCGTGATCAGAGGGTTGCTCATTCAAGTCCCCAGATCAGTAAAGGTACCACTGAGGTACTGCTGAAGTCCAAGCACTGCTTCTTCTTCTGCTTCTTTTTCTTGACCATCAGCAAGAAAACCCGATTTAGGTGTTAACTCTCTTACAGCTTTACAGTGGGACTTCTTATGACATCGTTTTATTAACTAATATCAGCGTTATTTGTCAGCAATGTTTTATTTAATTATATGTTATTTTTATTTAATTACTTTTTTTTTTTTTAACTGACTGAAATAAATGCTAATTCTTTGTCAGAAGTTTTGGCAGCTACTTTGGATTTTGTCTTTGCCTTTACATGAAAATGCTTTTTCGTTATAGGCTCATTTCTGTCCTTCATAATTTTAATCAAATTTTTTATATTATTTTTTTAATGCGATTTTATTACTTTAGCTGTGCTTGTTCTTTATTAAGCCACGTTATTAGTCAGTCTTGTTTTTAGTTTCTCGTTTTCAGTTTGGTCAGATTGTTTGATTAATGTTTGTTCGAAAAAATAAACGGACAGACACAAAGATTATTGTTCTTCAGAAAAAATGGCATCGACTTTGGGCCTGGTCTTCGCCTTTAGACGAAAAAATGTTTTGGTTTTAGTCACGTTTTTAGCCCCTTTCACCTTCACAGTGTTACGCTGATTTTAGTCAACGTAAAGTATTACATTTTTAATCAACTTTCAGTCAGAATATTAAAGCAAACTTGATATATTCTCATAGCAGGACTTACCTCTTCATTTTACTCACCCTGGCAATAAGATGGTGCCTTTTGAGGTTCGTCATAATCTTTCGACTTAATTTGAAGCCGCATGACGTATCTTCCATCAACACAGTGCAATTTGTGTTCAGACGTATTATAAATTAAAATTCTCCATTAATCTAACCGACTTTTAACACGGTCCTGTTTGCAGTGAAACCGTCATTTATTATTTACATTTTATCACACGGTTGTCGGTTCAGAAACGTATGGAAGCCCGTTTCCGTCAGCGTGGTTAAAAATATTTATAATTTAAGCGTTGATAAATGATACTTATTGCAAAGCAATCCAATAATACAGACTTTATAAAACCCCAATGAGGTGGAAAATAACACTGAAGTAACAGCACCAACTATGTATTATTTTAATACACTTTTGGCATGTTGCTTGTTGAATGTTGCCATGTAGATGCCTTCTTTAGAAAATAGAAAACATTCAGAAATGTTCAGAAATCACCGACACCAAAGCGTTAATTTCGTCTACGAAAAGCATGAGGGAAAAGTTTTTAAAGGTACTGTCATTATTTTTGAGATATTAAGTTATATGAAATATCCTACAGTCCACGAGTAAACATTAGTCTCGTCTCCTTAACTAGAGCAAATATACATTTCGTCACAGGTTTATTGTTTAAAATTTATATCTATATAAATTCTATATAGATGTGTGTGTGTGTGTGTGTGTGTGTGTGTGTGTGTGTGTGTGTGTATAAATATTATATTCAGCTCATCAATAATGCTCGAAAAAGGTCGTTGAACATTTTTTCCTCATGCTATTCGTCAACGAAATTAACGCTTTGGTTAATATCGAACATATACGGAGAGTACATATTTTTTGTATTTTCTAAATAAGACAGCTAAACGCCAACTTTCAACAAGCAACAGCAAAAGTGGATTCAAATAATACATAACGGTTAATTTAATGTTATTTTCCACCTCATTGGGGTTTTATAAATAGTCTATAAAGTCTGTATTATTGGATTGCTTTGCAAGAAGTATAAATTATACACGATGGTTTTTGTGGGTTTTGAATTTTATTTTTAACGCAAACTGCATATCGAGCTCGTATAAGCAACGCATTATTCGGCAGGAAAATGTGAAACTGCACAAATCCAATCACAGAATTTTGGTGTAGCATAGGACCTCAGTAAAATAAACACAGAAAAGGTTGTTCTTTGCTGGTTCGACCAAAACTTTGTTCACAGGCCTTAAATAGACAATGTCAAATAAGCACTCGAGTAATCCCTGTAAAAGAGCATTACACTCCAGTACTAAGGCCTTAAAGTGGTTTCTGTTTATGGTAAAGCAATTATCGCTAACAAAAATGTTGCACATAAAGTTAAAAATGTTGCACAAAATTGTTATTCACAAAGTTTATTAAAGCTTATAAGTTTGGTAGTTCAATATTTTTATTAGACATTAGAATGGGATTTTAGTAGAGAGAGGGAGAACATAACCCTAAATATGTAAACATGTACAATTGTAATTAATTTCCATTGCATAAGAGCCGGTTGAAGACTGTGCCGTTTGGTAGACGGGCGGTGGTTTTGAATCCTTGCTGAATTACACAGCTCGCTTTTCCTTTCCCACAAACTCAACAATTAGCTGTTTATATGACACTGCAAATCTGGGTCTTTCAGCTTTCAGTTTGTTAAAATAAACAAACTCTTTTGTTGCATTGTTTAAAACTGAAAGCTTTTTTTACCGTGGGGAATGGATAAAAAAAATCAAGTTATGAAATGAGTAAGTTCTACACTTTACTTTGTGAAGAATTCCGTTTCTGTAAAAAGAAGCCATTTAAGGGCGTGAATGTGCTTTGATCTTAAGTCCAATTTATTCTGGAAAACTGGCATGTCTATGGAAATGTGAACGTTTTTGTTTCCACAGGCTATTATTTATTTTTACAACTACAAAGAATCAGTGAAGACACAAAGAACAAATGTCAGTGTTGACACACAGAACAACAAAAGGAGCCACATGGGACTGAGCATTTCTGGCAGGTTCCTAGTGATAAAATATGATCAGTTCTTTACATTTACAGGAACGCTTTCAATCTGCCAGACACAGTGCTTTATTTGCCGTCCCTAAGAATTTGCAGACCAAATCTTACAGGCCCGTAGCTTGCTCATAAACAGTTCATAAACGTCCTTTTTTATGTTTATTTGCAAGTCAAACAGCATTGGAAGAGTCACTAGACATTACTCTTCTTCTGTTTAGAGTCTCTTTCTCCTCATGATTCTGAATTTTGCGTTTCAGCAAAACAAAGGCCATCCTGATGGAACAGGCTCCTCCGAGACGGAAAACGGCGTCGAAAAATGTCAACTGTCCTTTGATGCGAGCCGCAGGCTCCAAGCAAAAGTGGCCGCAAATATTCACAACGCAAAAAACACTGCTTCCCATAAATGAGGCTTGGAGAAAAGGGATTGTGCGAACATTACGCGGCTTGTAATGTTCCCTAAACTTTTTGGGCATAAATACTGGATTCACTCTCGTGCAGGAGTTTAAAACACATCCATCCTCAAAAGCTGCAAAAGCTGTGCGTAAGCCAAAAAAAGGCACATACTGATTTTTACAAAAGCAAGACGCAAGTTCTTCCCTCAGGTTTGGTTTAAGTATCTCACTTTCACCTTTCCGATTTGAAAATGAGTGCTCTTCTCTTACTGGAGTCCATAATCTCAGTATGTACAGGATAGGTAAAAGAAGAAAAAGAAAGGAGCTTCCCGTTCACACCGTGGAGACCCCCTGGGCCGGGGCGGTGAGGACGGAAGCCACGTCGAGGCGCTCGATGCGGCTGAGGGCGGAGCACAGCACCCCCAGAGTGGAGCCCTCGCGCTGCGCCCAATCAGACAGCAGCGTGTGGACCGGATCCTCGCCGCGCCCGAACATGTCTACACGCTCCTGCTCGTAGCCCAGCGCCGCCGCCAGCTGCCTCCAGCCTCGACTCGAACACGAACCCGAGCCGTCGGCCAGCAGCTGCTCCACCTCCTCCTGCCGGTGCGGGGGCAAGTTGACGTAGAGCCGAGCGTCCTGCTTGCTGTCCCGCTTGCTGCCTGCAGGGGGACGTAACAGGGCTGTTAGAGTTTAGCCTCAAGGTGAGAATGAGTGAGTCCAGAATGAAAAATATAAACGCCGAGAACATATTTTAAAGTATCACACTGACGAGCCTGGAGTCCCCGCTAGGGTAAAACCCAGCTTAACACTGCTTAGCTATGAAGTAACCGAACTTTAGATGTGCACTTCTAATATTTAATCTTCATCTCACTGTGCCTCCTTATTTTTTATCTGAATTCAACCACCAGTAAAAATGTCTGGATGCAGTCCCGCTGCAGTCCCGTGTTTTGAGGCGGGCGGTGTTTGAGGGCTTCGTACCTTTGCTGGGCTGAGCGTCCTGCAAGCTGTGGGAGTCGAGGAAAACTCCACTGTCGCTGTGCAGCTTCTCTCCCTCCGCCACGTTGTTCAGCTCTCCAGCTCTCGCCTTCCCAAGAGCCTTCTTCTGCTGGAATGACTTCCAGCTAACACACACACACACACACACACGTACACATTTTAATTTAGTCCACGTCCACAACTGTCACGTGCTACACAAATGATTCAGTTTGTAATATTCTGCATTTTGTTAATTACCCTACAGAAAGAAAATGTTTGTGGTTAAACTTGATTGCCATCGTCAGTCACTAGTGACAAACTTGCAGCAATGTTCTGGCAACAAAGACAAATTGCTGCTAGTGACAGATGGATTTGCCAAAACAATTTGCCAGTAATGACAAACTTGTAGTGAACTTTTGGTGACAAATTTGTACTGCTGCAACAACTAATCTATTAAAATTGATTATTAAGATAGTTGGCGACAAACTGAATAATGGATTAGTTGGGACCGCCATAAAAGAAGAATAAGAAGGAGATGAGAACCAGTGCTGTGTCTTGCGTCACAAAAACTGAAGTAATTATGTAGAAACACATGAATGACATTTTCCGCGATGTAAACACGTGCTGTTTGTTAGCACACGACTCCCTCAGGGAAGTCCAACATGCACTAAAGCGTCCAGTTCAGACAAATCTTTAGCTGATTAATAACAACAACCAGCGTTCTACTCACAGTACAGACATTTACTTGATATTTTCAGCGATTATTCCGACGTGCGTCCACCGCGTTATTGTGACGTGACTCATGTGGAACGCGGTCTTGCACAAACATGTAGCTCTCTCCCAGAAATGAGTCAAAAATGAGTTATAGACCAAATCGAGTCCAAACTGGATAAAAATGGCCAAAACTTCAATATTTTTTCATTTTCAATCAGAATTTTTTTTTTTCCGTTTCATAAAGAGTAAAAAAATAAATACAGAAAAACAGAAACAATTTTTGCACTGTCATGCCTCCTGACTCCATAAGCTTTCCTCAATTGTGAATGTATTACGAAAGCTGCCCTCGCTTACCACTTGTAGGCGACGTAGAGCAGGAGCCCCAGCACCACGGCAGCCAGCACAGACACGTAAACCACGATGTTGTTGCCTCCCTGCTCGTGAGGGGTCGGCGGGGAGCCAGCATCGGATCCGGACGACGTGCTGCTGCTCTTATTCACGCTCTCCTCGTCGAGCGGCACCGAGCGGCGGGGAAAGTCCCACGGACCCTCCGAGCCCACGGGACGAGACTGGATGTGCAGCTCCTTATCTGCAGAGACGGAAGAGAGTGGGTTAAAAAATGAACATTTTGGAAAATACATCCTTTAGGCAAAACATTACGACGGGTAAAAATTGTGAAATTACACATGACTATTTTTAAAGGCGGGGTCAGGGCGTATCCCCGCAGTCCATGACCCCAAGAGGGATTAATCAGTTCAGATAATAAATGAATGAATGAATGAATAACTGCTTTAACATAACTTTTCTAATTAAGTTGCTTCAAGAGTCTCCTTGCGGCACATTTATTAAGTATTACTGGATGAAACAGCTTTGATGTATTTAGGTACGTGTTCTCTCTGTTGTTTGTAGTGTATCTAAATAGTAGCTGGGCTGTAGCTCAGAGACTTTAATCATTAGAAGATTAAACATTTAACAGCTGCTTCCCAACACTGCTGAAATCTGAGGCATCGACAGGCGTCTGGCACACCGTAACGTGAGGCTGGACGGCTGGTGAGTTCATGCCCTGCCACAGTGGAAATCCCCTAACAAAAATGGATTTTTCAACCACACATACACACACACACACGTTTACACAAGCCATCCAAGCTAAACAAAGAACCAACACAATGGCACGGACAGTGCAAGTGTTGTTACTTATTATACTCGTGCCAAGCTTGAGTGTGTGGACAGGTTGTAAAGTAGTTGTGAGGAGCAGAATGTCCTATAACAGACAGTTATATTTTGTGAAGAAATTATTTTGAGAGGAAGTATTTGTCATTGTGAACACACCACAGCACATAACAGAATGAAATATGACTGGCTGCACTGATACGTTACGTGGACGGGATATCGGTCTGATAACGACTCAAACAGCTGGATCGGGTATCGGTGGCATTGATCCGATCTGTAAATGTGTGCACGCTCAGTAGGTTCTTCATGGGAAGTGTGACTGTGGTAAAGCTGGTTTATTGTTCAACATTCACACTAATTCCTACATATTGATATGACAACGAGCAGAACAAGCAACACAACACACTACAAGCCCAAAAGCACATCACACCATTCTACTGTTTAATTTCCTTAACAACACCAGCTCTCACTCACAATCTCTGTGTTCCTGATGCTTTTAGCGCCGCAGGATTAGGGAGCGTCACTAAATGACACAACTGTGTTTAAAGGAATCATGTTTGAGATGTTATTTTAATAATAAATCATTTAGCATATACATATGGGTGTGGAATTATCACATTGTTTTAGTAGAAAAACAGGATTTAAGTCAAGTATTTCCTTAAGCAGAACAGAATAATCTCGTCTCCTCCTCACAGAGAAATACACAACTTATTTATTAGAAACTGGTATCGGATCAGTACTCAAATCAGCCAGTACACAAAGCTCAAGCATCGGCATCGGTATCGGAACTGAAGACGTGACCTCTGCATTTAACTCATCTGTGGAGGAGCAGTGGGCAGCAGGGAGCAGTGCTTGGGGACGGTACCTTGCTCATGAGTATCTCAGTGGTACCACTACCGGTCAGGGACTTGAACCAGCCACTTTCTGATTACAGAGCCAACTCCCTAATTGCTGCATAACCAACTGCCCATTTTTGTATGTGAGGACTGGACCTGATAAGGAGAAAAATGCTGTTCTACAAACGTTTTTATCTAAAAAAAATACACAAGTTAACAGGTTTGCTTTCTGCAGTGAACAGATTCCTCCAGGTCATGGAAAGCCCACTAATCCATCTTCTTATCCTCCAAACCAACTTCAACCTTCACACGGCTGCATCTTTCCGTCTGTTGTCGAGTCTGATTTGGCCGAACCACGTTTCATACAGTAACCGGAACACTTTAAACCTGATTTCAGTCTAAAGACAACATTACCGGACTATTATCGGACCGCACAAAAGTGCTTTTCTGTGCTGCTGCGACAGTTAAAATGGCAATACCCAGACAGCTTAACTGGAGAAGAGACTTTTTCCTACTGTTCAGCATTTAGAGGATCTGATTTCTCTCTCCTCCTCGACACTGTCAACAGCTGCTAGCCACATGTTCACCCCCAACACGCATTACCCTTTATCTCAGCGAGTGAGAGCTCTTTTCAAACTGTAAACTCTTTTTCAGGCCTATTTTGTTTAAGAATCAGACCCTCCAGGATTCCACAATGTTGGGATCGCAACGCAAATTCGACCAACGTCCACCAATTCGTCGCGACCTTGCAATTTTGATCAATCAAGTTTTGAGCAATCGTTGTTTCCCGCAAAGCGTTGAGCTATTTTAGTCATTATCAGACCGATATCCCATCCACGTATCGTATTGGTGCCATCTGTGATTTAAAGTAACTACTTTTTTACAGACAGCAATTTATTAGAGTAAATCACTACATGCTTTTATTAAAAATACTTCAATTATTACACCGTAACAAATTATTTTTTCCAATTAACCGGTGTTTATGATTTGTATTGAGTTCTCAGAAGTGGCATCTCATAGCTACCGTGCATGGAGGGCGCCCGCTCATTGGATCACAGCGCAGTCTAAACGTCTAAGACCTTTTTTGTTTAAGAGCCAGACTCTCTAGAATTTCACGATGTTGGGATCGCAAATTCAACCAACGTCCACCAATTCAACGCGACCTTGCAATTTTGAGCAATCACCAGTCACCGTTGTTTCCCGCAAAACATTCAGCTGTACATCAGCAAAGTCACTTCCTTGTTACATTTGGAAGACACAGGCAACATAAAGTATATTACACTTTCTGTACTCCTTGAAATCTTTAGTTTTCTCTTTTTGGCAAGGTTACCATTTAGTGGTTTTGTTTCCTTCATTTTGATTAATTGTTAAATTATAATTATAAAGGGGGGAAAAAAATCACAACTTTTTCCACAATTTTTTAGAAAAGCTGCCACAAAATCGGGCATTTTAGGCCACAACAATCTCAAAAAAGGAAAGTCTCGGACTTTCTCCAGGTGGCCACTAGATGACACCAGTGTTCAGCTTTGTTTCTGTCCTGTCTTGTCTTTTGTTTGTCTGTCGGTCTCTTTGCTTCTTATTGGTCAGTTCACCTCAGTTGCCCTTCAGCTTTTTTGGTTAAGTTCCGCTCGGCCTGTTGGTTCAGTGTTTCGCTCCTCCTTTTGTGTTTAAATTTCTAGCGAAACTATTAGTGTTTGATTTGTTTTGGTTGCTTTTCAGAAAAAGTATTCTAAATATATGAACAAGCCGTTTTCAACAGGTTTCATTAGTTAAATATTTCTAAAACTGTCAGGCCAAGGTGCAGACTGAACAATAGAATTGTTTTATAACAAAAAATCAAAAATGGACTTCTACCCGACAGCGACTTTATGCCAAATATGTCTTCACATAATCAGAATCACTTAAAAATCAGCAGAATTCCTAAAAAATATCCCCAATTATTTTTGCACACAAACGGACACACACACACACACACACACACACCAGCAACGCGAAAGCCCGTCCAGTTACTCGGCACGTCTATACTGACCCATGCAGAGCGTGTCGGAGTTGGCTTGGCACGGCCGGATCTCCACCTCGTTCTGGCCGCAGCGTGAGCAGGGCGTGCAGGGCTTGCTGGCGCTCCTCTCCTCCGAGTACGTTCCTGAGGGGCATATCTGGCACATGGTGTCGCCCGGGGAGCCACAGGGTCGCACCACGCCCTCGCCCCTCCGACACACGCTGCACGGAGCGCACAGGCCCTGGCTGCTGTTGCCATCCCTCCAGAGGAAGAAACCCGGGCCGCAGTCGCACCAAGTGTCCTGAGCTGCCGTGCAGCGTGCCAGCTGGGGGACGCCCGGGGGGCAGCGAGCGCAGGGACGGCACGGCGAGAGATCTTCTAAGTCTGAGAAAGTCACACCTGGTGGAGAAGGAGAGAGAGAGAGAGAGAGAGAGAGAGATCAGCTGCCAGGAAGTCAGGATGAAAAATGTTTACAAACTTGACTTATTTTTAATACTGTATAAGAATGTTATTTACGCTTCAGGTTAATGTCAATTTTGCGCTTCCCCACCGATAAAACGTGACTTGAAAAGTGCTTTCTCATGTTAGCCGCTGATTTAGAAGTTTTACTCGAGTCATTTTTGGAAATAAGTACATATGAGGGCATCTTTTCAGCACTCTACCCACCACTGCTTATTACTAGTGAGGACAAATGTGAGGGAAAATCTTACTTGATATATATCATTGTTGGTTTTTTGTCAAATTTACAATATCAACAATGATATCAGTGTTAAAAATCTCATACGGGTCATTCACACACACAGACACACACACAAGTATTTCATCCCGCAGTCCCACACTAACACTCACCCTCCTGGCATGGCTGGCACTTGGTGTTTTCTTGGCCACACCCGGATGCCACGCCAGTGCCTAGAGAGCACAGACTGCAGCACTCCCCCGAGTGTGTAAACTGGTTGCTGACACACACATCACCAGCAACCACCTGCACAAACATAAAAACACACACACACAATAGTCAATGGCAAGCATTTAAAAACATTTCTAGGTGCAGTGTCAGTGGTAAAGGCTGTAATAGATATGTTCGTACGCTTATAAATAAATGCAAATACAGCAATGTGTGTTAAGGAATTCTGTGCCTAAAGCTGTTGTGTATTCGTTTACATGAGAACATCAAAGACTTTGAGCGGCCTCTTGTCAAAGCCTGGGTACAATCAGAGAACAATTAGACGTTAGCAATGCAAATGAGAGACTCAATAGCTGTGTAAAGGAAGGACAGATAATGATTCAGCGTGAGACTTGTCACTGTGCATGTTCACACAAAACACAGACACACAAAGGCAGTTGTAAAATAATAAATAATGTATTAAATAATCTATTAATCAAATAATGCATTCCTCTAAAAAATATCTGCAAATACTGTTAATGTTCGTTCATTCATTCATTCATTCATTATCCGAACCGCTTTATCCCAACTGGGGTCGCGAGGGCACCGGAGAGTATCCCGGGAACTGACGGGCGCAAGGCGGGGACCAACCCTGAGCAGACGCCAACACACCGCAGGGCACACACACTCACACAATCACATTCACCAATTTAGAGAGTCACCAGTTAACCTACATTACATGCTTTTGGACCGTGGGAGAAAACCGGAGCACCCGGAGAAAACCCACACGAAGACGGAGACAGCATGCAAACTCCACACAGAAAGACCCTACGGCCGTCCCCGGGGTTCGACCCCAGGACCTTCTCGCCGTGAGGCGGCAGCGCTAACCACTGCCCCGCCCCGTCCTGAACGTTCCTTTTAAAAAAATCTAAATTAACCCATACACACCTGAAAGAATTTGCGGTGTTTCTTTATATCTTTGTTTTTAGGTTTATTCTAGTGTGTGTAAAAGTTCTCCACATGCTTTATGTTGTTGTGTTCAGGACGTTCTGCAATACTCAGATTTGTCATAGTTTGATGTGTCGGTGTGGACACAGTCTTGAAATCAGCACATTTCTGATGAAAACTGACCTGCGCCTGTAGATATGTTTTTTTTAGCTTTATGTAGTATAAAAGTGCTGCAACTGTAGATATAACTACTAGAAATAGTAAGAACAGTGTCTGTTTTATTGGGTTGCAGAGTTGTTATTATACAGTGACATTCTATGCTTTAGTACTATGAAGAAAAATAAGGTTAGTGCAGATGGAAACACTTCTTTTTTCACTCCCATTTGGAACCCATCAGAATATAGAACAAAATTTTAGATAACAAATACATTTTCTATATTTCTTCTTTCCCACTGATTACTCTCTAAGGTTACAAAATTGGAAAAAAAACAGCTCAACTGAAAACAAAGAAACAGTGAAGTTTTGATTCATTTTGAGCCAAGCTGGACCCATTTTGGCCGATAAAATGAGCTGCATTTGGCCCTTCTGGGAAAGAACTACATTTGCCACAATCCCCCGCTCGCCTCTCAAAGCCGCTTCACAATAAAGCGGAATACACTTTGAAAATCTCAATAAATGGCTGTCGTGAGTAGAACGCTGGTTGTTTGGTTAGTTATCAGCTACAATATTTTAGTCTGTAATAAACTGAACTGTAGCACTTTAGTGAGTAATGTTGCTCATGAACGCAATCTCACAAACACAGCACATGTTCACATTGTGAAAAAAGACATTTAGGCGTTTTTACGCATTCCGTGTTGTTTTTTTATCTGTGTGAAACAAGCGGAGCGTGCTGTAGCGAGTGAACAGAATTAAACAAAGCTTGAATTCTAGAAAAAAAAGACAATTTTGTTGTTAACAAATTATTCCATTACATTAGAAGTTATTCTTAACGACTGCACACTACGCAAAATGTAAAACAGCCGTCAACCCCCTTCACAGCTCACACGATCCTCCCTCATCAGAAGTGGGGAACGAATATTTAGTGTGATCTGTCTAATCTTCCTTGAGCGCTTTTCTGCGTTTCTGAGTGCTCCGTAGTGTGTTTATGGGGCCGGTAATGGAGCTCTGACCTTAATGCACGAGTGAGACGTGAGAGCTATACGAGACATTCCTCGAGCATTATTCACTCCAGCCTCACGTCTCGCTCACTAACACCGATGACTGGCTTTAATCAACCCCCCAACCCCGCTTCTCCCCCCCCCCCAATGGAAAGGAGAAGATATGAAAGGAGAAGAGAGGGAGAGGGTGAGGGAGAGGTTTAGTGAGGAAGGAAGCCCTCCCTTCCAGCCTGGCACACAGCACACATGGGTGTGAATGCAAATGGAACAGAACAAGACCCAGAAGCGCTGGATTTTTAAAATAACACAAACTCAAAAAAGAACATTCCGGCAGTAGAAGTGTGAACCTTCACTGGTCCCACGATTCAAATACATTATGATTATTAGGTCAACGATTCGATTCAATACCATATCTCGATGCATCACGTTGCATCCCATCATTTTTTCTACATCACTTCACATTGCATGCAGATCGGGCAGCCGTAGATACTACCAGAATGTTCTTTTTAACTTGAATTTTTACACCGTAGCCAGAAAATCACCAGGCAATGTCATGATGATATCATTCAGGGGTTTTCAACTGCTTCTGTCCCAGGGACTACCTCTCATACTAAGCAGTCTGAGCCGAACCTAACAACTAACGTGTGTGTGTGGGAGGGAGGGAGGATTTTTTTTGTATTACTTTTGAGGTATTTGCATTAAATTCATTATTCATAAAGCTGCTCAAATCATCTGGAAATGTTTTGAAAAATGGAAAAAGGAATAATTTTGTGATTTCAGCAGTAAAAGTGGATTACATGTCACGGACCACTAGGGGACCGCCGGTTGAAAACTTCCGTTATAATCGATTATGGTCTGTAATCATACATGCATATAGAGAGAATAGTGCAAATGAAGAATTTTGAATTCTGAAATTACACATATATCAACATCGGAAACAAAGTGTGCTCTTGTGAGTTACGTGTGTGTGTATGTGTGTGTGTTTCCGCCAGCTCCGACAAGGCCAGAACCGGGGCGGGCGAGTGTCACAGCTGCAGGCCCTTACGCGAGAGGTCAGGGTGTGGATACACAAGTCAGGCCCAGCATGTGAATGTGTGTGTGTGTTTGGGTCAGATTGTGTGTCTTTGATCTTTCCCTCCCAAGCCCTGCAGGTGTGGGACAGGAGGTCACTATTGCAGCATCTTAAACATGCATACGGTTAGGGTGACACCCCCCCACTTCTCTCTCTCTCTCACACACACACACACACACACACACACACAAACACACACACACAAACACACACACACCCACCCCTCCTCCTTTTCCCCTGCAGGGAGCTGACAAGAGCAAACAGATGTCTAACAACTAACCTCCTGCAAAGCAAGGAAAGCTAAAACCTTAACCACCTCTCTGATGTCTCTCTCCCCCTCTCTGATCATCGCCAGGGCACACGGGCAGCGTGTGCTGACCTGTTGAATGCACGCACATACACACACACACACAGAGCTATACCCACAGGATAATGCCGGCTCTGCGCTACGTGGGTGTGGGGGCTCTGCTTTTACTAGTACATTCCAAACCCAACTGGCAGTGGAACAGGCCGATAAGCTGGCACAGAATTGTAGTTTCCTCAGGATACAGCAGATTTAGTGCTGATGTGGGAACAGCCGTCTTGCTCTAGTCCTAACCTAGTCGACACTGTTACGGCATATCACCCAGCTGCATTTTTGGTGTATGGCAGAGCGGGAGAGAAAGAGAGACGGAGAGAGGTGTTAGTGTTAATGCTGGCATTTCCGTCTCTAATGTCCTTATATGGTAAGAGTGCTGCCTTCATGCGCCACACAAACTCAAATACCATTCTCTAATAGCTCACTGTCTTGTAACTAAACAGCCACATGTACTGTAGGAGCAGGGCTGCACGATTTATCGCTGCGGCATCGTCAACGCGGCGTCCGCACCGGGTAATAGTCGCAACACTATAGAGTATTTTAATTAAACAAGCATGTTATGATACTAACTCCTTGTTGCTTGAGAGAAAATCACCTAATTCTCATTTTTCACAACTAGTTTAGAAGTCGTGTGATGAACCGTCACATATTCTGATTTAAAGGCTCTTGGTTAAAGTTTAAAAAAATGTTTCCTCAGCTATAAACACTGTAACAAATACCTGTTTTTTAAGTATACAAATCTATAATAATGAACTATGTATACTGAACTAATAAGCTGTATATCTACTAGCAGTGCACGATTGAGAAAATCGCATGATTCGATTCAATTCGATTATGATTCTTGGGCTTACGGTTCAATTCAATATTCATAAGTGATTCACGACTCATAAAAGATTTACAATTCAATATATAGATGAATTTGTTTCCAGATTGCAGATTGTAATGCATATGTGCGCAAACTGACTGCATGTTCTTCATGCTCAAGTGAAGGAGGTCTATCTGGACAGTTTTCCACAATGCACTAGTTATAGGACTGGCCAGCTGAACTTGTGTTGGGGAAAAAAGTAAACTAGTTTCCTTACGTACGTTGGAAAATATGAATCGATTTTTGGAATGCATGAATCGATTTTGAATCAACAGAGAAAGAATCGCGATTCAATGTTTTTTGCACACCCCTAAAATCTACACTTTGTACTAGATGCTAGGTGCAATCAGGCAGCAATACGTTATCTTTAACAAACCTAATAGCACCACAGTCAAACCGGGAGGCAAAGTAAAAAGGGGAAAACATAAATACTCCAATAAACGTTGCAAAAAATTAATTCGCCATTTCAATTCACCTTCCACCATGCCGACCCCAATCTGCAAGCTTTCCCGACTCCAACCCAATCCGCAGACATGCTCCCGCCGGCAGACGGCGTTGGGGTCTGCGCAGACTCCCTCGAGTGGAGCCTGCGCATATGAAAGAGGTCAGTTACCATGAAACAGACTTAGGCCTTTGATCCTTGCAGCCATCGCCAAAGATCTTATCCCTCTCTCTCCCTCCCTCTCCCTCTCTCTCTCTAGGGGACGAGGGACGGTATCCTCAGGGAGGCAGCAGTTGTTTTCAGCTGAAGGCTTTAGGGGTTGCCATTTCCACCAGTCTAACACAGGGGACCACCAGCGACCGGGAGGGGCTTCAAAGTCTGGTGCTGCTCTACGGCTGTCCCAGTCACTCAGTCTACACACACACATGCTGAGAGTCTGGAGGTGATGTACGGGCGCATGTGGGACGTATGAGGAGGGAGGAGGAGGTAGCCCGAACAGAGTGCAGAAACATATGAAAGGGGCACGCAAGCCACGGGAGGCTGCAGCTCAGTCAGCAGCAGCGCTAAGATCTTCACTTTGCACCCAGCTGCCCCACCATAATCTGTTAAACGTTCACCTTGTCCATCAACGTGGCAATACCTCGCTTGCCCCAATCTGGCAGCGATCCAACTTATCTATTAAAGCTGTAGTAATGAAAACAACAACAAATAAACGTATTAATCATAATCGAGATAAAATGTGAATTGATGATGATATAGATTTCAGGTCATATCGCCCAGCCCTTTTTCCGCACATCTTTTCCTAAATGTAAAGGTTTGAATATGTTTTTAACACTGTATTTTGTTAATTTATTTTACACCGCACATTGAGTCTATTTCTCTAGAGCTGAACTTCTCACTCCCACACTTCTTATCTTCTACCCTCAGAGTTCCTCCTCACTGTTCCTCTTTAGACAACCCTTAATAAGGTGACCCGAAAGAATAGAGAGAAAAAGGGGGCTGAAAGACGATCCGTTTACACCGACGCTCCATCTCTTTAATCACAAGACTTTCTGCAGCCTGCTAAACATGGCCTCCCGCAGCCATAAAACTTCAAGCTCATTTACGCAACCGCCTGTTAGCAGCCGGAGACAGCGAGTTGCCCCATCAAAGGAGCCAGTCTGTGGGGGATTCAAGAGGAAACAGCCCGCCCCCCTGACCCAAACACACACACAACCCCCCAAATTAAGGCACTGCAGTTTCATGGAAAGTCAAATGTCTGAGCTGCTAATTCCTCCCTCTTGCTGTCCACAGACCAGGAGAAAATGATGATAATTACTAGGTTTGGGATATGCAGAGGCCCAGCAATACTTTAGGTGCGGTTGCGTTTTCACCAAGATATTGACTTCAGGGGACAGATCCGCCACTCTCACTGTCCCTCCTTATCCTTTTCATACACTGAAGACACCATTCCCGCTCACAAAGCGGCTGCGTCCATGTTTACACGAGAGCATAACATCACAATGAGATCACAACTCCCTTTCTCAAGTGTTTCTAGCCGCAGTGTTTTGTGATAAAGCAGAAAAAGATGTGATGTTTCAAAGGAGTAACTCATTTGGCTAGTCTAAAAGGGGCCTCGTCATTTGGAAAACTAGACAGGACTTGAATCAGCAGCTCGCATTAGGAGTCACAGATAAATCTTTATTATGATACAGATCTGCAGCCGTGCTCCAGAGAATACAAGCCCAGAGGTTCGGGACCGGCGGATCAAAGCGTTCGCAGAGAGAACAAAGCGACACTGTTTGCTTAAAACATAATTGCACAATTCCAGTCTTACTCTGCCCCATCTGGAAAAGTCAAGTGAGATTTGAAAGAGTTGTGCAAATTTTGCTTTTATGCAGTTTGAAGCAGGGGAAATTACTCTCAATTACCTTATCACTGAGTTACTCGATGTGGTCCGAGTGGATGTTCAGATATATACAAATGTATTTGTTTGTGAGTGTATGTGTATTTTATATATTTTATATATATGTATATGTGTATATATTTTATATGTATGTGTATACATACATATACACACACACATATATACATATATACATATATACACATAAACACACACATGCAAAAGCATATATAGATATACAAAGTATACAGATGGATGAATGTGTAAGTGCACAGATACACAACACATAGATAGATAGATAGATAGATAGATAGATAGATAGATAGATAGATAAATAGATATATAGATAGACAGACAGACAGGTAGGTAGATAGATAAATAGACAGATAGACAGACAGACTTGTATAATAAAGTTTATAACTAAATTACTCTGGAGGAGAATTTGTATGAATGGATAAGTTCTCCTCCCAGACGAAAACCAAAAATAGCAGTTTAAAGACGTTTATCCTCTTCAAACTGTTTCAAACACTATTGGTTGTCCAATTTTAAAAAGAATAAATATTCATAAACCCCACAACTCTCTCCCTCTCTCTCTTTTTTAAATGCATATACACACAAACCGTAAAATAACAGTGTTTTAAACAGAATAAAGAGGAGAAACGTCGTCTAATAAAGAATGAAAGGTCTGGTTAAATGCCATAACATCAACTCCAGCGTCGGACTCACTTGTAAGGTCAGAATGCTGAGGTAGAGGCACAGCGCGGACACGGAGCACATCGTCGTCTTCTTCATCATCTTCATCTCCTTCTCTCCTGGATTCTTCTCCGTGTGATATATATGCTGAAGAACACACACCCGCCTGCGTGTAAAAGCGAACTGAGCTCGTAGAAAGCGAACTTGACACACGAGCGAACCGGGGTGTGTCGCTGAGGCGGAATCAACTCCACTACTCTCCCGTTCAGCGCGAGATTTACCAACAGAGTCCCCGGTGTTCACACACACACTGCTGCTGCTGCCAGTGCTGCCATTTACCTGTGTGTGAGAAGGTGTGTGTGAGTGTGAGAAGGTGTGTGTGAGAAGGTGTGTGAGTGTGTGAGGGAACTTCTGCTGTGAGGCGACGCGCGAGCAACTTCCCTCCTCATCCTCGACTCCACACCCACATGACCTCCCAGCGCTTCTGTGATTGGACGGAGAGAGTCGGCTGCTGTATGAACGCATGAATGGAGGGGGAGAGTGGAGGGATGGAGGGATGGAGGGATGGACGTACAGTTGGGATGGCAGCCGAGTAAGTCTGGGTCTGACTGGAGAGCACTACTGTAAAAGCAAATAAATATATTTAAAGTCAGTGGTGTCTTATCCATGGCACATTGAAGCTGTTCCATTGTTCCAACTGTTCCACTCTGCCAGGGCTGGACTGGGACCCTGGCATTTTTTGGGTCATGGCGGCCCACTATGATTATTTACACGATGTGTGAAAGCAAATTATGTCAGGGGCAAATTATGACAGTCCCGGGCCGGCCCAAAAGTGTGCGTCGGTCCACCGGGGATCGCCCGGTCCGCCAGATGGCCAGTCCAGGGCTGCACTTTTCTATGTGTTAAACCGCTGCTAATCTTAAGTATCTTACTGCACAAAAGTGTAATTGTATTTCATTTTTCCCCCTTTTAAAATGATTTCAGCATGTGCAGGAATTACAATCGCATAACAAATTGCCATTCACAAACTGACATAACCGCCCACAAAAAGAGAAGAACAAAAACAAAACACTGCTTTAGCTTTACATAACCTTAAATACACCGTGATGTTTAAACATACAGTATAATTTTTTGTCTTGTTAATTATACATATACATGGGTGAGAAGAAAGCAAAATGACAGGCAGAAGAGGCAAAGAAATGTATTACTACAGTGCTTTACATGCTATGTCCTTGAAGGGAAGGGGTGATGAGTCCAAAAAGCGAGCCCAAAGAATATCAAAATAGTTATTTTAAGCCTTGATTTGACTTGTTGACCTTTCTAAGGGCAGAATTCTAAAAATCTCTCTATACCATTCTCCAGTGGTGGGTGGGTTACCTTTAATCCACTGTTTCAGGAATTGTGTTTTCTGATTAAAATTGTAAAATTGAAATCGTACTCCTCTCCACTTGGAATGCTGCTTTAATATTTGCATATATTATGAGAACACTTTGAACATGCACATGATTGTAATTCTTTGAAACATTATTTGCACATAATATAGTTTTTCTCTCTCTTCCCACTTGACTGTTGTCACAACACTGCACGTCTTATTGGACATTACTGTACACCGCCTGTTTAGAATTCTCATATTTAACTGCACATCTGCACATCCAATACAAAAAGAAATTACAGAAACAAAACTGTAGTTGAATTCTATAGTCTCTTTTTCTTGCATCTAGTTTAAAGTTGAAAAGTTTTTTTTATATTTGATATATTTTTCTTATTCTATGTGACTGATCAGTATTTATATATTTTTCTCACTTTACATGCTTTTACGTGTTCAGACTGTAGAAACTGGAGCCACTATGTAACTTTGACATTTTAGTAGTTTATTATTCAATATTGTCTTAGTAAATTAGACAAACCACAAAAAACAGCAAAACATTCATTTATTTATGGGTAAATTCATGAATGTGTCAGCACAAGTACAAGCACAACTCATTCATTGTTTATTTTTCATGGTTAAACTGCCAAATAAGACCCTAAACCTCAAGTTAAGTTGCTCCAGCGAGACTATAAGAGTATCTGTTAAATGCGAGAGAGAGAACGCTTTACTTTCTGACACATGTACAAACTTCAAATACTGTTAATCATCATAGCAAGACTTAATGTATATTCAGCATATTTCAAAACTTTTGAACATATTTTGGCCTTATATTGTGAGGTAAAAATGAAATGTCATTGAATCAATAAAATAATATCCATTTCTATAAATAACTATAATTACAGTTTTTACAGAGTACAAAGGTCATGTCGCACACCATTGCAGCGCATGTGTTCCATGATCATGTTATTCTTGGTTTTCCAAAGGCTGACCCAAACAAGTTTTTGACAATGTACTTACAGTTCCTGTTTCCATCAGGCATGTTGTCATGGCTCACACAAATCTAGATCCTGAGCTCAGACTGACCCTAAGAGAACATTGACTCACTGAATACATTTATGATTACACACATCTACAACTTTGGTTGACAGACGGCTTGAGCTCCTAAAGTTCATACTATTTTTGTGAGTGTTTAACTCCGTTGACCTTAACCAAACTATAATTATATAATTATTATATAATTATTATATAGTAA